>QEWY01002141.1:262901-390809 GCA_006503575.1 Baylisascaris schroederi
CCACATGAGTCCGATTATGAGAACGTTTAATTTAAACACACCAGCGTTTGCAAGCGATGAAATAAAATCTATACTGCAAATGAGGCGTCTAAACAATAAAAGCAATAGCATCAAGCGATGTTCACTAAAAGCAAATCCTTTTTGAATAATAATAATTTTTTCGCGTTGCCATCTAAATATTTTATCTACAAAAAAAAAAAAACAAAAATAATTCAATCGCATTCAACCATCACCGATCATTACCAATAATGATCACAAAAATCGAATCAACAAATGCAAATCTAATAACAACATTCAAAAAATATTCCATTCATTTAGATCGATTTATTATAATCTAAAAGTGATTCTTTAACGATAGCAATCTTCAATCCCCTGTGCTTCTCTTTAGAAAGAAAAAAAACGTTTCTTTCTTCTTCATCTATCCCTTTTCTGCCATTTGTGTCAGTGGAAAAATCTCATAATTTGCGTAGATGGAAAATGGGGAAGACATTGATGTTAGGGTGGGCGATTACTGGAAATGTGATTCTTGTATAAAGGAAAAGCTAAAAAAAAGACTAAAAAAAGATCTGAAGAAAGCACCATTACCTGGAAGAAGTTCAACAGCAAGATACGATCACCACCTTGTTCTCTATTCACTATCATTAAAAAACCAATATATTTATCTCAAAATACTCGTATCGAATGCATATTGGTAATTTGTAAGCTCAAAACAAATATTTAATATATCACTGCATGTCAACCATTGGTAATTATCACATTTCAGTAATAAATAGTACTATCTAATTTAGCATTACAGTAATACTCGGTGGGAGAAACAAATCTGACACTACAGTAATAAACTAAAGTATTGCTAAATCTGGCATTAACAGTCCTATTCACTACCAGACAATTATTCTCGATTAATTCAAAGGCCTTACACTATGAACAGCGTTTAAATGCCTAAAACGCGATGGGTTAAAGCTCGAAATGCAATGGGCGGCTGGCTGGTACTGCACCAACGTCGTGCAACCTCTGCATATATACTTCGTAGGGATCGATCTCGTCGAATTTATGGAATGATATCGGTAATACCCGCTGCAAATAAAGTGATGAATAATCGACCGGACGGGCTTGATGGAATGACGCAGAATGCACGATCGGAATCGATTGCTGTCTAGCACACATACCTGCAACAATTTGAAATAATGACTTCACATCACCTCCTCCCTCCCCCTCCTTTCTCCAACAGCCATAAAAAGCTTGAAGGAACCTTCGTTTACATGGTTTTCACGAATTCCTTTGGAATCCCTCGCCTGTGAATTACAACTACCTGAAATTTTTTATTCCATCTCCTTCCTATCCACCACCCCTTCTGATTAAAAACACAATGAACTACGATTACTACAGCCTTTTAAAGTTCGCTACTCTTTTCTTGATTAAACTATATGATTATAGTGCTACCTTCATCGATCAACCTGAGAGGTATCAACTTCATTAAACGATTCATGCAACTCGAAATGCCAGTTCCATCCCAGTGCCCAATGTCACTCAAGTAAACGCAACCAACCGATAATCATATCATCGGGTGAGTCGATATGAGGGCAATGACAACTGCTCACTAATAATCGAACGGCTGCTCGAGAAAAGATCATCCTGCAACGAATATGTTCACGGTAACATTTCATTTATTAGATCATCGACCGCGAGAACTGCAAAAAAAGTAAATAAACAAATAAAATAAAATAAAATAAAACAAATTAAATTAAAAACATCGGACCCATTCTCAGTAATCTTGCCACCAAATTCCGTCAATTGCAAGCACAACTTCGAAACCATTAAGCAAACAAACAAACTGACTTCTGCTTGATGCGATCGATCATACTTCTATCATGCAGTACACACGATAAAGAATAAATGCGCTAAATTTTGAAGACAAGAAACGTAGAGTTGTTACTTTGTAATAATTGAATTCATTCTTCATGTCATAACGTTTGCACTGATGTTACTACTACCTGGTGAGTGTTTTAAACAAGAGATGTTGCTCACTTTCTTCCTTCTCCTATCTGCAATCCAATCGCTTCCCTATCCACCCTTTTTCACTTGACTGTACTGACAAAACAAAAACCATCGACTGCAACACAACTTAGATCAACATATTCCATAAGCAATAAGTACACGAATATAGGCGTAACAAAAATATATGAAAGTACTAACCCCGCACCACCGGTCGGATAATCGTACCCGCTGTGACCATCTCCACTGAAACCGTACCCATACCTCTCACCGATTATCAACCTCTTCTGCGAGGAATAACACGAGAGAAGTCGATAGAGTCGTGCAGCACTGCAAATGAAATCGTTTAACCACGTTACATCATAGATAACAACTCCACTGACTCGTTTCTGTGATATTTTCGACACACCTAGTTTTTACTCCAAAAATAACTGTTCAACCTGACCAGCAACATACCTCAGCGTTTCGCGGAAAGCGTTGAAAGCCATCATAGGTTTCTTCCCACCAACTGTAAGTATATCACTAATGAAAGCAAACAAATGTTCATTCTTAGCATATAGGGAATAAATTTTGACATTATAAAGACGGATTCAAGAGTGATGAAATGTCCAAATGGGGAAGAACTGGACATATAAGTACTATACTCCTGTAGGCAACGATCTGCTAAAAGCAGTGTATCAATTAATGGAGCAGATCAACATTCACTAAAAATACAACGAAGAAACGAAGAGTACGTCAAAAACAACTGCTTGAAATATGACCAAAATGAACGTATTAAGGAACTAGTTAAGTAGAGTAGCGTCGATAAGCTGACACCAACAGTCCACACAGAGTAAGCTTGAAAGATTTTCGAACTTATAAAAATGGCACAGCTATTTCGATGTCACGACTTATTACCATTAGTTGTTAATCTGTCATCGTTTTATAACTAATCCCAGCTGAATGGAGTTACTTCATTCAAACAATTCCTATAACAAAACGTGTTAGGTTTGTGCATACCTGAAGGTGCCCGCCTATGCTACCTCAAATATTGAAATGCACCAATAGATATAGGAGAATATGTGTATATACAAGTGCACGTTCGCCCATGCATGCGCATATTTGTCACAGAGAGTGCAAATACCACATTTTTCGTTGCTCCTCTCCTATACGCAAAACTACAAAAGCAGGCCCCGTTATTTGGTGTGCTGCATTCGGAAAACAACCAACAAACACAAGATGTCAGAACGCATTCACAACCGAGCACTGAAGATTTTCTCGAACACAGACAGGCCAAATCATCGGTCCTCCTGGAAAACACGTCTCCTTTCCCATTTTCGTAAACAGTACAGACGCCTCCCTCTTTGAATATACACCCATTTTTGAGAAGCTACAGACGCAATAAGTCCCGAGCTTGAATATGACAGATATAAACCATAAATGAATTGCAGTCTGCGCATGCAATGATGCAAAAAGCTTTGCACAAATAAAATTTAAAATGAAATACCTTAGCAAAGTATCATCGTCGACGACAACAAGCCAACGAGAGTGCGTCACTTCATCGTGTTGCAAAAAATGCCTCAAAATTGCAAGAGTTTTACTGCAATGCCCTGAAAGCGTATTTTCATGCAAACTATAGAACGCACATTTATGGGAATGATTAAATTAATGGCAGACATTAGTGAATGCATCATTCTCATCCCACCCAGAAGATATAAAACGCAAATTAATTTGCACTCCACATGCAGGAATGCCTTGACAGAACGAAGTCTGACGACATCATTGTGTCAATAAGCAATTTGCATTTTCATGAGGTGTTTTCTTTCTTACAGGAGAAGAGAAGGGAGTTAACGCGAGGTTGAGCTCATCCTGAGTGAAGTAACAGAAGATAACTTTTGTAAATTAAGCAGGACATCAGTGCGTTTGCTATATCTTCATTGAAAAGCATTTAGACGATAACAACCTCTGTATTTTGGGGTTAGGCGACATTTAAAGAATGGCTATCCGCGAAAAAAGGGGAGACATTAGATAAGAAGTGAATGACGCAGAAATACTACCGTATCTCTGAATGAAATTCGACAAAATCTAGAAATAATTAAAGCATCTAGTGGAAAGTGAATGAAAAAAGACATGCTTTCCTGCTAATATATAACATTTGGCATTCCTCTGTCTATCAGTGAAAATTTAAATAAGCAATTCACCTCGCTGTGTATTATTGATGCCAAGATCTATCGTCGGCACATAATGATCGGTCGTATCGCTGAAGTATTCGATATATTTCACTGTTTTAGCCCATGTACGTTTAATGACGACAACACGCGTTTTGTGATAACCACTAAATGTTTTCACAGCGAAAAATACATCCTCATTGGTCACTCCTCCACTGCAATTCTGCAATATCCCCTCCACGATCATCAACTGAATACCTACACATAAACCCCTTATAAAAACTCAAACTCTAAACGAAAAATGAGCGAACGAATTAGCTATTATTGTAAGCGGTTGGTCATAAACAATCAATGACTCTAAGAAAGCATCTGAAGTGAAAGCAATTAAACATCCACTCTCTCATTTTCCCTATTTTTGTGCTTGTAAACGTATAATTTTATAGAACTTCATTTACGAAATGAGGACAAGTCCTTCTTTTTTTCATTGACTAAAACTGTAAAAATTGAAATAAGCTTTATTTCAGGAATAAAAAATGCATAAAAATTTCGCTGTTTTAGAACGGAAAAATAACTAAGATAGAGATGAAAGAAAGGTAAATCCCTTTGTAATCAGTCAACATTCATTATTAGATTTATGAATGCGCTATCACCGCTGTTGCCATCTAAAAGATGTTTGTTCCCTTAGATTGCACTCCATTAGAGGACGATGCAAGGATTCACCACAGAAAATGTATTGCAGACATAAAAATGGCTCCAATGTAGGAAAATCATAAAGGAAGACTTGTGTTGCGATTAGAAAAAATCCTTGAAAGCAGGGACTAATTTCAATATTGGCCAAAAATAATCAGAGGGCGCTTCCCATAACTAATTCCCGGCCTTATCTCTTTCCATATTTGCAAGAAATTTCCGGGATCTTTTTACCAACGTCATCTACAGTCCATTATAATGCATGAACAGATTGCAAGAATTACTTCAACCGTGGTACCTCGTGCTTTGGATCGATAGCGAAATCCGTCGGCTTCTCAGCAGAAAGAGGCTCGATGTGATCAAATAGTGCCGACGATATCGCAACACCTCCAGCAAAATCCGCATATAAGAAGCGATTTTCAGGCGCGCGGTCATAACCGAAGAAATGATGGATTATTGTTGGACTGAAATCATCTTGCAATGAACGTACAAACAGATCTAGCAGTCATTTTTGCAAAGCGATTGTTTTTTTTTTGTTTTTTTTTTTTGCATAAAGGACATAAGTGATAAAGTAATTTCTCCAAAACGTTCAACGGCCTTTATCCTTACATATGCATAAACTCCAAATGAAGTCATAAAGTAAAGAAAGCTGACCATTGGTGGTAATATCCATTTCCCTTTCCCCTCATTCCCTTAAAACAGATGCGGATATGAGACAATCTTTACTTACACATTCAAATATACTACAGTTGACAGGAAGCAAAATGGGTGTAACCTTTCATCAATAAGCGCTCTTCCAATATAATGCAACTCAGCAGGATTATATCCACCAAGGAAGTTGACAAGTGCTGTCAAATTAACAACCGTTGAGTGCTCACACAGAAACAACCAATCAACGGTGCTGTTTTGTAGCCGATTATGCAATCTGAAAAAAAGGATTTCCGACTTCATTTGCAAACAATTAGAAATGGGAGATAAGCAAGGGAATAGTAGAATAAATAAAACAACATTTACTGAAGCGAAATTCGAAATCGGCCTTAACCACTAAATCATTTATTGTTGCATTATTACACACATTTTAGCTCTCAGAATGAATAAGCAAATTCTTTTAAGTTGAATAAGGGGCATAAACTGATCAGATCTCCGCCCTACACTCAACAGCATCTCTCAATAGAAAAAAGCGGTCGCAGACTCATAAGTAGTGTCTAAACAAAAATGACTTCTCAATATTTACATGGAGTATGGCATGATTGATGTCGCAAAATATGTTAACAAACATCTTATAAATGAGGTATAAATAATGGATACACTTTCTGACAATAAACGTTAGTGATGAATTAATTTTGAAATCTCATTCGAATCTAAAATAAAATTTTCTATTCAGATTGCGGCAATCAATTTAATAAGTCAACAGTGTCATCTTCATCTACTAACAATTCCTTTAGTAATCCAATAAAACAGCAACCTTTTAAAGAGTGGAACAACAGCCCATGCACCATATACATCACTGAAATCGATGTGACTCACAAAAACATCAATCCTCTGCAAAATAACACATTTATTTCATTGGTGAGTGTGGTGGAGGGACAGACTTAAACAGGAAGCAACGCTAGTGAAGATGTATAACACCAAGTTTAGATTGCCGGGTGACTTTACTTCGAACTATTGCTTAAGCAGAAAAATAAAGGAGTTAATAGCAGAATCAATCGAAAATATAGATGGAAAGGTTGTAAAATTCACTCATAAACCCTTTCCAAAAACATTGACTGTAAAAAGTTGTAAAATTCATTCATGTTTCCTGCATGTTCGCCCTGCATAATTCCTAGTTAGACCGCCTCGAAGTACCATAACAATGTTTTCTAATATTCTGATTTCAGGAAAAGATGACTGAGAAAAAGCGGAAAATCTCCCAAACGAGTCTCTCCCCTTAATTACGAGATAGAGCGGTTGATGCAAGGACGGGATTCTAAACAATATTTTTTATAAGTCAATTTATTTCTTTTTCACGACAGCTCTTTGATATAATGTCACCTAATATATTCTATTTTCGGCATCTCATTCATAGCACATTCAAACTTTCTGATTTTATAAGAAAGAAGCACTAAAAAGTCAAAAGTTTAAAATCATCTTTGCAAAGTTCGGTGGTGAATGTTATGAGATAGCGAACTGAACGCCGTCAATTCCGTCACGCCAAACGTAAAACCAAATTTAGTTTCCTCAATAACTCCACATCGGAGTCACCACATTAGACAAATTGCTCCAATGACTCGTGGTGGTATTTCCTTCAAAGAAGCATTCCAATGTTCAGCGAGACAGTTTAAAAAACAGTACATACGGCTAATCCATAACTTGAGGTTACTTCTTGGGTGCAATGCACATTATCGAACCCTTAAATATTAATCAACTCGGGTAACATCATTCCCTTACCAAATGAAAACAGCTTACTATGTTTGTATGGTTGGCTTGTGCAGTGAGCGAATCGCGTAAATTCAGTGCAAGAGAGGCATCATAATCTGCAGACTGCGATAAAATAACGAACGCGATAGACGGATCTGACCCTGTAAATAAACTCTACCTTAGTATATTATAAAGACATGACGAATAAATAATATTGCGCCATGCATCCTTCCCCTCCTCCTGTGGGGAGTGTCAGATTTGATTATTGCTGCCTACTCCTCTTTGATGATCTCAAGAAAGGATAAAAGCTGATTAGTGCCGACTCAATCAGGTTAACTATTCATTCACTTAAATCTTTCCAGGAAAAAAAGATAACTAAAATCAGAAAACAATTTTAAAGAGTTCCCAGTCATCCCCAACACAGATCACTATAAACGCCTTTTTTGGTCTAGAGTGCAGTATCCATTCGATCACTACACAGCAATAACCAGCAAGCTCACCTTGCACGAATAAAGATGCGAAGATAGCAGCACACGCTAAAATCGACAATGCTCGTGCACACCAATACATTACCTCCTAAATGCTTGAAATAAAACATTCGACTTTTCGTGATCGAATGTAATAAAAATTTAAATCTTTTTAAAGGTCTAGAATTATGCAACACACATTTAACGTCTCTTGTTCATTAATCTCGTTGATAATCCTACACGGATTCATATATTTTGTGATCGTATATGCGGCAAATGGTATGCAATTCCGTGAATAAGCCAAACTTATAACATATCCAGCAACAAAAATAAATCACTAATGGATAAAGTTACAATAGATTAATCCAAATAGTAAATCCCTCTTGCAAATATTCTATTTCGATGTTTAATTTAGATTTAACACAACGCTTTCATAGAAATTTAATAGTTCTAAAAAGATGAAAGGATTAAATGAAATAATTAAATAGGAAAATAAATCAGACATTAAATTTTTATAGCTAAAATACTCATCGCTACAATATTAAATAGCCATCCTCTCTCTTCCTTATAAGCAAAACAAATAATTCGAATAATCATTGCAATGTAAACGTAGTAAGTTGAATTAAGGCGATGAAATTACGCCTTATTGATAATAAAACACCAAAAACCGTTAAATGGTTTCTTTTATGAAACAATAAAACAAAAACAACGAATGCAACATCTATATTAAACACAAAAGAAAACGTTCTTCTCGATAATACAATTGAAAACAAAATCTTATCCGTTAACAAGAATTATTTAATTTATTATTCGGTCATTGAAAGCTAATGCTTTTGGCCAAGAATATTAACTGAGCGACATGGTGATTGCCATCTTCCTAGAAATGAACATTACAACACCATCAAAAACCTTTAATTTCCTATTCATAACTCGACAGTTTCAATGACTCAGCCACTCACCTCGGATCCATTCCCCTTCAATTTGTAGTCTATGGCCTTACGAGGTAAATAAGACCGCATATAAATGGAATCACAATGGCTATGATGCGAAACTGGAATTCGCATCTCAGAAATTCAATCGAGATCCAATCTGCCTTCCACAGGTCGCAGTCTCGAAGAAAAGTTGAAATACAAATTCAAGAATTTCAAACATATCAGTTTTGATAACAGACGGACGATCTGTCGATTTCTGCTTAGACCAATTTGCAGATATTACATATGAATCGAATCACACCACATATCACCGACCTGATATACATCTACAATATTTTAAATGCTATACTACGAGCCGTTATACGTAAACGGAGTTCAAACAACAACTCTTTCATATAAACAGTCATCGCGGACCCGTAATCAACAACCCTCAATATAGCTGTATCGAGTGAAGAGAAGAGAACGCAACGAAAACTGGAAAGGAAATAACCCAACGTAAGAATAGTTTTTCATTAGACCTCATAAGTTGTCCCAATGACTGATATCTCATTCATCCGCTACATCCTCAGACCTGGATTTACAGTGAAACCACCAAATAAACCNTCCCTCTCTTCCCTTTTTAACTAAATACATTCTATTAATGCAAAAGCAATAATTAAAAGAACTATTAAAAGTGTCGTCTTCCTTTAGAATTCAAAAGTAGAGCATCTGCTAAAAACGATGACTGTAATAAACTTCTAAAGAAGAAATAAAGAAAGCTCGTATATAGTCTATATTATTTCTAAACAACTCAATAATCGATTACCACCCCAACAAAATGTGACCACAATATGTGGCGATCATATATCTTGTTCAAAATGAGTCATTCGCAAGCAAACAACTCAATATTGAAGCTTAATGGTTTAATGTTAAAAAAACTGCTATAATATTTCATGATGTCAGCGTTGGTAGTTATAAGCACAACGCTTGCACATTCCTACTTTATAAAAGGCTGCCCTTCCACCTCTTTATCATCAATAGAAAGGCAGATGTTAAAATGCGGCCAATATGCTTGTGATTTTCTTCTAAATAAAACGGCGGTCACATTTTGCTGCGGTGGCTGCAGTATCAGCACATTCATTTGAAAGCAGTTCAATCAAAATGAACGGCCGAATAAACACCGATCCATGCGACCATAAACGTTGCGAACGCCGCACCAAAACCTTCCTTCGCCAACTCCCAAAAACCTCCAAGTGTGTCCTCATCCATCTGTAAATTAAATATCCATCCATCTGGATATAAATATATCACATTTCAATATATTTCGATATATAGAATTGCACACATATTTAAATAATTTTCGGTTCTAATGAGTGCTGTTAAGAACATAAGCATAAACATATGTTTATGCTCATGCTCTTAACAGCACTCATTCGAAAAGGTTTTGAGTGTGCAAAACAGCAGAAGAACACTTAAAGCACATTTCACTAAGCGTGCAAATTTATATATTATTAAGTAGAGTTTGCATGAAGTCTGTCAATGCTTCGTACCAAACTAGAATGAACAGAGCGAGGTGGTGAGAGGAAAAGTGGAAGGGCATTTTGATGGAAAGGTGGGAGGCAATTTTTGATAACAGAAGGGAAAGGAGAGGGGGTAAGTCGGTTCTCCCTCTGTCAAAGAAAGTGCAGTATGGTGGGAGAGGGTTGCTGCCCTCAAAAACGACCTTCTGAAAGTTGGTTACGTAGAGTTGTGCTGTAACCGTCGAAATGAAGACATAGAGAAGAATGGCCAGAAATCCATGGAGTGGAATAACACCCCAAGATATGCCAATAAGAAACGCTAGCACTTGCTTGCCCCAATACAGCACATCCAGCAGTTCGTCCTTGTCTGGCCACTCGCTGCCACTAACGAATGCTTTCGATAGCTGCAACTCCGCATTCAGTCAATGACCCGAGCATTTCTAATTGAACCGTGCTCATATCACTCATCACATTTGGAGACTGTAAATAGCAAATGAAACTTTGATCTCAAATCGAAGCAAACGGTCTGCTCACTTTCAACTGTGTTAGAGGAAGGGAAAGCAAAAAGGGAACGAGCTGAGGGGGAGGGATTTGGGAAGAGATGTGAGGAACAAATGACCTAGCACCGGATAAGTCCGAAACGTTAATGTTCTTGGAAGTGGCTATGGTGCTCGGATTTGATAATCGCATTCAGTAAGATTTGATCGAAATATCACCTCCGAAAAACTGAAACTATCAACCTGAAGGCTCTTCCAATGAATGAGCTCTCTGCTTCCATATATCTGGTTCCAGAAGATAAAATCATTGGAGCTTAGAAGGCTTTGAGTTTCCCAGTGATGTGATCGTTTTGAGGCGTGAAATGGAGAGGGGAAGGACTCGGTAAGTCGTAAAGTGCCCTAGATGCCATGATTCCTATAAATTTCGCAGAAAACCTTAAAATATTTTCTTGAAAGCAAAAGATTTTGTTGCAAAAAACATTTGAAAATATTTTCTTTACTGTTTGATGAGAGAACTGTCACAAAGAAAGAGAAGAAAAAAGCTAAAGAATAAACAAATGCTCTAATAGAAGAGAACGTCATATGAAGAGATATGCTAACCGTTTTCCTCCAAGAGGTATTGTCTGCATCATTTTGGGTGGTCCTTCGTTGGGACATTCTTTGAAGAGATCCCTGAAAATGTTTGTATGACTTGACTCAACAAAGCAAAACATTGAGATAAACAAACAAGCGATTAGAACAACTCATCCCTCATTAATATCACAAGATAAAGCGTCCATAACAATGTGTACTGCATTATAAACGAACTGCTACAAAACAACGCCATCCAATAATAGAGAATCTTTAAGCATCGATCTTCCTTGCAAACTGACTATCATTTCCGTCATGAAAGCAACACAGATATATATCGTATTACTACGTTTATAAGCCCTTCAATGAAAAATTCTCTTCTTCCCCATTTCCCTCTTTTGGAAAGAAAACGACTTTGAAATTTAGAAATTAGAGAGGCCATCATCTTTTGTATATGCTATGAATTTGCATATGCACCAAGTTTGCTTATGAATATTTCATGCCAGATATTTATACATTTGTTCACTCAAAACTTTTTAAAAAATATGTTTGAGTTCGCTTTCCAACTTCGAGCATATCATCACACTTACACAAACATATGAATGATACCTATTACTCGTCGTGATTTTCGAGTAAATTATAGCTGCAATATACAAGAAATCGAATTATGAATCCTGTTGCAAATACTCTTTATCAGCCTANAAAAAAGTTTATTTTGTATATAATATAAAGCAACAGTTCATTAGAAACCCAAAGATAAACAATATTAAAACATGAGAAGCTGCGACGAGCTCTGTATATGCATCATGTGGGAATAGCAACAATTCGTAATTGCCGACTTCAGCGTAAAGGGCACAGTTATGCAAAGAGGTGAGAAGGATGGTCCATCTATGTAAATGCTAATAAAAGAGCAGTAATTTGCCTTTTGAATTTACCGATGTGAAGTAACGAATAACGCCACAATTCCAGGCCAATTTGCAGCGACTCAGTAATTATGCGTCATTCTTTTCGATATTTTGCTATCGTGCGAGTGGATGTTGATTTACTTATTATATTGATTTTCCACGTGTTTTTAATGAAAAAACGTCGTAGAAAAAGGAATTCACATCGATCCTCAAACAATGGCAGTTCATACTGAATCGTCGACTTCATAAGCTACAAATTCAACAATCCCGTTCACCTCCACCCACTACATTATGTTTATAAACTAATTAGATATTAAAGACTGGAAAAAGTCCACAAAAATACCGAAAAGCAGAGCCATGTACCTCAGGAAATTGTGTCGCCGTGCCCGACACGCCGATTTGAACTAGATGAAAGTCGATGCGAATATTTTCACTTGTAACATAACGTCGTCGAACAGACGCCAACATATACCAGCGTCATTGCATTACGGTCACAGACAACGTCCCTGCAAGATTCCACTCAAATTCATAATTGAATCGTCTGTCCGCAGCAGCAGCATATTTTCGGGCAGAGAAGAGGATGTACTGCCAAACACAGTTTTGATTAACACATTGGAATAGGGAAGAGAGGTTAATAATGGAATGTGGGTCTCAGATTTACATGTAAGAGAGGATTTTAGAAGGACGTTTTCCATTGAGCATCCAGAATATGCCCACTATAGCTCACTATTGACTTTTACAATAAAAATTGTTCCTTTACGAACACTTATGCGTGATGTTTCGCTTCAGCGTTTCTCGTTCGAACTCATAGTCTTACATGGCTATCTTAAGTCGCTGCTGTATGGGGGATTTGCTTAGGTGGTGAGGGGCAATATCCACGTTCCTAACATCTATCGCAGGATGCGCACCTCTCCTTCCTGGTAATGATCGATGGGAGAAAAATGGAATGGAACTTTGGAGAGAAAGAATTGCGATCAGAAACTCTGCTTCGTGAAAGCTGCGAATTTCAGGAGTTTGGAACAGCTATGTTCCAAAATTAGTGCACCATCTCTCCCAGGGGGTCTCATCACAGTCACCTCAAAGGGGGATGACGGTAAACTCCGAACATTACATCACACTCCACGATATTCCATGGTCGTCCCATGAGAAATCCCAACTGGGGAGCTTATAATTTCTATTAGCCAACATTATGCACTCACTATAACGATACTGAACGAAATAACATCTTAGGCGTCGCAGCAAACATTTTTGAACGGGTAAGGGAAACAGCAGCCCTCCGCTGAATACACAACTTTGATCTCGCGCTTGCCTACAATTTGTACCACTGCATTAGCTGGCCAGATCCCATATAGAAATCCCCTCCTCCCCTTTCACCCATCTTGACCCGTTTCTTACCACTGCCCAAAGAATATTCCGCAATTTGCTATAGATAATTTCGAGCTGCTCTTTTGCGTAACTTAATTTTAAATTAAATACGTTGCAGGACGCGAGGCATTTCAAATTATCGTATTTGCTGTGTTATACTGTGAGTGGGGGACATTTTCACCGATAGGTGTGAAAACTTATAGAGTATAGAGGGTAAGGTCAGTTGACGACTGGGAATTGGAGTGGGTGGGGCGGTGTTTTCTTGGATAATGCTTCGTTCATCGAGCTTTGCAGCGAAATCTGACTAGTTGCTTTGATAAATGCGGAAGTCAACTCTTGCTATCTCAATAACATCACTATTCTTCTGGCTTTGTTTTATTCTACAGCCCAGTGCCATTAAGTGAACAAACATTTTTTGCGATGACGTCGAGTGGTCTTCTAGCCCGATAAACAAGAACTTACTTATTGAGGCATATTGAATGTAGGTTTTATCAGAAAGCAAGAACAATAACACATTGGCACATTGCCAAGACGGAACAGATGGGTGAAAATGTCCAACGCGTCATGCAGACTCCACTAGCAATGCCGCCTTTTTCCTTGACGAGTTAGTGTAAACGTCGATTACGAAATGTGGTTGGGTGGTTTTTATGTGTGTGGATTGCCCTTTAGGTGACAGTTTGTGGCACCTAGCTGTCGTTGTTATTGTTGTCTAATTTGACCATCTTATTTGTGATACATCAACTCGTGGATCGGTATGAAGAGGGAATCCATACCTCCCTTTTATTTGACCTGAGGGTTCATGTCGCACCAGTCCACATCTCGCCCCTACTGCAGTCCCCCCCCTCCCCCCCGGTCGTACGAAAAGAACTATGGAAGTGCGATGCAATTGTTTCTGTGGCATTCTTGTTTCGCATTCATATCTGCAAGTGATGGCTGTCGGTGCATATTGTCTTTCTGGATTTGAGGCAATCTTTGATTTTTGCAATCAGGTACATGAGGAAAGGGGGTTTCAGCGCATCGTTTTGCTGCAAAAGCGCAAAGGCTGTCTCAAAGTAGGCAATGACGCCGAGTCAGTCAGCGGTGAAGTCTTTGACTGACTCGGCGTTTCAGCCTATTCATATCAGTCGTCTGTTTGTTGTCAAACTTTTTCGGCTCTCTTCTAGGTTATTTTGGAATTCCTGCTGCGGTCTACGATCTCGTAACTCTGTGCTGGTTATCTTCTTTCCACATCTGTGGAGGGGGAGGAATGGAAGGCTTTTTGTGGTTCGTTTGATTTGTTCATTTGAGCGTACGATAATCTTCCATGCGAAAAAGAAGGGTTCATGTGGTCGGCATCATTCCCTCCATCACTCGCCACCCATCCCATTTTTACATGTGCTATTCTAACAGATCCGCCATTACCTAGGATGCTCTTGCAGTCTACTTGTTATCTACGCCGTATGCTTTGGCATTTATCCAGTTTTTCCATACTTGTAGTGAAATGCGGGGTTGAATACTGTTGTGAAGTGAAACTGAAATACTCGCGGTGAAATTTGTTGGACCACTGTCGTATGTTTATATATTACATATATTTAAATTTTTTGTATTTACATTCGTGTTTATACAAATTTAAATATATATATACATATATTTATATACATATATGTATATATGTATATATATATATACATATGTATAAATGTATGTATACGTATATCGCGTATATATGCATATATAATTACGTATTTACATACACTTATGTATGCATTAGGCATGTATATAATATAAAGAGTTCGAAGCGAGGATCGTTTCTGTAGTCTTTCGAAGCAAATATACACGACAGCACTTTAGGCCAACTATTTGTTTTAGGGCATCATATTAAAATAAATCAGGTTGTAGTCCACTCGGCCTTTTAGAGCTGTGGTTTGAATCGGTAAAAGAAATTTTTTCAGTGTGTGGTAATGAGGGGGGAGGGGGGGGGTCAGGCAAGTGCCATACTACGTCTTGATCCCGATTTCGATTAGTTTAAGGCCAGTCAAACCAGGTGTTTGCCATCTCGAGGTGATCACTGAATTTTGCCGTGCATCGCTTAATGGGCATTATTTCTCTGCAAAAGGACACACAAATGTTTTTATCGTTTCTCGATTCTATAAATTGTCCAGATGAAACGCTGTTTGATTCGTTCATTGTGGAAACTCGTCTCTGTATTGTTGTGCGTTGCAGTGAGTGGGTTTTATCAGTGCATTCATTCACATCAACATAATGGCAGCCGCTCGCAAAAGAAAGCAAATCGAGCCCACTGCAGAAGATTTGTCGAATGTGGAGTTCGAGACCTCCGAGGAAGTTGATGTGGCGCCAACTTTCGATGATATGGGCCTCAGGGAGGAACTTATTCGCGGCATTTACGCATATGGTAATATTGCGTTGGCTATTCTAGTGAATCTTTGCTCTTTGTTATAGTCCTAAATTAGAGTTATGTGCTCCATTGTGAGCGTAGCAGGTGGCACTTATGTCCACCTTACTCTTTTTAGCAGCTTTGCCCTACCCAGCAACGATGCACACTTCGTCCTCCACCATACGGTAAATAATGAATAATTGCGGTTTATGAATATTTCCCGGGCAATTTTAATTGTAAAACCTCCAATATTCGTGCCCCGTGATTGTTAAGAATAAAAATGTCTAATGAAACGTTATTGAAGTAACTTCATCGTCTTGCTTTTCATGTTTTTTGCAGTTAGATGAGTGTTACCAACGTTGTTGATATGCAAATGGATATTATCCTAAGAGCAGTTCTGTTTTCTGACGGTGAAGGGAAGACGCGCTTTTAGAAATCCGGCAAATCCAGCGTCATTTTTATTGAAGAGTTGCTTGGCTGATACAGCTAATATGCAGTATTGTTGCGTTTTGATATGCAATACGCTTTGATAGGCTTGTAAGTGGACAGGTTGTGTGAAGGTGGAGTGATAAGAGAGGTTAATTGTTTGCAAAGTAGGTATTCTCCTTAATAACACTTTTGAAGTATACCAACGAAACTGAAGAAAATCGCATTTTTGGATGAGGGATTTTGTAATCATGTAGATCATGTAAATTAGGTGTTCCCCTCGAACTTGATGATTTTCAGGTTTCGAGAAGCCATCGGCCATCCAGCAGCGTGCCATTAAACAAATAATAAAAGGACGCGATGTCATCGCGCAGTAAGTATCACCACATTTACATCCCTTTTACGGAACTTTTACACAACCTTTTTTGACCATCTGGAATTAGATTAAGGTGGTGAAATTACTGTATTCGCAATCGTCGCTATGGAATCTGTTCTGTGAGATTCGTGGAGGCAGATGATATTGGTAGTTTACAAGGTGAGGGGATGGTAGTTGTGAATAGATATTTGATAACATTATTTAGCTGTTTTATAGAAAAAATAGTATAGGAGCATGAAGTGTTAGGGGTAAAATAGCTAAAAACACCATAAAGTGAATTCGAATGTGAACTTAGCTAAGTGGGATTGCATAGTGGTATATGTGGTTGTATTGATTGTTTTATGAAGGTACGTGTACATCGTTCAGGGCGCAGTCGGGTACTGGCAAAACAGCAACGTTCAGCATCAGCGTGCTGCAGGGACTGAACACGACGATTCGCGAGACACAGGCACTCATCCTCTCTCCCACCAGAGAATTGGCCTCTCAGATACAAAAGGTTTTTCTTTCTACTCCGTAGCCTACGATCCCTTTTTTGAGACATAAGGCACACCAGAAAGAAATCGGTGTATTAGAAAGCAATCGCTATTTCTAGATGGAAAACGTTTGTTCGCAGCAGTTGTTTCATTTTATGCAACCAGTGATCCGAACGGAATTTATTCTGAACGTCGAAAAGCCGAGGCTGATTGTTTGCGTGGAAGTGATTGTGTTTTATTATTTCTTGAACATGTTTCAACGCTGTCAACAAAGTGCAGTCAAGAATTTAGACACATTTCAGTCTTCTCGGCAACTGTATAAAATTTTCGGTGCCGCTCTTTCTGTTTAATTTCTGTTCGGAATACAAATTGGATATCGTCATTGCTGATGAAAGCTTATATGGCTCCATGCAACACTTCATTATGTTCTCGACTGAATGCGTTAAAGGATAAGAGGTCCAGCAAACGTTCGTTTCTGTACTCGAACTTTTGAGTGGAAGATTGGTCAGTTGCCTTGCAGGTAATATGCAGATATTTTGTGAATTCAGGTGATATTGGCACTGGGCGATTATATGAATGTGCAGTGTCATGCGTGTATCGGTGGGACGAATGTCGGAGAGGATATTCGTAAGCTAGACTACGGGCAGCACGTTGTATCTGGTACTCCTGGGCGGGTTTTTGGTTTGTTCTTTGTGAGGAGATCGTAGTTGTGAATAGATATTTGATAACATCATTTTGCTGTTTTATAGAAAAAATAGTATAAGAGCATGAAGTGTTAGGAGTAAAATAGCTGACAACACCATAAAGTGAATTCGAATGTGAACTTAGCTATAACACCATAAAGTGAATTCGAATGTGAACTTAGCTAAGTGGGATTGCATAGTGGTATATGTGGTTGTATTGATTGTTTTATGAAGGTACGTGTACATCGTTCAGGGCGCAGTCGGGTACTGGCAAAACAGCAACGTTCAGCATCAGCGTGCTGCAGGGACTGAACACGACGATTCGCGAGACACAGGCACTCATCCTCTCTCCCACCAGAGAATTGGCCTCTCAGATACAAAAGGTTTTTCTTTCTACTCCGTAGCCTACGATCCCTTTTTTGAGACATAAGGCACACCAGAAAGAAATCGGTGTATTAGAAAGCAATCGCTATTTCTAGATGGAAAACGTTTGTTCGCAGCAGTTGTTTCATTTTATGCAACCAGTGATCCGAACGGAATTTATTCTGAACGTCGAAAAGCCGAGGCTGATTGTTTGCGTGGAAGTGATTGTGTTTTATTATTTCTTGAACATGTTTCAACGCTGTCAACAAAGTGCAGTCAAGAATTTAGACACATTTCAGTCTTCTCGGCAACTGTATAAAATTTTCGGTGCCGCTCTTTCTGTTTAATTTCTGTTCGGAATACAAATTGGATATCGTCATTGCTGATGAAAGCTTATATGGCTCCATGCAACACTTCATTATGTTCTCGACTGAATGCGTTAAAGGATAAGAGGTCCAGCAAACGTTCGTTTCTGTACTCGAACTTTTGAGTGGAAGATTGGTCAGTTGCCTTGCAGGTAATATGCAGATATTTTGTGAATTCAGGTGATATTGGCACTGGGCGATTATATGAATGTGCAGTGTCATGCGTGTATCGGTGGGACGAATGTCGGAGAGGATATTCGTAAGCTAGACTACGGGCAGCACGTTGTATCTGGTACTCCTGGGCGGGTTTTTGGTTTGTTCTTGTTTGCTTGCTCCTTTATTTTGATTTGATTAGCTAGAATAGCATTACTGCGACCCTTCAGCATTTCGGACCGAGATAAGTCGAAGTAATGTATATTTACCACATAGAACGGTGAAGTTTCGCTAGTAAGTCACAGCTAATATCTGTAGTATATTCAGTGTATTACAGCATTTTTTAGGCTTCCAGAAGGGAGGATAAGAGGTGGGGCTCAGGTTATTGTATGTTTTCATTCCACCGGAGGTCGGTAAAGCTTCATTCTTTCATTTTGTTCAGTGACTGTGGAGTAGCTCAGTGATATTCGTGGATATATTTTCCGTATGGTAAACGATGGCAACCGGAATGCTTCATATGTCTATTAATACGTAGTCTGTAGACAAAAGGTTCGTATCGATTTATTGTATTGTTGATAGCGACTATTTGAGACATGATCCGTCGTCGTAATCTGCGAACGCGAAGCATCAGAATGCTCGTGTTGGATGAGGCGGATGAGATGTTGAATAAAGGATTCAAGGAACAACTCTACGACATATATCGCTATCTGCCACCGGGTGCACAGGTCGTTCTACTGTCGGCAACACTTCCTCATGAGATTCTCGAGATGACGAGCAAGTTCATGACCAACCCGATCAGAATACTCGTCAAACGGTTTCTTTTTCAGTTGCACTTAATTGCGTTTATATCATTTTAGACTAAATTTCGGGATTCACCAAATGTTTTTTGCATGCCTCTTTATTTTTACTTGTTTGATTAGAAGTTGTGAAATGGGTAGTGTTGTTCTGTCGCTATGTGCTTTTTGAGGGGAATATATTCATTGAAAAGAGCTCTCATGAAAGTTGATTGGAGGAATGCTATGTGAGTTCAGAACTTATTAGGGGTCTGCTGGAAGGGATTGTGTTTACTAGTGGTAAGTATTGCAGTGATGAATTGACGTTGGAGGGCATCAAGCAGTTCTTCGTGGCTGTTGACCGAGAGGAGTGGAAGTTCGATACGCTGTGTGACCTCTACGACACGTTGACCATCACGCAGGCAGTCATCTTCTGCAATACGCGAAGAAAGGTACTTTCATATGCATCTCATTTTAGTCGTTAAATTTGCCATGTGATTGAGTTTGGGAAAAAAATTTCGAAGCCATCTAATATTTTTGGTGGGATGAATAATGAAATTTTAAGTTGGTTTGTTGTGTTGATGCGCGAGCACGTGATGATGTTCTTTGACCACTAGCGGCATTTTTATCTGTGCTAAAAGGGTGGCAGTTAAGTAAGAAGTGCCCTTAGGTGCATGTGAATATAAAAAAAGATGGATGAGAGGTTTGTAGGTTGTGGGTTGCATGTTGTATGTTTATAAGTGCAGTCACATTTACAGGTGGATTGGTTGGCAGAGAAGCTGAAGGAAGCAAACTTCACAGTGTCGGCGATGCATGGTGATATGGAGCAAAAAGAGAGAGATGCTATCGTGAAAGAGTTTCGCTCGGGGACAAGGTGAACATTTCTTTTTGTCGTCATTCTCCGAGCATTTTCTGCGGTGGTTTCATGTGGACCTGTCGTGCTGAGGGAAAGAGGGGAGTGGCGTTTATGCTGTATTGTTCTGAAAACTCGACAGTTGATAGTAGGAGGGAAACACTTATTCTTTTCCCGTTTCGATAATTCGGTCGTCAACCTTTAGCGTCTCTATGTTTAACATAGGGATAGAGTCCACATTTCAAGTTTTTCTAACTTAAAGGCGCCGTTTTCAGCCGTCTGTTGATCTCGACGGATGTGTTTGCACGCGGTCTGGATATTCCTCAAGTATCTTTGGTTGTTAACTACGACCTTCCTAACAATCGAGAGCTTTACATCCATCGGTTAGCCTTTTCTAAAGTTTTCTATTGCATTGTGAGAAGCTTCCAATAGCTTAGTGAGCAGTTTGCTTAAAGGAGGGAGCGAGGCTATTGGTATTTTTAAAGTCCTCTTGTGCTAGTGCTTTAGACATTCAGGACAAGTGGTATTGCTACTGTCGATATTGATCCTAAAAAGTCTTTCATGCACTGCGTGTGTGTGTGTGTGTGCTTAGCAACATTTTCTCTGATTTCATGCATGCAAACTCTAAGTTGCTTCATAATATTTGGGCAGTGATGAAGCGTTTAGGATTGCAGTCTACCACATATAGATAGGAGACATTGAAAACAGGGTCGGAGAGGTTGAAATTAGGTGAAATAAGCTTAAATCGCTTTTGCAAATATCGTGGAGTTTATCATTTTTGTAAGTTCCAGGAACTTAGCTCCCTAGTTCTCCTGATAGTACATATAAAGGGCTTTTCCATGCAGGAGTTAGTTTGTTCGGCTCCTCATGTTTTTTTTTTTTTTGCTTGAGTGTGAAAAAAGGGGTAGAGATGTCTCCGTAGAGCAGCGGAACATGTTTCGATACGCAGTGTTTGTTGCCGTCCCATAAGCAGTATGAATTTAGCATCGGTCGGTCGGGTCGTTTCGGACGTAAGGGTGTGGCCATCAACTTCGTCAAATCAGACGACATTCGTATCCTGCGCGATATCGAACAGTACTACGCAACGCAGATTGATGAAATGCCGATGAATGGTATGTTCCACATTTACTTCATTTGTTTATTTCCTTTCCCATGCTTATAAACCCTTCAAATTTAGAGTCAGTGATGTCGCAGAATCAGAAATCATCCCCTTTTTCTCATCTAAGTATCGCTTAGAATGCAACGTTCGACTATGGAGGAACTGATCAAAACCTCAGCGAACCTGCCTTTGAATCGCTTATCTCCCCCTTCCCTCTCCTCATTTTTTGAAGGTGTTGCGTGAGTGGCGCAGGTGTTGATTCTCCACCGCTTGTTAATTGATAGGTGTGTAGGTCCCTACGAAGTTATTAGAATTACTTGAATTAGTAGTTGTGAGGTTGCATAAGAGCAGATCACGATTGGTTATAAGAGATTTTAAGTGGAGTGGAATAGTTTATGTAGGATGAGCTCCATTTTGTTTTAGCCCCATTGTGTGTACGATTGCCTCAGAATTCGATATTACCCTTCTAGTAGACACTAAAAGGTGCACTGAGCATCCTATCTCGCTTTGAAGTGAAATACGGTATTCATTGAATCACATAATTCCTCGTTAGTGTCGAGGTCGGATGATTGGTACACAACATGTAACTGTTTGATAAGAGCGGTGTTTTCAGTGGCTGATCTGATTTGATTGTCGATTACGCGATGGTCGATGTTCACTCCAGCGTTCGGTGCAGTTATCCGCCAGCTGCATGAAGGCTGATGGATTGATTCTTTCGTATGTAAATGTTTCTCTTCAATTGTATAATCCGTTAACTAAAGTAATGTTTGTTTATGCTGCTTGGTAATAAGTGCTGGGAGATAAGTATCGGCCAAGCAGTGAAATTGCTGAAAAACGGTTGTGGATGAATTGGGGTCGGTTGTTATTGATCCATTGGGAGAGTCCATAAATTCAGTGTTCCGGATCGTTGCCTCGCCTGGTATATGGCATGCTTGTGAGGAGCTGTGACCTCATTGTTGAAGTTTTTCTGTGCCGATTGTGTGGTCTTTGTCGCGTCAATGTTCATTCAGTTATTTTCACGATGAAATAAATTGCTACAACTTGTTTGAGGTTGCTGTTTAACTGTTTTCTGCCTTAAGTGGTGGGCAGTCGCAACAGCATCACTCCATTTCCAAAGTTGATATGAGATGGGCCATCCAATGAGACATTTACTTGTTGAACATTTACTTCAGTGAATAATTTCAAAAAGAAACATATGAACATATACAAAGAAGCTTTCACTCTGAAACTGCAGTAAAATACACGTCCTCATCATATATAAATAAATTGTTCAAACACAATTACAATCACTGTCAGTTTAGACACGTCGATAGGGAGTACGAGTTCGTTGTCACATGTGACCCTTCTTTGATTGTTTCATGTAAACTCCTAATGGAACTTGTTTCGTCCTCTTCATATATTTCCTGTTGAATGTTGCTATCGATTGCAACATAAAAAATTCTGCTGAAGAAATAAGGTTTCCCGGAGGAACTGTGATTCTTTAAGAGTTAACGGCGGGAAGCGAGGGGCATGTAAATGTTCGAGATTGAAATATATGGGTTATCTAACAATAGGAGGTTTTTGGTATTGATAAGTTCGTTTTGAGTCAATTTGTGTTAAGTAATGGCATTTCAGCATCCAGTTCCTCCCACTCACACCCCTCTGTTTTCAAGGCAACCTCAGTCGTTGATTGTCTAATATCTCCAAAGATAAAATTTATGAACTCGGCTCATAGTCAAGTGGAAGGGACTGGCTATGATATGTACGTCGACGTGGGGCCATATTTAAATCTTGACAGCCATTTGCCCTACGTCTTGTATCGCTTGCAACTTAAGCAAAACAACTACTTCGAAATGTCGGACGATGTTTGCAGACGTTTCTGAAGTTTGCGAAGCTCGGCCTTGGTCAACTCGTGTGCTCGACGCTCCTTAAATGCTTTTATAGTGACTTACTCCTTATTTAAACTGCGGTCGGTTCTTTAGGACGCACTTCAGTTATTCGTAGCAATACCGGAAAACCGTAAAAAACGACTATCAAGCCTTTTCTAAAAAGTAGATAATCGGCCGTCGTTAGGGCCACTATCCTGACCACCACGATCGTTTGCTTGCAAAGCTACGTGACGACCAATGGTATGACGGTATCCTATGTGGGGCTATAGCGCTATGTCGGTTGAGCGTTACAACCATCTTAAGCCGCTCAAGTATTCAGCAACAGGAGGAATTCGAATATTTGTGGATATTAGAGTTGCTTCCCCATGCAAAAATACAGATGTGTAACTACTCTCTAGGGAAAATGCAAGCAAATCTACTCTAAATCCGGGTCTTGGAGAGATACATCGCTTATACACGGGTCTCAAGCTGAAATAAGCAATCTTCACCTAATAAGCACGAGTGGAAATAATGAAGAATATTTAATTAGAACACATGTGGTTCGCTCAAGCAGTTTCCTTTAGCGGTTAAAAAAATTCTTGCCTAGCAAACTGCCGTCACCGATTCCACTGATACAAATCCTATAAATGAACCTAAACGCCATCCATCCACCCTCCCTAAAACAGTGTCTAATATCAGTTGAATTAACGATCGATTCGAGAACTGCTTTAGTTAGCTTACTCGACTAAGCTCCGTGCGTAGAGCTTCGACAAGTGCCTCTAGTTGGCGCTTCTCCTCGATAGTCTTTTGTAGATGCATCTGGCAGTTGCTCAGCTCGGTATTATCCAGAAACGTTCGCACCGCATCCTGCAGAGCAACTTCTCATAAAATTCCATTGGAATGACGATACATCCGATACCAAAATGCATTTTCACTATCCTCTCAAAACCTTCAAAGTTCATAGTCTCAAGATTATATATGACAGCTATCATCGGATATCCTCTCCCATAACCACTGATAATTAAACAAAGTGGACAGAGCAAACTTCCGAAGTTAGTCCATTCGTCAATCTATCAAAGCATTCATAATAATGAATAGCCTTTGCACGCACGGAGAGGCAATAACACTGTTGCCGATATGATATGCGCGTTTAGTGTGTAAAATCAAAACGCTTATTAATGTTAGTCGCTGAAGCAATATTCACTTGCAGATAGCACCGATAGGCAGTATAACTTTAGAATAGCAAAAAAAGAAACAAAGTGTTTTGCCTCATAATCTTTATAACAGAAGAAAAAATTCCCTGTTGTTGAAGAAGATTTATAAAAACAAAAATTTTAAATCATTCAGCATAATTCCAGGAAAAACTTCAAAATGGCTCGTATTTTCGGGCGCCTTCATCCAAAACGAGCAATATTTGTGGTAATTCAATCCCTCGCGCTTTCCAAAATCCGCATTCTCGAAAATTGCTATATATAGCTACCGAAAGCACCTCAAGGGGGATTCGTAAAAGAAAACAAGCGCTTTTGCTCTGCCCATATCTCGAATCGATCAACATAAAGAATTCGGCATAAATGAATTCAAAACACTGCAATAAGATATCTTAACCGTTTAGTTTTGTATTTCCAGAGTGAAGCAAATTTAGAGCATTAATAATGTAACTTTGAAATGAAACGAAACCTCCAAAAAAAAATAAACGAATGAAGTTTAAATTATTAGAAAACCAATAAATATAACAAACAAATACAAGAAATAATTTAACGAAAAGTAAACCAACGAAAAACTATTGAAAATAGTGAATGAAATCATTTTCTTTAGTTTCGATTCAAAAAAGTTTTCCAGATGAGAATTTTTTTCATTGGAATACAAAACGATTATTGAAGGAATATTTTCAGCTAATTTTAAACTTATCAATATTCGAGAGAGAATATTATCAAAAATTTATTCACCTTTTTCTCATCGCAATCTTCAGGGAAATTAAGCATCTCTTCGGATTGGGCTCGTAATGGACGCACCTCAAATTAAGAACTATTCAACGATAATCTATGATTTTAGAATTGTTTTCATTAAAAAAGTAAATTGGTGTATCAAAATAGAAGAGTTCATATTTGCAATCATACCAATCAGAAATTGCTAGTAAATAATAAAACATGCGATAATGCATTTTTATTTCGTCAAATTGACCGCTTGTAGAAGTCTACGAAAGACTCGTTGATTTGCCTTTATAACTATGAGATTAGCCTACAATGCAACCCGAGAGGTGTAAAAAACATGCAGATATTTAAACACTGTCATGGACTTTCATATTTGATTAACCAACTTGAAAGCTCATTATGAACGTTTCAACAGCCAAATTTATAACTCTACTAACAGTGGTTGCTGAATTGAAACTACCCCAGAGATAGACAGAGACAATTATAATGCATCTTGCATATGAAAATTTTGCAATAAATGTGCAAGAGCGAAGGCGTGGACACATTACATTCTTATGTGGATATTACGTCTATATGAAAGTATGATAGCGAAAAATTTCAGTGAATAAATATATATTTTTGCATTCGGTATTGTAAGCATTCAGAATTTACATAAACTATAAAGCAAATAAACGATACTCCTCAATTTCTTCATTCTATTCAAATTTGCATAAAGAAATAAAAATGCAAAGAATTGACTACAATATTATGGATAAACATCGAAGTATTGCAGTGAAAACGAACAGAACGATAGTGCTATTGTAAAATAAGACAAAAAGTTTTTTATTGCAAAATTTTTTGAAAATATGGACACATTTCAGTATTCTGAAATTATTTCTGCAGTAAAATGTGAATAACTCTTTGACTTACATTGTATGGACTCTGGATCAATTCACAGAGGTATGCATGCGCTGATCCACATAGCCTCTTCGTTCTTAATACTCGAGGAGCCACTGCTGCACCCGAACTTCTGAAAAATAGTGAACAGCAATATCAGTTAGTTCGTGAATTGAAAGCAACTTCACATAGGGCTGCAACAGATCCTAGCTTAACTGTTCTTAAAGTATAGCAACCAAAGGGATTATGATTTTGCAACGTAATCCTTTCTTTCCACCTCCTCCACCCTTCTTCCGATGGACTGGGCTAATCCTCTTTATGTTGTCGCTGTTGTTGATTCCCAAAAGGAAATCCCGCATAGCATTACTTCATACTGTATTTTAGAGGAGAAGGTGGAAGAAGGATGGTGGAATAATCTGTCAAAATTACTAGATTAGTTTCCTCCACTGTAAATAAATCTAAGACTTTTCTTCTGGGTCACTGCACGAAAATAAGAATAAGATTATATAAAGCGAAAACTAATTAATTCATTATGAAAATTGAAAGATGTGGCAGCAATCAGCATTCATTAAAAAATTCATAATTCTTTTCCTGAAAAGCGTATTGTATTAATTTTATCTTTAAGTTCAGCTATACTCAATAAGAAGGTAAAAATTTTTAAAATAGGAAATGATAATAAAAGTTATAGAAAGATAAAGTAAATGAAAACTCACTGATTACAATTTGAATTAGTGACTCGGTGGTTTTCGTAACGTCGTGGACTTATAATACGAGCCGAACTTAGCTGAAATTGATGAAACATCATTAAATATAAACTTCTGATAATAAAGTCTAAAAGGGTTACCGATAAGGCTTTCAGCAATTCATCGACATATTTGTAAAATTGATCTAATATGTGAAATAACTCAAGTCGACAATAGCAAACATTGTAGTGTAGTGTGGCTTAACAAATGATAAGTACTTAGTGATGATTCATGATTGAAGGGATTCTTCCGATGGACAGCCGAAACGAATCTCTAACAAACAACCAACTATGGAACACACTGTTGATGGTTCTATCATGGAAAAACAAAATCGAAATGAATCTGAACCACTTAAACAATCCAAGAATACGACGCTTTCATTGAGCCGACTGTGTCACATCGTTGAATGGCCAAGAGTAAATTATCAACAAACACGCTCGCAAAAATGATAAGGAAGGGAGTGGGATAGGATATGTGGAGGGGGAGAGGGTGAGGGGGGAGAAGAGGAGGTCTTCGCGAAATATGGACAAAGGAAAATTCTTTGCTAATCATTGTTTCATTTCATTCGATTTCCTTCGAAATACTCTAAATATTTATTATTACTCATTATTTTTATTTGGCTTACTGCTAGTGATTTCGCTTACTGCTTTTTCACCCCTAATTGAGAAAAGAGTTGCACAGAAATCTCAAAGAATAAGGTAGCGGACTAAAAAGCAAAATAGGAGACGAGTACCGTCAGGAAAGAATCCACTTTAGAAAAGAAACTTTTTGTGATCGGTATTGCGGAAAAAAGTGGTCAGCAATAACTTAAAATCTTCTAAGGCTACATAGAGATTCAAACGGAGTCGAATTATCGATGGGGTGGAAAATAATACCTATACGACATACATCTCAATTCCAAATTTTCACTGCTTTTGATAATAAATTTAAACGACAATGCAAAATCTGCAATAATGGAAGCTTTGTAATCACAAATCGATTATAAGCAACGGTACGAGCGCAAAAAGGATCGACCACGACGATAAAACCTTTGAGAACGATAGAACGATGAGAGAAATAAAACGACTGCTCAGCAGTTTCACCTGTGCGTTCTTAATTGGCTTTCCTGATCGTTCCTCGATGCTGCTCCCACTGCCCTGTGAGCTCCACTGCTCTATTTTCCTTACACGAATGTTCTTTGTCTTGAACAGCTCTTGATAGCTGAAATTAAGACACATCTTAATGAAGAATCAAAACTTTTAATAAATTTAGCACGAATGCAGAAGCATAAGAATTATGCAAGTATTACGTAACAGAGTGTGGACGATGGAATCTGTAATGTCAATCGGTGGATATCATCGATGAAATTGTTGGAACAAATGAATGGCAAACCTTTTAGGTTGTTTAGCGAACGAGTCAGGCGTAAGCATGAAGTTGTCATGGCCTTTCACGGCAGGACAATGCGGGTCCTCGCATCCTCTCCTCGGAGAGCCATCCTGTGCAGGTGAAATCATCATCAACCGTAGTGCGGTCCTTTGTGCGAGTAGTTGGCATATCTCCTCATGACTCAATGTTATCAGCGGTTGACTATCAATCTAAAAACAATAGGGATAACGCGCACCGTAATTCACCAAAATATAATAAAACTTGTTTTCATATCCAAACTAATTCCAATTGCTCATATATAAATATACGTAAAAGATCTACCTCCTATGATCCAATCAATATAAAATACGAGCCGATCGACTGCAAGATGCATGAATATTTTAGTTTATTTCAACGTTTTTTACTCTAAGCTGAGATTAATCCAAAAAGTCGTCATATGATGTAACTAACGAAAGCAAGCATCGTGATTCTAGCACCTGCAGTTCCCTAAGGAAAATAACCTGAGAGAAAAAGGACAAACATAAATAAGCAGATATGACCTCTCCGCTACGCTCATTGCAAATGTAAATAAGCAGAAAGCATGTAAAGGTAATATTGTAATGCTTGACATCGTGTCGTTTATGATCCGTAATATATTTTAGCAAACGTTGCTACATACTCGAAACCGCAGCAAAAATCATTTTCTTAAGGCTGAAGCATAAAGCCTTCTTTATGAGCAATTTGTTTTATAGCATTTATACTCCCTTAATATTAAAAGGATTTAATTTTCACATTTTCAAGTGAGCAAACGATGAAACACTTTGAATAATTCAAAGAAACAAAAATTAAGGAGGAAATTCGAAAAAAAACAAACGAAAATATAACACTGCAGAATTATCGTATAAAATCTTAGCAAGGGAGTTGTGTTGAATTCTGTTGTGATAGGCAAACGAATGATGGTTTATGTTCAAATACTAAGACTGCTGTTGATGTAATGATAAAAAATTGATTGAAGCCACATGCTACAATTGAAATGCAACTTCAGAAAAAGTTTGCCTAGTTGGGAGACGTTATTCCACGAAGTTATTTCACTCTTCGTTAAAAATGACGAATTACAAACTGTAATAGAGCGCTTGCATCTAATTAAATGAACAAATAAGGAAACAAATAATGCAATAATATGAAAGAGACGACTTTACAACACGCTACTGAATGAAATAAAGGAAGAATTACTTCAACAATACGTGATCCTTGTCGTAAGCCCGATTTCCATGCCGTTTGATACATCTCCACCTCAGTTACAACTCCCTCATCTTCGAGGTGAAAACCAAGGCTATCGGAAGCCTTCGCTCTACGAAATATTATCTCCTTCGCCTCATCGCCTGCAACAGTGTATGCCAAACATGCCACTCAATTCTTTGCCAAGCTCCTTTTTATCTCATTTCACTAGGCGAATGAAAATTCGATGCAACTTTTAGTTCATATAAGCATTAACGGGACAATGCGTGGCTCAATAACGCCTGTGAACCTCGTGGTTCAAGGGCTACCGACCACCGCATAATATGGACATCGCGTGAAGTGCTCCAGTGATGCCACTTTTCGTAGTGACAATATCGGCCATTATTCCAATGACAAAAGCAGATCTTGGCAAACGTCGCTTCAAATTTCGATATTTGTCCAAAATGAAGGAAATATTGATAATTCAGCATCGAGTGTTATAAAAAACGTGAAGAACTACACATTCATCTCAATTTGATGATACCTGATCCCTTATCAAATCACACTAAATTACCTTTAGTGACGCACTCAAGTCTACGAAGAAGAGTCATCAATTCCCTGTCGGAGCTGTCTGTCGTACAACAACGCATAAGCAACATTTGCCCGTGATCGTAGTAAATTTTCAATCTGAAAATGCATAAATGCATTCATACGAACAACAACAATGACAACGAAATGTTGTCTCATTCAAAGTGTTGTCTCATTCAAAGTGACGAATTTGAATGAGACAACAATCGCTCGTTTCTCATTTCCAAAAAAATATTCATTAGCCAGGTGGTTATGAACAAACTTCATTCAAGCATAACGACTAAACTGGAGATTGCCACTGATCGAATACTCACTGGGAGACCTAATAACCTCAACAGAAGTTTAAATACAACAAGATGAACAAGACACTGATTAGCGGAAGACGAGAATGTCTGAAAGAATCAGTGATCGTTCTGAATTTAAAATGAATATTCTTTTTTTTAAAGGTATTCGATTAAAACATATTCTCTTCAGACCCGTACTAAACAATATGAACATCGTACGCATTTAACGTTCGTCCTCTATCTATAGAAAAATAAAAAAAAACAGTGTCAATAGTGAAGAGGCAAACCCCATGTCGGTGTTGGCCCATCCGAGCAACGAATGTGTTGGAGTCGCAAAGATGACTGCCCCAGAGGGCTTCTCTAGAAGAACAATCGTCTCTGCGGATACTCCAAGTACGCACGTGACGCGCAGATTCATCGAATGGTCATGCACATCGACCAACCACGACAACGCACCTCGTATACACTCTCCGATCATCGGTCGTGGTGTGACCCGCTCTTTGCGCTTCACTGAACCACCCAAAAAACGACCTGAACCATACTTACCATTATCGTCACTTAGCACAAAGACGATTTCATTAAAATGAGCGTAGTAAAGAGAAAAATAAAGCTGAAAACAAAGAGAACACGACGGTCAGGACTCGTGAAGCCCCAAAATAAGCGACTTTCAAAAAAATCCTCAAATTGGTGAAAAATATGTTGGGCGGAAAGGTTTCATGAAAGGAAACGTTGTCGCAGCACTTAGCGCACAGCCGTGAACAGATAAGTTCCCAAAGCTGTAAGGTTTTCGCTCATTCATGCAGTCTCTGTTACGGCTACGTGTTAAAGTGTCAACAATGTGAATGATTTTCGAGGCGAAGATCTCATATGATTTAAAAGAGTAAATTACAATATGAAAACGGTTCAAAACTGACTAGCGATTCTGGATGGTCCTTCGTTAGGATGTGCACCTACGAAATTCTCGACGAGCTCTTTAAGTGCCTCTCTACGGGTCCTAGCGGCCATTGCTGCAAACTTCTTCGAACGATGCACCGCGTTCTCCGCATTTATTACTGCAACATACGGTTAATTATTAACGTAAATTATACTTTAACTGAGAAAAAAATTAATTCAATGCAACTAATATATTTGCAAAATTTTACTCTCATTGATTAAAAGCTTTCACGAAGTCGACATCAATCATGACTTTAGGTAACGTCCTATAAACAATAATAAAAAGCAAGACATACTTTTTGTTAGTAGGAAATCGTGGAATTCGGCACATTTTGGATAAGTGGCACCAGCTGGCAATGGTGGCCCGAATGCAGGTACGTCTTTTGCACGCGATACTGCGATCCTTTAAAAATGTTCGTGCAGTATCAAATGTGAGTAATTATCATTTGCTCAGTGACAAGATATTACTTATTCCAGAATAAGAAAGTGTACTTTGTTTAAACTGCATCACAGTGAATACATGGCGATCAATAAGATGCCGATTTGTGGATTTACGATTATGATCCTTCATGGAAGAGCAATGTAGTGGAAATGAAAGCGAAGTGAACATACGTGTAGGTGACGTCATCGGTACATGGTTGATTGGCACGAACGATGATGAAGACATGCTGGAAGTGCGAACGTACCGTAATCGGGCTGAATGGCAACGCACCCGGCTCTTGGAAGACCACCGTCACCATGTCATTTCCGATGTGACGCTTGCGAGCCAACTGAAATATTCATTCCTATGAAGTATCACCCTTCACATCACAGTAACTTCCACTTTGCTCATTTGGTTGGAACAACTACTCGAGTGGCTAAATCATGGAAAATAATTGCCTGAATTCACTCCCTCCAAGAAACAACACATGCTCGCATTCCCAATTAAATCAAACCACTTTTCGAGATGTTATTGTTGATTCTGAATCGAACCTGTTGCCTATTGCTTGGCGTAAACGGCAGTAGTGTAGATACATGGAACATTATTTCATGTGCCTGATATTCAGCATACACCGAATGTGTGCCCGTCGTATCGCCACGAATGTCCAATCCACCTTTGTATTGATCAAAACCCTTCAAACGCACCCGCTGCCCCAAGAAATCCAAGAACTCCTCGAATGCCGGAGATGAGTGCTCTAAAAGCGCATTCTTTCACGTTTTGGCAATTTCGCATACAACAATTCAGACACACCAATTCACCATCAAAATGCACTGCTGTAGACGTTGCAATATATACAATACAGTTTGTGAGAAACCAAAAAAATAAATCTAGGTGATCCACATTAAAAACAGCACTGCAATATATGACATCGGCAATGGGAAATGAAAGATCGCTGCAGTACTTTTAAGTGGAACGCAACATATTTCGATATAGTAAACACAATCCCACCATCAAATAGCATTTACCCATTTTCTTGTTCTTCTTTGTAGTGACATGGAAAGATAAGAATGCATTTGTGATAAGAGTGGATAAGAATGTGTGGGAAGTGGTGGCAAAAGTGCCTCAATGCGGAACATTCCAAAAATGTTCAAATATTGAAATCGAACGCTGTGAGAGTAGTGCACTAACCATTGTTATACATTTGTTCCTCGGTAGATTGTCCAGGTCCACAATACATAACACCAACTTTATACCTCGTATATATTGGCTGAAAAAAGTGAAATGGTTTATTGAGAAGATGGCAATCGATTTAGTCAATCGAGAAATCACATTGCTGATGCTCAGACACACTAAAACTTTACAGTAAATTGTTTTTGACAAGAAAAGGAGTGAAGATCACTTGGAGGATTATACTAAGGGTCTCGCAGATGAATCAGAAACAGCTCTCGAAGAATATGGTTGAAGCTGAGTTCGCTTTATAGCTGGGTGAATATGAGACAAAAGCACTGGATTCAAATTTCACATATGCAATGAATTGTCATTGCAGTCTTCTTATGCTCAACAAAGCCTTCGATGCAATATAAACATGAATACAACATCAGCATCACTAGTCTACTCGTTATTGCTATCTGCCAAAAAGTGCACCTGTACTCGAAAAACAAAGCAAGGAAATTGTTGGCGATACTGAGCTATTAAAATGCCCACCTGTTCGTCAATTTTAAGCAGAATATCTTCGACACGAGCAGACGGCGCTGCTGGTCGAAGGCATGCGAAATGCACCTGAGGGCAGACGACATCCAGTAACTCCTTGGTCACGGATCGGTTACTTCTTTGCTCACTGCCATCCGTTATCGCCTCTTCAGGAACGGCAACCCGCATTGTTCGTACCTGAACATCGTATACTTTCACTATTACAGATTGCAGGCTTTGCAAAATTCTGCCACTGTTTCACAAAAATCACCTGGAGGTGTTGCATTTTTCGTGCTCTACCTGTACTTATAACAATTACGGCACAATACTGTATTAAATCTGAAGCAACAAGAAATGCATAAGTACAGCACAATTGGATTTATGAAGAGCGGTGCAGACGCAGTAGTGTTCTAATTCTTCAGGATAAAATACAAGTAAATCATTTCACTTTCCACTTGTATCTAAAATGTAATCTTTTGTTCTCATTGCAGAAATGGAGATGTTATTGCATTTTTGCAGCTTCAATTTTGGGTATTGAGTCCCAATGTATTTTCATTTATTCGTAAAATGTTTGTTTGAATATGAGAGGCTGAATCTATTGTTGCAAAATTTTGCCTTCATCTCTTATTTTCGTATCTTCTCTGTTTTAAATAGCCTGCTTTCTTATTGCTCTTTTGATCTATACTCCGTTCTTCTTATGCAAGGAGGCTTGGCAAGGAAAAATCCAGATGGGCAAAGTTTTACCGGAAATGTATTTATGATTTTTTTTCTGTTCTTAAGTATTGCGCAACGATAATTTTTACATATTGCGATCTACTTCCTATCAATGTGTGACCCCAGTGGGGGAGAAATATACTTGCTTGGTCGTTTTATTTTATAGTTCCGATGAATTCTGATCTGCGGGGTGGCTTTTCAACAAGGAATTTCTGAAGAATAAGAGAACCTTTCAAGATATTGCAAACGTGCGAAAAAACGGAAGTGACTCCAGAATATTTACGTCTGATTTTCATTTACTGATCTTATCTCCCTGTTTTCAGCATTGTATGGCCGCTGTCCTACAATCTCCTCAAAACGAATAGCCCTCCAACTAATCAGCAACAGAATAGAAATCATAGCATATATCGCACCCCCTCTTGTGAAGTGATTAGGGTGGTTGCAAGTATTTCATATATGACGGATGTGAAGTATTGCATTCGAAAGCGTAGCATAAACCTGAATATGCAAGTTGAAGAAAGAACTTTGCTCTCAGAAATGCCCAACAAGGCATGTGAACAGCCAACAACGCCGGAAAAGCGCAGAATATGGTAAAAGAGCCCAGGATTGCGTGAAAAGAAACTTCGCATGAATGCTCTCTAAATGTTGCTAGCGTTACCGAATATACCCCTAAGCTGCTTCCTTAACTAGGAGTTTAGCGGCTATTCAGCTGTGCTGGATCTGCGATTCGCTTCTCAAATTTTCGAGGCCCTTGCTTTCTTACAGAAAAGCGACTGAAAACGATCAAGCAGCAGACTATGGCAGACGTGAAAGCGTCGGTTCGGATCTCAATCAGTGTTAACATTTGAAACGGAAGCTGTATCAAAGACTCGTCTATTGCGGCAAACATCTATTATGTTGAAGGCGGATCTCAAAAAGTGCTTTTTATGGTCTGAAGAAATTATCATGACATCATAATACGTTGAAAGTTAAACGAGCTATCCGGAAATCCTGAACAGTGCAGACGAATCATCGACATACAGAGTGGTAATTCACGAAAGCATAAACGTGGTGTACGCTTTAAAAAAGAATACGATGTGCTGCGCCTTCCAAAAGAAAAAACAACGCGATGAGGAAATGGCTGTAACCACTTCCGATGACGACGATGACAGCAATTCTATAAGCTCAGAAGGCGACATGTTCGGGACTGATAAGAATGAAGTAGATGATTCTGAAGAGGTAAAGAAAATAATGGAGCTTCATATACGAATTCAGAAGAGATTAGGCTGCATAGTCCCTACAATAATATGGACGCTGACGAAAGTCTGCAGGTAGGGGTATGCTCATTAGAAGTCAATGCACTGATGAAGGACATACGGAAGTTCAGGAGAATACAGCTGCCCACAGAATATCTTTATGCAAAGACTGGTTTGTTTAGTAATGCTCGAGAGTACTCGTCGGAACTTGAGCTGCTACGCCATGAAGCGCTACGTTCACTTCAAGGACGATGTCGATGAAATATTTCTTAAAGGCTCAAAATAAAAGGAAACAAGAGGCCTTCTTTATGGAAGACTCTTAGATTAATAAATTAATCGCTACTTTCTTATTCATACATATTAAAAAACCAAGCTATATAAAGTACAATAAACTTATAAGCTTTATGCTTTTTGAACCAAAATATTTGATGCCGCGTTGCACCAAACCTACAGCCATAAATACAGCATAAGTGGGATATATTCGGTTCTTGCAAAAATGGTGCAAATATATTTTTCAGAAAGAAGTGCAAATAAAAAACTATGTCATAAATCCTCCCACGGTGATATCACTGCGAATCAGTAATCTCTGAAAAAGAGTGGGAAGGTGTTATTTGAAGATAAAGCATACTTATTTATATCCAAAAGATGCTCTACTTCATAATCTCCATATCTCCATCCTCTTTATAATAATGCTGCATCGATAAAACTATGACTGTTACGCACAACTATTTCCTTATTCAACACTAGTGAAGTCGCCAATATGCGCACATTTCAGGTGAAGTAATACCTATCAATAGGAAAAGATTTTACTGCTCAGTTATTTTACATTCAAGCAGAAGCTGAAATCAAAGATCACTTCCGATGAGCATCAAAAGCGAATGAAGAAGGCAACGTGAAAAGGCTAACGTCGCTAATTCGAACAATCATTCTGTAGATAGCCATCGAATGAACTCCGTCGGTCTCTTTGCGTTCCACATTCTCGCGAATCATCGATACCGCTACGGGGCCCACATTCTCCTCCATGCCAAAGTAATTTGAATGTGCTGCAAAACGAACATTTCCACTCACTTCAATTCTCACACTGTTGGGTTCTTTATCTATTTCTTTACTAGGATTGCACCAGAACTGCGAGTTTCGGAATAGGCAGTTTCGCTAGCTTCCATACCTCCAGTTCCGGTTCGCAGATTTGGCTATGTGCTGGAATTCATGCCGAAACTGTTATATTTTTCTAGGGTTCCAGTGGGGGTTCTAATATTTGAAAAAGTTCCTTTGATATAAGCCCGGTGTTTTTAGTTACTGAAAATGTCTTTTGTGGCGAAATGTAGATGAAAAATTATTGAAAACCACACATGACATTCGAGAGAATTATAAAGGGTGCCTGTATTATTGAATAACCTTTAAAACAAGAGCTATTTGATGGAAAATAGCAGAAATATATGAAGAACTCTGCTCAGTGAATAATGTTGGGCTATTTTCTAGGCATCAACAAAAGTTTCAGAAAAAGAATGAACTCACATCTCCCAACGAAGCAATGCCTATAATAATAGGAACCGATGTCTTGTGGTTCGATGACGATCTTCGGTTGGCGAGCCGCACACAACCTTAATTGTCGTTATACAATGGATTTTATCATGCAGTGCAAACTTCAAATGAAAACGATTATGAAGCAATTTAAATATGTTTGGTCTCTTGTTTTAACTTTTAAGAAAATCGAGAAAAAGCTTCCAAAAATAGAGAAAATACTAAAATAAATTAACATTCTCAACGAAACAATCAAAAAAAAGGGCTGCAGAAAGCACAAATAGAAAAAGAAGCTAGTGTGATGACAACACAGACCGTAGCCTAATCCAACAGTAATAAAATGTAAGTGGAGCAATTACCTCCCGCCTAGGTACACGTTACTGACATCTTCCAGAATGGCCGATTCGGCTGCAGTCTGTTCTCGTTGCCACGTCTCGTGCTCCGATCTTGGTCCCTCACTCGTCGCTTCAGGATGTCGACGAGTGAGCGCCAGTCGTCGAATTGGCTCGCCACCCAGTTCATTCCTGAATATACCATGTTTTCATCTAGTACCACACTACTGCAGACATGACATCATTAAAAAGCAACGTTCTATAAGAAGGACAGCAATAAGAAACAATAAAGACTACCGAGTTTACTCTATATGGCGGTTAGCATTGCAACCACTAAGGGATGCGTTTATTGCCAACAATTTAAAGTGAAATTACAATCAACGTAATGAAATCTGTGAATTTAAATAATGAGGGTATCATCAAAGACAAACTAAGGGTGGAAATAAAGCATACAAAGTTATGTTAAAACTAGATGATATGGCTGAGTACATCAAATACGCTTAAATACTTACTCTAAATAATCGCTGTTATGCAAAACAACAAAATATATAAAATATTAGAAACACATGAGGGCGAACCTAAATGAAGGACAGTTATCGAGGAGATCGTTGTACTTCCCATCACCAGCGTCGTCCTCACATGGGCTCTGTGCCTGCGAGGCACCTGTAGGACGGGGTTCAATTGAGGTGGTCGGAGGGCCTAGACCCCACGCCGCAGCCAAACTTTGACAATCGTGATAGGCACACAGTCGTGGATAACACGGCCTCCAATCACTAAACATCAATGCTATTATATATATAAAATTATAAAGAGTTGGAGAAGCCAATTATTATAACATGGGACATAGATATTCGTTATTTCCGGCAAAAACGTATAAAATTAATTGGATTTTATGGGATGAGAGTGAACAGGAATATTTTCTTTCCAAAAGTTTGAAGGCAGCGAGAGGAATTTCGAGATAATATAGCAAATGGCGAGCAAACTTTAGAATTTGCACATCACTAGCGACTGCCAGCGAAATGAACATTCACCAATACTCACTTTCAGTGATGAGCAATTACCTCAATGTTCATCTTTAAGCAATTTAATTTCAATTTCTATTAACGAATCGGCTTTACGACAACACCATGAGCACCGAACTAGAGGCCCTGAAGAAACTAGAACAAGTCAGATGCAAACTTATATAAAGGAACGCACAAAAGGAAAAACAGCTATGGCCTGCGAAAAACACTTATGGCGATTATACTGAGAAAGTATTAGATGCTATGACTCAATTCTATGATAGTTTCATTCACCAAAATAAACAGAGGGGGTGAGGAAAGAAAAAGAAGAGCTCATTCTTAAATCATTTTCTTCCAACCTCATCGGAGAGGAAAGTTTAGGCAAACCTTTCGAAACCATGTCTTTTTCTTGGAGAAAGTATAAAAGACCACCTCTCAAGTTCGTTATCGAAAACTTCCTCTGTGTTCTTTAAAATCCTAAAAATTCCCAGATCATCACTCCAACTTATCTCGGAACAAAGCAGCCAAAACGTTGCATCTCATCAACAACCATCGATACGGTAAATGGATCTATGCTTTATCTCTGGGGAAGATATAATCGATAATCGAAATCAATTGGTTTACTTGTTTTGATCGATGGACATTTGGGCGACCACATCGACCTCATTGGTGGAGTGTGACTCACTTGTATTCGCAACGTTATTCGACACGACCGTTGATGTTGATGTCGAGGCGGCAGCGAAACTGTGTAGAGTACCTGCAATACTTGACATGATACGCAAGACTTGGGTGGGCTTCCAATTAAAGTTTTCAGTTCCACAACAAGCCATCACAATGCAAAGTACTCCCTCTCCTTTTCCCTTGTCGGTCTTAACGCCAGCCGCCTTTAGCTTGTAGAAGACTTCAAATTCGTGCGTATAACTGTTTAGATCAGTCGAAGCAGTCGGCCCGAATCTGACACCAAAAATGAACCTAATCTAGAGCATTGATGTCATAAGTAAGATAACATATTTCATGCGATGGCTAGGTGGCACCAACCACTGATCAAAACAACTCCTTTGGTAAGTCTTGGTTGTTTCAGCTGCATTTAATTCAGCTTCCTCTACAATATGAGGATATGCGTTAAAGAGTGCACTACTAAATTTCAATAAGAAAAGAGTATTGCTTACTGGATGTCATGGTGGATGGGCTGGGCAACGCACTAGAAGCATGCGTGCCTGATGAGGGGGCGCTTTTTGTTGATATGCATGAGGGCGATACCGGCGATTCACTACTCCCACCTGTAATTAGGTAAATGTTTACTGTGCATCAGCAGTACATTACCATATCATCGATTTCTAGAGAGGGATTATCTCAGTGACAACTTTTTAATAATCATATATTCAAATCAACGTGCAGCTAGTGATGCTGAAATAAAACCACTCAGCGCAGAAGTAAACAGTTAAGCAAGCAACTATTACCGAAGAATCAAATCGTTACGTATCCTTTAACGTTTCAACTAATGAAAAACGAGTCTAAGCATTGTACTAATGGAAGCCGAGAATAAAATAATAAGTGAGTAAGTGTGCCAGCTTCTTTTATGTTACGCCTAACTGGCCAGCCAATTTCGTAAACTGTCAACAAATAACAGCTATATAAAATAATCAATTCATATATTAGTCAATCAGATCGCTCGCATAAACCTTCTAGAAAATTCGGTGTCCGCTGCAATGCGAGAGGTGTAAATAAAAAATTGACCGATAATATATATTTTTCCACCTTTAAATTTCTACAACTCCTTCAAAAGTTGGCGGACCAGTAGGAAAAAAAGTATAGAAGGTTTCGCTATGGTGTATATTAAAACTTCTAAACTTCGCAAATTGTATATTAAAAACCTCATTGTTCTCAAAAATAATATCATCAGACGAACAAATATACAAACATACAAATATACCCACATAGACAAAACATCATCATAATGTGAGCAATTAAATAGAAACTATTAAAAAGTGATCAATGCCAACTTATCAGAATCTAAACTTAACGCAAAACTTTGTATAATAGTAAAACAAACGTTCAGAGTTTATCGGCAATTCTCTGTGGACTACAATGGACTTCATAAAACTGAAAATATTCGAAAAAAGGAGAAACATATACGATTGCGAGTTTTAAAATAATAGCTCTTGGTGGAATAAGAGTAGCGTGTTTCATTATATAGGTTCTTGATTTGCATCTACTTACACTGCTATCTAATAGATGAGAACAGTAGAAGTTATGCTAAGGCCACTAAATAGTACGTAAACATACATCAAACTGGTGGTGAAAAGGTTAATAAACAATACGTTGATACGTTCTATTGCATTACATCATTGACAAACTTGGGTTCGTTATGAGTGAAATGTGACGAACAAAATTTCGACACTCGGCAAAAATTATACTCGAAAACAATAAGTAGGTGAGGTAATCGAATATCTAACCACGAGGAACATATTTCTGAACTATACAAACAAACTGGTTGGTCAAATTGCATTATGCTCAAGTTGATGATAGGTATGGGGCGTAAAAGGAACAGAAAGATGCCTTAATGAGCTGAATGTGAACAAGCCCTACTTTACTATAATATTAATCTATTGATGAAAGACAGTTACGACGTGCTATTCCACAACCTGAAAAACAGATGATAAGAAATTCACTAGAGATCAAATAAGAAAAAGGAATATTTGCTGAAAGTTCCATAGAACATTACACTAGAAATACTATATTGCAGTTTATCCTCAACAAAGATAAATAAAAACAGACACAACATGCACTATTGTCCTAAACACGCCACTGCTGCAACACTTATCGATCCCATAGTGACAACACTAATTGCACAGATGAGATCCCACGATCCCCTCTAGCCTCACCCCTTAAGCACACTAACACCCAGCATAACATCAACTTAATTCACTTACCACCAAGAGCGACAGCCAACAGTGAGCCACGTCGGTTGAAGAGGTCGAGTGCACGGGCGGTTGCACTACAGCATATATCAGATGACTGTCCTCCTCCTTCCATGAGTGGGTGAGGTGCAGCGGTGCGTTCTACGACTTTCGGCGCCTCTTTGTCTATCTCTTTCTCTCTACTCGACACTAACCAAACGGCTAACGACAGCACAAGCGTGACGTGGAAATACCCGACATGCTGAAGCAAGTAAAAGCACTACCGATAACACAAAACGAAAACTCAAACAATTCGACCGTATAGCAACGAACCAATCCTCTCGATGTTTCATATCCAGATCGCATCGTTAGCGATTCACTGGAAAGCACACTCATAAAACTGCTAAACCAACATGCATACCTGCATCGTTTCAGTCGTACAAAGATGCATCCACTTATCTCGAGATGTTCTCTTATGCAATTCTACAGAAACGCAATCCTTTCATGACGGATACGCTTTCTAGTGTAAGCCTTTCTTTTCAGTCGAAACAATCTTAAAGGAAGAAAAAACCTTGCAGTGAGATCCACTAAAAATAAGGTCAAGGGAAAGGCTCGCTTTCGGGTAGTGTTCCATGTAGAGTTGTCAGTCGTTATCAGAGGCATGATCCAAAAGATTTGTTGAATATCACTTAAGCTCAAAGTTTAATAAGATCTTCCAGAAGTGAATCCGTCGCAGCATTTATGATTTCTCTTTATTTGACGGACATTTGCACGCACACACATACCAAAAATTCCCAGATGCTCTACGTCTTAGGCCCATTTATGGTGTTCCATAATAATACCCAGCTTAAAATTTGCTTCCATATTGGAATGTTCACCGAGATAGAGAAGAATATTGCCCAATAAGTAATTTAACTCTTGAAAGCTAAGATGCCGTTGTAGTTACCTAGCACCACTTTTCTACTGATCTATATAAATATTTCGGGCAAGCGTCAAAACTATAGTTGAAACGTCAAGACTACTCCATCAATAACTTCTCCCATAGCTTTTAATTTAGATCTATCCCTATTTGAAACAACCTTATTCAAAATATTGTCGAAGCATTGCATTTAAGAGCTGCCTTGATTCACTGAACATGAGAGTTGCTTCCAATTTAATCTACTTAACACCAAATAGATCCGCTTCCCTACCTCACGTGCATTCCATCCGTAATAAAGTACTTAGTATGCTGGTTTCCGATATTTCGATATGCCTTGCTATATAGCATTACACAATATACTGGCTGAGTTATTAACATCTTTTGTATTGGTACGACTTCATCGGACTGTGTTGCTTGTGCTATTGCCCGGTGCCTACTTGAACGTTCTTTCTTCGTGCTGAATGTTATATGCTAACATGATTTTATTTATTGTGCTGAATGTTATATGCTAACATGATTTTATTTATGCTAATATCTTTACTGATTCATACCGACATTCATCCTTATTGCTATATGCAATTTTCTAAATAAAGCTATTCAAACAACGAGGCAGCAGGTGAATGGAAAAGGGAGAGTGCGGCATGGAGGGGGTGGGGATGAGGAGAGGGAAAGAGAATGAGGAGATGGGGATTACAGAAAGAATGGGTCGGAACCATTCGCAACATACTAATATCTAAAGTTAGTATTGCAGTGCTCCGTTACCGAACGTGATGCACGATGAACAAATCTTTTGCACGAACTTAACGGAACATGTTCACAGGGACCAAATCACATCACAGGCCTGACTCATTACTTGCGAATCATTTACCCAGGCTCAACATCCTCAGCAATTAGGTGCTACCATTGGTCGAACGCTCATAATGGACAATTTGCAGCAATCATCAAGCCGATAGCCAATAAAGCTGGACAAGCGAGAATTCGCAGCGCGATATGCGTCTTTTTTATCGAGCCCATTAAAACACTGCCTGCAATGAAATTTTTTTTTAAAGCGATAAAATAGTGCCTCGTTTGCTTTTTTCTATGCGTGATCGACCATACGCACAAATTATCTTCACTAAACATTCGCTTTTACGCGTTTTTTTGCATGTTCGCATTTGGAAAGCACATTACCGCGACGATACATCCGTGGTCATGAACATGCTCGCTATTCTCAATTCGAGTTACAGCTATGGGATTTAGTCCAGCTTATATTATGAACTCTACACATAAGGTCCAGCTGGTCCGTCAACTTCGAAAAGAATTACAAACGCTCAAATGGACCTAAAAACTTGCATTGAACATTGCAACCGATCAGATCGCATTTCATATCAAGTTGTATTGCTATATATACGAAATTTTTTTGCAAAAGAAATGTAGCACTAGTCTAGATGTCGATGCTCAACTAGACGACCAATCCGAATTGCAATGTGAACAAAATTCAACATATATTCCTGCAGCATATACCCACAAAATTCCATCATCATATATTACGGTGTGTGACCTGGAACTAGCAAAAGTGGAGGGACAGACAAACACATATATACACACTCGTAGAGATAATATCTCAAGAACTGTCTCCTACAAAACTTTGCAAGAGCTTTATAAAGACGCATAAGGGAACAGAAATCTGCGAATTTGCAGGCATATATAAGAGTTGCTTTTGGTGTTTAGTGTAATGATTACACTGCTAGCAGAATGCATCAAATGCTTCATTTCGGTGTCAGTAGCAATTTTAAGGTTTGTATTATTCATAATGAGGAAATAATGCATTCAGCAGTTCAGTGAATCCACCAAACCTGAATAGCATATCAGTGTAACCCCTTCCTCTCCCCACTTTAGCTCCCTGAAAATTTCATGACTTGCAGTAGAAACTTGTGGCTAATTAATTAACATGCTGTCTGAGGTGTTTTGTATCTGATAGCAGCGATGAAAGTAGAGCGATGAAGTTACTGAAAATGGTTGTTAATTTGGTGCTTATAAAACGATGAGCGGGTGATTTGATCGGAAAAGTGGCCGAAATTGCCGAAAACCTTGTGTTTTAGATTTAGTTTTCTTTTAGACTTTTGAAAGCACTGATTTTTCCAGTGTTTTTTGCCGCTTGACTACGGCTTATTTCTCGAGTATCCTTGAATTTGTGGCTGTTCCTCTCTCTTCAATCGGAAAGGATTGAGTCAATGTAGGTTGATCTATACGTTATAATGCGATGAAAACCTATTGTAGCAAAACGATTATCGAAAGTCAGAATGTACGACACTCGCTCCTATGGCTCTCGCCACTTCAAACAGCCTCTTACAACAAGCTTCGATAATAACTTAAATGTCAATATCATCGTAGCGCAACACACAGATTTATCAAAACATCAAAACATAATACACTCCTATTTAATTGTTTGCTAAAAACAGAAAAAAACTATAAAAAGAAAGAAGATTCTATGAATGACCGCAAATGGGACTGACGTTTCAACTGGAAGTACGTTTTTCCCTGAAAAGCCTGATCAACAAATCCTGTTTCACTATAAAAGCATCTAGATTAGGGTGGTGTAAGCAGTTTACTTTCATTAGCATTCTGCAATAACAGTTTACTTCAGCATATTCGGTATGGGGAATGGTATAATTGTGGCGATGAATAAAACGAATGCTAACTGACATCCGAGGATACGTTTCATTCGCGTCGCCAACAAATCTATTCAGTTAAAAATATAACCAAACGGAGAATTGGAAAAGCTTTCATAGCAGCTAATGAGAAAAATATCATTAAGAAAGTATCGACAAAACTACTATAGATAATCACTATAAATACTCGAAGTTGCAAAATACAAATGCATTTTGCAAAGAATAACCAGAACACTATCTAGTGAATTTCATCTGAGAGCAATTGCTTTCTCAGATTTGAGATTTGACGAATACTTTCATCTGCTCCAAGTTGTACTGCCTCGAGCGCTGTTAAGAAATTTGTTTGCTTTAAGTGATCAGAATAGAGTTCTTCCAGTCAACATTAAATTATCGCCACTGCTGCTGAAGCAGGGACAATACTGCAATATGCATAACTCGACAAGGGTCATTTTATTTGCACTCTCTAATGAATCTCACCCCCACGATATATCGACGATCCATGTTCTCTCCTATTTTGGCTTTTAATATCGTCTTTGTTCTGCGTTGCTGTGCCTTTTAGATTGTTAGTGGAGAAATATGCCTATCAGATCAACCTCTCTCTCATAAATCACCAATAAATAATTAAGCATGCAAAATAATGAGTTCTTGTTTTCACAAGCCACCTCAAAAAATTTCGCCAAAAACCATTTGTTCCGATTCGATCGGTTGTAAAACGCAGTGCGACAGGTATAAAATGCCCTTCCTATAGACAATTTTGTTTAAGTGCTTGCAACACCTTCCGGAATTGACAAAACAGCCTGAACATTGTTGTAGGTGCCATCCTGTGCTACAATTATACATTGCACAATTTCATCGAGTTCAGTTTCATTCGATCCGATAATACAAGCGCAACAGTAACGACACAGACACGCACACAGAAATATTCACAGACATGATGCACTTTGCAAATGCACACTAGCTAGAGCATCTAATATGGGTGAAACGCAACAAATATCAATGCAAATGTGCCGTAATGCATGCAACAATTTTCATGAACGAATGAGGCTTTCGCACAAATTTTTGAGCTACCTCATAAAAAACGTTTACTTTCACAAGATAGTGAACGGAACGCACACTCAACAACGTTGCTTTACTCGTGATTAACGAAAGGCTGCTAATTGCAACGCGAAGATAAAGGAAGTACAGTTGATTTGGAATATCATCAGATCGACTTGCTGAAGTAACTCACATATGAATGACCACAGTAACTAAGTTCATCGAATAAATCCAATCAATTCAGATATTCTTTAATTCACATCTCAATACCTCAGCACCTCGCACTGCATGACTGATTCGGCAAGTGAATTTTCAAGTGGACTGAATGATTCTACTCTTTTATAAGAAAACAACTCATACATTTAACTGTCGCACAGTATTTTGAAAGCACAATGGGTGACAAAGAAAAAAAATGGAAAAGTGCACCAGTCACGCTTCTGAAAATTTCTTGTAAAAGCATCCATCGATTCAACCAGATGCAAAAAAAACGAAAAAAGTTTGGCAAAAGATCAGTTCTCTCTACATCAACTCAGTAGTTTCAAAGATATTTGGATACAAAATATCACAAATTATTTGTCTATATTTTGGCTATAAAACAATAAAAATACAAAATAATAATCATTAGCAGAAAACTTTTGCAAATTACAAATCAAAACAAAAAATATTCGTACTCTCAAGAAACGAAATTTCATTTTAGTGCAATCCCATTAGTAAATTATAACAATATCAGTGTAGTTTCTCTGATTAACTATGAAACACAATTAAATATATATAAAAAGGAATAGTGTTTCCATTATGTGGTTTTCTTGAGAAATTATAAAAACTACAATAAAACATTATGAACGATGAGAGAATGTAAGTTGCGCAGCGTTTTTTTTTTTTTTTTTGCTTCAATAATTTTTCTACTTACAATTGGAAAAATCATCACAGTTATTAAAATTGGTCAAGCTCAATTCTTGAATTCTTCATAGGCGGTTCCAATCTCATGCATCGCTATAGCCGTTAAACTTGATTATGTCATGCAGCTTCGAATATGATAGCTGAGTGCCCACATCGATTGGCCAAAATAAAAACTAAAAATCAACTTGGGCAAAGATTGCTTCTAGTGAGGTCGTTACTGAACGTGAAAATATATGACCGTTTTCATATAAACGGGCATTGTACTCTTAGTCATAGATTTATCTCTTCGATATGAACTTCTAGAACGTACAGTGCATCTATGACTATTCCCAGGCAGACATTGTTTATTTGGATGAAAACGGCAAAACTGTCCGTAAATATAGATGACAAAAATGTAGAATCAAAATTAGCGAATAAATTTATAAAAATACGCTACAATTCGCTACGATGTAACAGAATGCAGAAATAAATTCCAATGCCACCCCCAACTGCCGGCGAAATGAATGCATATGATGATACAGATTGTCCTAGCAGGAAATCATGAAAATGGAAGCATGCCTCATTTCAGGTGGTATAGTTCTAGCATCGAATTGCTTCCTTTAGAATGCTCACATTTGCAAAATGCTGCCCCATTCGTTGCTTAGTACCAACAACATAGTACACTTAAAGATGTGGTTTTCCCACATGCTCTCAAACTAAACTCTCAAAAGGCCATTTCCCAATTCCATGATATTTCATGTCTTAACTGTTTAGCAAGTCCCACATATTGCTGGTAACTCGATTCTCCATTATTCTAGTACCATTCATATTACGTTTAAATTCAAATTCGTATGATGAATGCATGTTTATTTGTAGCTTTAAAAATATGTCGAACAACACGATAATGCGATTAGCAAACATTGACCTCTAGTAATAATTTTAACCAAGGATATGTCTTTGGGGTGTCAACCACTTCACCAACCAGATATCCCCTCTCTCGGTGGAAAAATCGACTGGAAAAACAGCTGAGAGATTGAAGGATCGACAAAGCAACATTGCAAATTGTGAAGCTGAAACGCTAAGCGAAAGGCGTTCAAACTTCGTCAGTGTTACAATTTTCTAGGCACTCTTGATCTAATCAGAGCATATAGCTTGTGCAAGGTTGAAACTATGATAATGCAACACAACTGTTTATAAGGCCTGATTGTTAACTAAAATATCACCGCGATGCTATGTGTTATAAAGGTATTTGATAGATGAATGGGGTGGGGCACTTGTGGATGGAGCATTTGCATATATTATCGCAGAAAAGTGATAACATCTGACTGAGATATTTTCAGATAGAAGTTCTAACATCCATTTAAGATCAATGTGGACAATGCGCAAAGAGTTCATCATCTTCATTTGCCCCTCTTTCCTCCTTCCCCTTGCATCATTTTCTTATACGCATATATGCATTGACTTTCGGAAGCAGAATATGCGAACTAAAATATCTGTCTTCACAGAAGCATCGTTGTCCAAGTAACATTACACAGCAGCCAAATCTATATAAATCAAAAACAATGAAAGCAACGATATTCACAAGCAAATAAGTAGAAGAAAATGTCAAAGGATTTGCCATTATGCATACTTTTGCTATCCAATCAATTCACCAAGCAAAGGAATTTGAAAAACGTAAAATAAATCCATCCACATCCCACCGTACAAATCCGACCGACCGCATAGATGGATAAAAAGTTGCTTTCCAGTGGACTGAAAAATGTAAAATGAAAATCGGACCTGTGTTAAATGCGTGTTAAATGAAAATTTCACCTCTAAATTTTCTACCATTTGAGCCGTTCAAACAACACACTACTGTTGCTCTTAATTACTGAATGTCAATTCGCATAAACTGTAGCTTTACGAACGTTTTGCTTCTTCTTGCTGTTCGACTTACACACATGTACGTTTTCCTATTTCGAGAGGTTCAAATAGACAAACAATATAAATAAATAAATAAATAAATAAATAAATATTTAGTACATATGTCCATCAAAGTGATAAATTAATGCAGAACATTGCATAGAACTGAAATATGTATATTCGAATATGCAATAGATTGCAATAATGGCCAGTTGCAAAATAAGCTTGCAAAAGCACATCACAAAATATCAGCAGTGCATGAAGATTGCAACATTGCCAAATCACGTCAATCCCAACGAAAAATGCTATTCTGAGACTAACTGATTTTCAATGAATCATGCATATATTGAATACCTATTCAAATAATTAAACAAATATAGAATTACTTTTCAAGCCAAAATCATATCTGTTTATACGACAGATGCATTTGTATTTCGCTTAGTTGACCAATGGGTTTCAAAGATTGTCATCAAATAATGAAACAAAAGAGATACACTCATATTAATAATGAAATACACTCATATTTAAACTGCTTTGAGCGATTGTTCGCATAACTCGCTTAAAAAAAGAGTTGTGTTTTGTGATCCAAGGAATACATTTTTCTGGCAATCTAAATGTTTACGATCAAAGTAAAAATAGTAAGTAAAGTCATCGAATAGTGTGCGCTATACCAGCCAATTCTCTCTTTGTATTGAATATGGAATGATGGGATGTCTAAGTCACGGGTTGCATTTTCAAGCAACTGTACAAACTGACTATGCCTGAGGTGGATACTCTGAGAAGATACCATGCTATAGAAGGATTTACACACGTGTTAAAGTATGGAATATTGGAATAAAACAAGTATATAAACGCTAAACATTCGCTTTCATAAGCACTTGCTGATGTATAAACTGCAGATATTTGGTCAGTAGATAGTTGGTTCAGAGAAATTTGTCTTCCCATGATTATACATTAGACATACATTCAGAAGCTTTTCGTACTCAGCCCCTCTCCTTTTCCGTCGATGTAGTGGCATATCTAAGTTATGACAGACTTGGCATGTGCCCTCGATATCACTTGATGAGGAACGCCATTATATCTGTTAACTTATCTCCAAGACGCCTATTAGATGTCTAGAAGGGGTGGAGGAGGGTGTAATGTCTCTGCTGCCTTAGCAGCTACCTTACCTAAATATGCCTCTACATTAATAGTATTTCATTGGAACCTTTTCTAATTCAACACCCTTGAATTTGGATCTCTTTTGGCAAACTAAACTATCACAACAGTCGCACAGTATTTTGAAAGCACAATGGGTGACAAAGAAAAAAAATGGAAAAGTGCACCAGTCACGCTTCTGAAAATTTCTTGTAAAAGCATCCATCGATTCAACCAGATGCAAAAAAAACGAAAAAAGTTTGGCAAAAGATCAGTTCTCTCTACATCAACTCAGTAGTTTCAAAGATATTTGGATACAAAATATCACAAATTATTTGTCTATATTTTGGCTATAAAACAATAAAAATACAAAATAATAATCATTAGCAGAAAACTTTTGCAAATTACAAATCAAAACAAAAAATATTCGTACTCTCAAGAAACGAAATTTCATTTTAGTGCAATCCCATTAGTAAATTATAACAATATCAGTGTAGTTTCTCTGATTAACTATGAAACACAATTAAATATATATAAAAAGGAATAGTGTTTCCATTATGTGGTTTTCTTGAGAAATTATAAAAACTACAATAAAACATTATGAACGATGAGAGAATGTAAGTTGCGCAGCGTTTTTTTTTTTTTTTTTGCTTCAATAATTTTTCTACTTACAATTGGAAAAATCATCACAGTTATTAAAATTGGTCAAGCTCAATTCTTGAATTCTTCATAGGCGGTTCCAATCTCATGCATCGCTATAGCCGTTAAACTTGATTATGTCATGCAGCTTCGAATATGATAGCTGAGTGCCCACATCGATTGGCCAAAATAAAAACTAAAAATCAACTTGGGCAAAGATTGCTTCTAGTGAGGTCGTTACTGAACGTGAAAATATATGACCGTTTTCATATAAACGGGCATTGTACTCTTAGTCATAGATTTATCTCTTCGATATGAACTTCTAGAACGTACAGTGCATCTATGACTATTCCCAGGCAGACATTGTTTATTTGGATGAAAACGGCAAAACTGTCCGTAAATATAGATGACAAAAATGTAGAATCAAAATTAGCGAATAAATTTATAAAAATACGCTACAATTCGCTACGATGTAACAGAATGCAGAAATAAATTCCAATGCCACCCCCAACTGCCGGCGAAATGAATGCATATGATGATACAGATTGTCCTAGCAGGAAATCATGAAAATGGAAGCATGCCTCATTTCAGGTGGTATAGTTCTAGCATCGAATTGCTTCCTTTAGAATGCTCACATTTGCAAAATGCTGCCCCATTCGTTGCTTAGTACCAACAACATAGTACACTTAAAGATGTGGTTTTCCCACATGCTCTCAAACTAAACTCTCAAAAGGCCATTTCCCAATTCCATGATATTTCATGTCTTAACTGTTTAGCAAGTCCCACATATTGCTGGTAACTCGATTCTCCATTATTCTAGTACCATTCATATTACGTTTAAATTCAAATTCGTATGATGAATGCATGTTTATTTGTAGCTTTAAAAATATGTCGAACAACACGATAATGCGATTAGCAAACATTGACCTCTAGTAATAATTTTAACCAAGGATATGTCTTTGGGGTGTCAACCACTTCACCAACCAGATATCCCCTCTCTCGGTGGAAAAATCGACTGGAAAAACAGCTGAGAGATTGAAGGATCGACAAAGCAACATTGCAAATTGTGAAGCTGAAACGCTAAGCGAAAGGCGTTCAAACTTCGTCAGTGTTACAATTTTCTAGGCACTCTTGATCTAATCAGAGCATATAGCTTGTGCAAGGTTGAAACTATGATAATGCAACACAACTGTTTATAAGGCCTGATTGTTAACTAAAATATCACCGCGATGCTATGTGTTATAAAGGTATTTGATAGATGAATGGGGTGGGGCACTTGTGGATGGAGCATTTGCATATATTATCGCAGAAAAGTGATAACATCTGACTGAGATATTTTCAGATAGAAGTTCTAACATCCATTTAAGATCAATGTGGACAATGCGCAAAGAGTTCATCATCTTCATTTGCCCCTCTTTCCTCCTTCCCCTTGCATCATTTTCTTATACGCATATATGCATTGACTTTCGGAAGCAGAATATGCGAACTAAAATATCTGTCTTCACAGAAGCATCGTTGTCCAAGTAACATTACACAGCAGCCAAATCTATATAAATCAAAAACAATGAAAGCAACGATATTCACAAGCAAATAAGTAGAAGAAAATGTCAAAGGATTTGCCATTATGCATACTTTTGCTATCCAATCAATTCACCAAGCAAAGGAATTTGAAAAACGTAAAATAAATCCATCCACATCCCACCGTACAAATCCGACCGACCGCATAGATGGATAAAAAGTTGCTTTCCAGTGGACTGAAAAATGTAAAATGAAAATCGGACCTGTGTTAAATGCGTGTTAAATGAAAATTTCACCTCTAAATTTTCTACCATTTGAGCCGTTCAAACAACACACTACTGTTGCTCTTAATTACTGAATGTCAATTCGCATAAACTGTAGCTTTACGAACGTTTTGCTTCTTCTTGCTGTTCGACTTACACACATGTACGTTTTCCTATTTCGAGAGGTTCAAATAGACAAACAATATAAATAAATAAATAAATAAATAAATAAATATTTAGTACATATGTCCATCAAAGTGATAAATTAATGCAGAACATTGCATAGAACTGAAATATGTATATTCGAATATGCAATAGATTGCAATAATGGCCAGTTGCAAAATAAGCTTGCAAAAGCACATCACAAAATATCAGCAGTGCATGAAGATTGCAACATTGCCAAATCACGTCAATCCCAACGAAAAATGCTATTCTGAGACTAACTGATTTTCAATGAATCATGCATATATTGAATACCTATTCAAATAATTAAACAAATATAGAATTACTTTTCAAGCCAAAATCATATCTGTTTATACGACAGATGCATTTGTATTTCGCTTAGTTGACCAATGGGTTTCAAAGATTGTCATCAAATAATGAAACAAAAGAGATACACTCATATTAATAATGAAATACACTCATATTTAAACTGCTTTGAGCGATTGTTCGCATAACTCGCTTAAAAAAAGAGTTGTGTTTTGTGATCCAAGGAATACATTTTTCTGGCAATCTAAATGTTTACGATCAAAGTAAAAATAGTAAGTAAAGTCATCGAATAGTGTGCGCTATACCAGCCAATTCTCTCTTTGTATTGAATATGGAATGATGGGATGTCTAAGTCACGGGTTGCATTTTCAAGCAACTGTACAAACTGACTATGCCTGAGGTGGATACTCTGAGAAGATACCATGCTATAGAAGGATTTACACACGTGTTAAAGTATGGAATATTGGAATAAAACAAGTATATAAACGCTAAACATTCGCTTTCATAAGCACTTGCTGATGTATAAACTGCAGATATTTGGTCAGTAGATAGTTGGTTCAGAGAAATTTGTCTTCCCATGATTATACATTAGACATACATTCAGAAGCTTTTCGTACTCAGCCCCTCTCCTTTTCCGTCGATGTAGTGGCATATCTAAGTTATGACAGACTTGGCATGTGCCCTCGATATCACTTGATGAGGAACGCCATTATATCTGTTAACTTATCTCCAAGACGCCTATTAGATGTCTAGAAGGGGTGGAGGAGGGTGTAATGTCTCTGCTGCCTTAGCAGCTACCTTACCTAAATATGCCTCTACATTAATAGTATTTCATTGGAACCTTTTCTAATTCAACACCCTTGAATTTGGATCTCTTTTGGCAAACTAAACTATCACAACTCCGCTAATATTCTAGCATATAACCTAATAGGCAGCCGCCAGTGTTAATAGTGAAATATGTTTCATATCTTCCGCCATGAGTTCATCAAGAATAGTTTATCAAGTAGCAAGTATATCAAGTATATGACAGATGCCTCAAATATTAAGTCATGCAGCATTTCCATATGAAAAAAGCAATGGATTGCCTCTTCCTTATACGTTCCAGGGAATGCTAAAAGCAAATTTAAAATTTGCGAAAGAGAACAACCTGGTGCAAATCATAGCAGAATATTTCCTAGGGACAGCCGACTCACTCACTAAACGAGCAAAATCGATGAGGCAATGAACCGCAAAGCAGCGAGAATTCCGCTCATAGACATAAAAGTGCCGCATCAGATTTTCTTTGTCAATAAACGTATGAAAAAAGAGTGAAGGCGGTAAAGAAACTGTAAACTCATCTAAAAATTGAACGGAATAAACCCCACAAGCGGAGTTCGATAAAGAAGGAAGCTATAGCAGGAAATACCAATATTTATAAGAAGGGCAACAATAAAGATGCAATCGCCTATTCCGAATCATCAGCCAAAATCACCTCTGAATGCACTCATCAGAAACTCCTTCTACAAGTTTTCGAAAGTAAATGAGAAGCGAATGAGTTAATCAGGTGGCTGATTCGCGTTCTTCTTTGTTAGTTGTCCCCATTTACTCGTCGGGAATGGAATAATCAGCGGAAAAGTGTGCTAAAGAAGCTGGTACGATACGCACTTTTGAACTCTGCTTAAATTCTTTAACCACTCTCACAAATTGCCAATGAAAAATAAAAATCTGCAAATTTCGTTTCCCCTGGATTTGAGCCATATAAAATGGAAACCTCATCGACTTAAAATGCATCCAAAATTACTTTTCACTCCACGACATCCATAAGGTTGATAGATCAATATAAAATTTAAAATGGGGCATCAATCTAGGGTGCAGGTTCAAACCAGTAAATTCCATAGCTCCAGCTTCAGTGGTTCTGCAGATAAAAGTCCGAGAATGACAGGTGGAAGTGTAGGTAGGAAGGCAGACAAACGGACAGACGTATAAACACAATGCTGTTGTGATATATTTTTGCACAGCAGTTCTTTTTGCAAGAGAAGAGCAAATCTAGAAATGCTTAAATAAATTTTAGAAAAGTGAAACCTCCGTCATACTGAAGGTATCAGCATCTGCAAAATAGAACAAGCAATTAGCTGTTCATAGAAGTTCAAAAAATTGTTCGATGAGAAAAGTGCCGATAAGAATGTTGATCTCAATGTCTCGCTGCAAAGATGTGCTAAGCATTGCTGAGTGTTGCACATCGCCATTGCACGTTATCGGCTATCCACATCATCGCCAATTGTCTCGACTGTCGATTCCATCGTCGACGATTGTATCGGTGTATGTCAAATAGTTTAGCAGTCGATAAAACTGACTCACTAAATGTGTGAAATGACTTATGCGGTCAGTTGCGCAGAATATCAGCACAGGCTGCATTAGCCCTTAATGCTATATAACTTTGCACAGTGGAATGTGAATGAGACCATTATTCAAGTCCACAGTGAACATTCATCCAACCGAGCGTGTGAGTGTGGATTTTTTATTTCTTATATTTTACTATTAGTCTGTAAAATGCAGTTCTGAAATCAAAAAAGCAGTGTTTTCAAATCAGAGTAGTGTCACTATGCAGTTACAATGCTTCATCACGCGATACAGCAGACCTCATACTCATAACTGTTGGTCCTCTATAAGCAATAATCCAAGCGAATGACCTGTTAATACTATCCCTCTCTCCCATCTCCCCCCGGCAATCTAAGTTTACTTCTAAAATTTTCAGCAGTTAGTGCTAATAAATAAAACGCTTGTCACATACTCGGAAGTCCAGAGGTAAGTTATTCGAAATGAGAAAAATTGATGTGAAATAAAAGTAAACCAATTTGTGCCAATGATGATTAGTTGCATTCTGAGTTTGGTGGTGGTTAATGCTAAGCGACCGCATTCAGTGAGGAAAAAGCAGTCGCTGATGCACGAACACCACACTGCTTGTTTATAGGTCCTCATGGATTATAGCATTCAAAGCTTTCCAGAACGGACTTAAATGTATATGAGGGGGAAAGGCTTGCGAACTGGAATGGGTCTATAAATGAGGAAAGCGGTGACACGCATAAATTTGCGGAATAAACCGAACATGAGTGAAATCCGTTTCGCTAAGGTGTAGACTGAATGGAAAAAAAACAAATAGGTTGAAAGGTCCTTATCCTACAAAAATTAAAATGAGGACCATAGCATTGTTCCAAAGAAAAAAAAACATCAGCTAGAAGCACCAGTGCGAAATTACAGTAACACTCCGACATTACAGTAATAGAAGATAGACAGTCTACAAATAGCGTTTTAACACTCTACAAACAGCGTTTTGATGTGTTGTGTAATCGCAATAGGAAGCAGTGAAATTAAACAATAACACATCGACATTCATGCTCTCAACATCGGTAGAAAATGTTGTACACTTATCAAAGAGGAAATATTTATGTGCAGAAAACTTGAATTACCCTCACAAAGGAAACAGAGAAACATCTGGGAACATATGAAGTAAAATAAAAATTGATAATTGCGGTGAAGGGGGAAAGTAGAGGAAGTGCGATGCGGGCGTGTTGCAGGATCGATGCGGCAAACAAGTTGGTGTTGGGCACGCTCAGCTGGCAGCAGCAGCTAGCGGTGCTCGGCTACAGCCAGCCGTTATTGACGAGGTAGGCAGGCAGCCGAGGCACGGCACACCGCCTGCACTCGCTCACATCCTTATCCTCGAGCGCATGCTTCTGGGCTCAAGCTAGCTGTCTCGCTTGCTTTGCACACACAAATGCGACGCATCAACGGTGAGCGCATCCGCACACATTCCATACGCGGCGAACGTGGCAGTATTTCGTGCTTAACGATTGCTCCATTTGGGGGTGGGGGAGGAGGAAGGACTAACGAGGGACGGAGTCTGGGAAGAGAATCAATACTGCGTCGCAAAGTGGACATTATTTCTATACTAATTCCCTAAGTAGTGCTGAATTCTCGTAAACATACCGCAGCGATTACCGTGGCGATGCTAGGATTTCCATCGAAATTGCTGTTCCTAAATGAGTTGTCCAAAAGATGTGTTTAAATGAAATAAGCGTGATCACGGATTTCGGGCGCAACTTCATTGAAATGAATCCATGAAACTCGTCGTCATTTCGGCGATTTAATGAGAAAGAAGTCTGCTTGCCAAAATTTGAACTCCCCTCGCAACATTATTGCTCTGAAGTTTTTTAAACCGATTGTCGAAAAATAACGGAAGTTTTAGCTTTTGTGGTTGTTATACGGCCATGAATGCAAGTTTGCTAGAAGAAAAGTTATATCCATGCCAAACAACCAACACCGTATGCCTTTTTGCTGTTTCGATGAAGGCAAATCGAAGGTGCTCGAACAGCAGTGTTTACATTTGCCCAATCGAAGGTGACTGAAAATGACTTTGGGGCATGCTTTGACGATAGGACCAGTGGTTTACTTCAAGCAACAGCACAGCCAGAAAAAAAAATTCCAAGGGGAAGGGCAAGCGGAGTCGAGAGTGGGTGAAGGGCCCTTACTATTTTGCTGATTTTTCTTGTTCCACGACCATCTGCATTTTCTCACGCCAAAATTACATAAAAGCGCTGGAGGAATTGCCACCTTCTTCGCCTAGCCTCTCTTTGCTTTTACTCATGGGTTCAGGGAACTGCCTTGATATTTGTCTTTCGCACTATCTGGACTATCTGTTTTCATTCAAAGCACGGATTATTTCTGCGTTTATAAACCGCAGATATCATTGCGCTCACATTTTCCAAAAAAAAGTTTTATACTAAGGGAAGGCTCAAGGAACAGCCGGCAGATTGGAAAACATGGTAGTTTGTGCATCGACTGGGAGAAGAAATCATTTACAGCATTTAATGAAAACTTGACTCATTCGTTGTTAGTTCCGGAAAGTGAACGTGCGAACAAAAAGAATGAGCTAAAGAGAAGGATGAAGAACTCTTTTACGGTCACTTGGAAAAGTGTCATTATATGCTAAAAGGCAGCACATGCAACATACTCTCGATGGTCATCATAGCTGGCGAGTGGATTGAATTGATCGTAATGACTTAATGGCCTGGAAGAAGGGAATAGGGACGAATTTGTTCCGAAGGTTGTGGATATCATTTTTAAACGATGCTGCCTGTCTATTAAACCATAAGTATGAGGTAATGAACAGAAAGAAAAAGGTGGAGCAATGTGCTATAGAGGTGAACAGTGCAGGCGATTTTGCGATTCAAAGCATGCTGAATTATCGAAAAACAATAAGAAAACAGTGAATAATGGGGTCGGTTGAACATCAGTCGAACATCAGTCGAAAAAATTGCTTTAGGCAGCATATCAACATCAGTCGAAAAAAAATTATTTTAGGCGGCATCTAAACGGTTGTAGAATTATAATGACCGCAAATTTAGGTGCAAATAATTAATTCAGAAAATATCAACCGAGACAAAAGCAGAGCTAGCTAACCAACCTACGATAAAAAAGCATAATAATAGTCTTTGTGACTTGCATGTTGATAGTATTGGGTAGACATGCATACATTCGAATATAATGGACACGGGATATACAGCTGGAATTACTAGATGGAAAGGCATAGATCAACACACAAACGGAGAGATACTGTTTCGTCATAACACATATAGTAAAAACCTGTGTACATAAAAAGTGCTGCATTTTTGATTGCTCTTGAATGAACATAGTTGAAGGGAACGATTGACCCACAATTTTGACTTAAACATTGCTGAGAAATTCTAAGGCAACGATCTTTACGCAAGACGCTCCGAAAAATTCAGAAAAATTCAAGTGGAATAAGGCGACGTTTTTCTCATAACCTATAGATAAATCAGTGGTCACTAATGACGTCAGCAGGTGTTAACATTGCATAGAGGCTGACACCAAGTTCCGTTGGTCACTCTATTCCTCAAATGTGATAGCACTCAAGTCAGACATGCATTCTTTTAACTTAGTCGTAGGGGGGATGAAAGGGGAATGCCGACCAGCATTATTCTCAGCTGGTGATATTAGACTTCAGTGGACACTTAGAAACACATGATCATAGGAGACGAAACAAGGAAAGATAAACGACGCTCTACATTTGTTCGATTTGTGTGGGAAATAAACTAAAAACGGAAATGCATCTGCTGCTTCATCCATACCACGGTGCAAATGTGCCACTTCTGCTGCATTCACATGAAGTATGGTTTTCGATTTAACGCAACTAGGAAGCTAAGGCACTTTGGTACCACATCTGTTCCCTTTCCCATCCCGCCTTCTCCCCAAGCACCCCTAAACCAAATATTCCTTTCTTTTTTCAGAGCCGTGCTCAACATACGAAAGCAGGATTGATATTCAGTGAAGTGTTTCACAACAGCGAACGGAAGGGTTATAGCAGTCGCAAAGTCAATTGGTTCGTCGTTTTCACAAGCAAAATTGCAGCTCATTCAATGGCACAATGCTTAAATAATCATCTGCATTATCTTCACTACTCTGAATCTTTCTTTCTGCAAAGGTTGCTCATTAAATCCACCTCAATCCTTCTCTCTTTTCCTAACCTCTCGTCTGTTTGTTTCCAGTAAAATCATAAACAGCCTGAAATTTCACAGAAAGAAGCAACAAAGAAAAATCACCTGTGCAAGCACATTAGGAATGCCAATGCAATCGTTGGTTGATGAAAGTGTCAAGAAGGATGGCAAAAGATGATAGATATCATGGATAAAGCATCTACAGAAGTTGAAAGCACCTCAAAGAAGTGTCGAGAGCGCAATATTGACGAGTACGCTGGCCAGTCTCTATTAGGAACGCAACGGGGAGCCATTACTTTCACAAAAACTCCGCAAATTAGATTTTTCTCTGCGTCAAACCAACAGAACAGTCGACGTATATTTCTTTCGACGTTTTCCAAATTCGACAACAAAACTTGGTAGCACAACTCTATAAATCATTTACTCACTACTTCATTCTTGTTGTTTATTTTATGCTTAAATGTTTGCATTCACAAATTCTGCATAAACTTTACTAAATCTTTTCGAAATATTCATCTCAGTGAAAGACATTTGTGTATGATATAAATCACATGATGTCATAAATGGCATCACTTCATAGTGCTGCATTTCCAATCGAAGTACAAACATAGTGAGGAATGACATTCAGAGAAGCAACCTCAATGCAATCAAATTACACTAATTCGATCGAAGCATGTCGTCATTAACAAGAGCCAAGTAAACATCACAGCTGAAATAACAGCTTCGTAAAAACACGAGTGCACGAACCACTGATAAAGCACATAGGTGTCGGCCAGTCATACAGCGAATGGGCCACTAATAAGGCGCATAGAGCATGATAAGCTTAAGGATAAAGCACTTGGGCTAGTGATATAGAGAATGGGTTAGTAATCCAGTTCGATTATGTGCAACTTCAGTTTTGTGATGCGCACCAACTACGCTTTGCTATGAACATGGATTCATTAGAGCTCTTTTATGTAGGAAGGGATTTTTGGTTAGTTCATACGTTAAAGAATAAAGAAAAGAGAATAATAAAATTTTCTCATTTACAGCTCTACTTACATTGGCCCAAATTTTCTGCCCACGCATCATGAACTCCTATGATATTTTTTGCTTAGTTATCTAACATGAAATCGTTTCGAGAATTGCGTTGGATTTTATCACCCTTAATTGTAGCAAACAACTCAATTTTTATAATCTAGCTCCATTACAGGAGTAACCAATTGATAGCTATTGAAAATTTCTTATATAGTATTGCATTTAAAATCCTGAATTTGGAGGAAGGGCAAAGGAGAAGGATATTCAGAATAACCGGTACATAAAATAGGAGACGAAATAGAGGTTCGTTAGGTGATGGGAATGGTAAAATTCATTTCATTTTAAGATTCCAAACTTTCGATTGTCTTGATTCACAGACCAGCACACCACTTAGAAATTTGATCAATTACCACTGAATTAACACCTGTTAATGAAGAAGCCAAAAATTTTATTGAATCATTTCCTCACAGAAACTTCAATCACAAAGTCATAATACTTGTTTGATAAGATAAGGAGAGCAATAACAGCTACAGCGATTCTGTTGAAGCCACCATAATCTGCTCGTTTTGAAACCCACAAAATGTTCGACTACATCGATTTACCACAACCAATTTGCATATAATATCGTGGAAGGTTACTTCTTCCTTTACACATTACCCTCTTTCCTTACGCCTCTCTGTATGAGTGTTTGATTAATCATTCTTTTATTGGCGCAGTTTTGCTTCTCAAAGTAACGAAAAGCAATAACAGTGCAGCAGCAGAAACTGACTCATAAAACGGCACATCGAGTCTGGAATCGGGTGTGGAAAAACACAGTAGGATATCTATAAATCAGAATTTGAATGAAAATATCATTTCACACATTAAAAGAGTGCCACATTGCAGAATTATTCCTATACTAAGCAGTTAAACCATCATACAAAGAAATCATAGTAAGATATGAGTTTAGCAGTTTATTGCAGAGCAAGAGTAAGCTGAAGTAATGTGGTGGCAAAACTTTATGCCAAGATCGCGTTAAAATCACAAATAATCAATGCACGATAGTGCAATCAAATAACAATCAACACCTCTGATGGTTGCTGTGCAACATGCATGTAAGCAAATCGAGAGATAATACGCTAATAACGATTAAAATTACTCACAGCAAGAAAAAGAGGATGAAGACGAAATCTCAGCGAAACTGCGGATAGTAAACAGTAAAGTATTATAGAAACAATTCCGTCGTCGAAAACGCCATACTAGAGGACATATGGGGTTGGGACAATGGCACATTCAGCGAGAGGGGAATGATGGAGGGATTGAAGCTATCAATTTTCAAACTTACGAGCGCATGCTCAGTTATCGATGACCAGTTACCGTCGTTTTTGTTTGTAATGGTTCGATTGGCGCATCACAGAGTCTAGCATCTAATTTGCAATAGCACATTTTAGATGCACTGCCAAGAGCATAACTTGCAAAACACAGTTATGTAATCAAATGCCAAGAATTGAGAAGCATGTGAAGTTGACAAAAGGCAACAAGACACCGAATATGCAGAGAAGAGAGGACAAAGTAGAGAGGTGAGTGAAGCAAAAATAGGGCAGAGAGACAAGCAGAGCAAAATAAACAGGACTTGTGAATCGGCAGTGCGCAAAATTATATGCATCTGATTTGAATGTGCATTAATATAACAGTAAATAAAGCATTTTTGTACTATGTTTGAGTGATGTCATCTGACGCATTCCAAAGACGTAGCGATGCTTGCAAGGATGCAGGATTCAAAGCTGTACTGCAAAAGTATTAAAAGTTGTACTGGAGCAAAGAAAAGCAAAGTGGAGCGTGATTGCAGGCGCATATTCTATTCTGAAAACTAAACATCCATAAATTTAACACGTCTCCATCAGCAGGGGCTCCAACGAGATTTTACATTCTGGAAGTCCATCTTTCTGGCGTATCGCTTTAACAGCACCAAGCAATAACGACAAAATGATTTCATTGATAGAGTATTGGGCTTTAAATGCAATACTTCACTATGGAATGAATTTAATACTCGTTAAGGAAATCGAAAATGCGAACCTCGGCCTTAGAAGCAACACTCGACCGGGTAATTGAACATACGATGGATCACTCAAGAAACAAGAGATGCAAAATTCAGCAAGTAAACGAGATGTAAGATACCCCATCCTTGAAAAAGATCATCGACTAAACGAGAAGAGGTCAATATACTTTATGAGAGGTAATTCATGATCGAAATATTGAAACCACTTTAAATAAGATTTATATAACATGGTGTGAAGATTCGCAGCTGAAAAGAAATTCATAACGAGCTCTCAGCAATCGAATTATGCGGCAGAGATGCAATAAAAAATTGAAAGAATATTTCCACAATCGTTTTCGGGCAAATCCACGTCATGTCGTTATTGAATATCACTTATCTCTGTGCGAATATTCGCTGAAATAATATTCGCTGAAATGTTTTCCATATATATTATATCCCATGTGTTCTTAGAAAAAAGTTCTTTGGCCGGAAAAGTGCTCTCTGGAGGGGAAATTCAGCAAGCTGAAAAGCATGCCACAGCAGACGCCGTGTCATGAGCTTTTGCGTTTCCCTCACTCCGCCAATCGCTCAGTCACTAATAGATAAAGCATTCGCGTTTTTGCAAATCCAAAACCACTGTGGCGAGCTATACCTGTGCATATCTATGTAATATGTAACTGCGTCTCTACTCTAACAGTTTCAACTCAAAAGCTACTGAAGCCAGATTTATGCAACTTCATGAGCACGATTGCTTCATATATGGAATATTACATTGATTGGTTATTGGCATTTTTCACCTTCAGCGCCTTTGTCGGATATGCTCTTGTGACCTTGTTCTCCCTTCGAGCAGATCCACTCTTTTTCCCAGCGTGCCTCAGCTATCGGTGACCAAACCTTCTCACCATCAAGCCTGTTCACTGGGATATCAGTCAAAGGAGCGGATGTCCACGATTGAGGTGCACCCAACTGGTGAGCCTTATGGTCCATATATTGTCAGCAGTGCCATCCTGCCCATTAGCGTTTATGTTTCTGCAGTTCCTAGACCACATCAGCAAGTTTCGTTCGATGACGGTTATCTTCGTACGAGTGACTCGCGTGATCCACGTATGGTTCACGTAAGAATGATATGATCTCGGAGGGATACCTTGCATATTATGCGTTTCGTTGCCCTTCGCATCGTAGATGTTTTCTCTTCGTTAGCTTTTTGTTGTTGATCAACATTTTGCTCCGTTCAGCATAACAGGCATGACTGCTTAGTGGACGGTCTTCCTTTCTTTCGGAGGCCGTTGTCGAGAACTACGGCTTTTATCTTAGCGGAACGAGATTTTTCTGTTTTTGCACATCTACTGCGTTAACCTAAGAAGTTCTCGGCGAAATTCAACCCATGCCTAACAGACGTAGTTTCCAATATCTTCGATGTCTTTTTCGGCAAAATGGACAGTCAGCGGAAAACAAACTGATTCCACATCCATTTCATTCTTGGTAGATTCATTTCCAATCTGATGTTCTTAGACTTACTCATGATTTGTTCCCGCTTTTTCTGCTCTTCTGGCCCGCTTTGGGCAAGGATAACGCAGTTGTTTGCAACAGTAGATGTGTCGCTTGCTCGCCGTCGATGGAGATGCCTCCCTTCTAATCGAGGGCACTGAAGGGCTCATCTACAATTATTGCGAAGAGCTTCGGTGAGATTGTATCAGTTCGGTGTATTTCTCTAGAAATATTAGTATGACAGGTATCGTTAAGAAATTTGACTTCTGTGCTGCAACTGGCATTCAGCTGTTGTAGTGGATCGACGCATTTTAGATTGATACCGACTCTATTTAGTGCATGACCATGCGTGTAGGGTCTGTTTTACTGGCGTCTCTTACGTCTTTGAGTGCCGTTTGAAAACTTTGCTTCAGACTGACGTATGTTTCCGCCTTCTTTATGCTTTTCTTCTTTCTTGCTGCCTCTCTGAGTTCTTTGGCCTATAGGCCTTCAGAATTAAAACTCGCATTCAAAGAGGTCAAAAATTTGCATGCACTTCTTACCGGTTGAGTTAAAATTTTGGTTTGAGTCATTTAAATGGCCGTTTTGCATCGACCCGCCGGCAGGTAGCGAATTTTTGTGAAAGGCTTGTGTGATCGTTGGTTGAGTTAAAATGAGAAGTCGCTATTTTTGAGTATTTTATTTTTCTCAGCATCTATGAAGCTAGGTGGTCGGATGAGCGAATGGAAGAGCGCATGTCGCGCTTCCTACTCCAGTATGCTTCTCTGTTTGTTTGCTATTCAATTAATGTAAAAAAGAAAGGGCGATCGGTGTAGAATAGCAGCAAATTATTTCAACCTTCAAACATTCCTATACTTTTCGACGTCGTCATTCTGCCTTCGAGTTAAAACTATTGAAGTAACAAAAACACATGCAAACAAGTATGAAGATATGTCATCTACTTGCGTGGTTGCAAGTGCACAAGAAAGCGAACGTGAGACAAGCACTATAATACAAAATGGTGAATAAAGGACTAAAAAACCTTGAATATATGTGTTCTTATTTTTTCGTCAATGGCGAAAAAATACAGAAACATGGTCTGATGTTCCCTCATTTCGGAATGTAGTGGAAGATAGGGGAGGGAATTGGGACAAGTAGTATGACTGACTGCAGTGCCAGTTAATCTCGTGGTCGACTCTACCTTCTCCACGTGAGAAAAAATTTGCACGTAAACAAAAAACATATATCAAAGAACTGCAAAAATTCTCCGTGATCGGTTGTTGAGTAAGCAAGTGTTTGCATGAAAGCCGATCGTAATTCAAGAACCATTCCGAGATGTGGTGCAGATCGATTTCATACACCTCTTTCAGCCGATAAGAAATTCGTTTCAGCTTGCGTCAACAATTCAAAAGATACACCGCATACCAAAGACCATCATTTGAGCTAATGGTGGCACAGTTCAAGGGTAACATTACGATACCTAATTAGGATGATAATTATCCGTCTGCGAATACAGTCGCCTGCGTTATAAATCAGAATGGAATTCCATCTCGTTGAGCAACGAAGAGACACATCGGCTAACGGGGTCAAGGAATACATCAACACATCAATTTCAAGTATGGCTTTCTGATGGAGTTATCAACGAATAAGGCTGCAGATTAATATCTACCCTAATCATTCACAAGGGGCAACGAGCGAACCGATATGAAATTTTGATGGAAAACCAATATAACGTCATTGGTAGAGTGGTCGTCGTTGGGAACGTGTGCAAACTGTGAGTAGTGCGTAAACGGAAAAACTGAATGCTTGCCGATCGTCTCCATAGCAACATGATATCCAGCGACTGTCGTGCACAACATGTTATCGGTGCACTGCGGACAACTCAGTGCATATATCAACAGTGGGAATCTGCTTTTCAATGAATGTTAGCAGGCAATTTCAGGCGATAAACTACATTAATTATATTCGTGAGCTGTTTTAAATTATTCGACGGAACTTTTTATATGCTCATTTAATTGAATAATACTTGATTTAAAACAGTTGTGAATATAACAAGATATACCTCAAAAAATGATTCTCGAGCATATTTATACTTTTTCATATCGTTAAATAAAGAGTAATGGAATGAGTAATGACACTATGCACCCTATATTATATGGATGAGTCATAATATGCTCATAGAACAAGTTCAAGTCAATTGTTGCGATGAGTTGATGAATCAACTCTCAGATTCTTTTTATTTATTTATTTCAAAGTCCCGAAATGGGAAAATATACAAAAGAATGTGAATATGAACAGGAATGAGCATCTTTCATAAAAGTGCAATATGGAGGAGTGGACATTTAATGTACTAGCGCAGCAATAGCGTGCAGATCAAAACGATTCAATCGCAGCCTAAAAGCTGAGCAATTTTGGGTCAACCCAAAATTATAGACTCGTATAACGTGAAATTGGAAACTATGTAGGACATCGATAATCCGCTGCAAAATCCTCCTTCGGTGCCTCATCAAATCCGGCCTATCAAGTGATCAAGTGATAACGTGAAATTGGAAACTATGTAGGACACTATTTGTTCTGCAACCTGTTCTGGCGAGCTGAAACCGATGCGCAGGTCGACTAAGAGAGAAGCAAACTGAAATATTTCTGACACTGGGATATCGGAAAACCGAACACAAATTGATAATAAAGAATCAAGTCAAACTTGAGTCTGCAATATTCTGACGATTCTAGGTTGAAAATTTTTACCCTGTTTATGTAATTTGGCTAGTATGGATTACGGTAGGTTTTGCGAAAAGCAGTACGGCTGAAGTGTTTCTTGACATTTTCTAGCGAACTAATATCGGAAATCAAATGAGCAGACCATATGGGAGCGCAGTATTGCGAAACGGGTCGCCAATGTATGATGAAGGCATTTCGGCAGTACTGAATACATTTATGCTGCAAGGAGCGTAGAATGTGAATACGAACAACAGTTATTGCGATATGTGGATCGCAGTTTATTTCATTTTTCAACAAAATGTTCCATCGATACCAGTTTTCATGCTAGTGCGTCTATGCAAAAGTATGTTTGCAAAGTTTAAAGCAATGACGAAAAGAGTTGCAAATATATAAAATTGTCAAAAAATTTGCTTGCATTCATCCACTGATTGAGCGTCATTATATGCTGATCGCAAAAAAGGTCATTTCTCATATAAATGTATTAGTGTGCGAGTATTATTATTTGTTGGTAATTCTTAAAAACTGATTGGTGGATTTCCATTATTGTTAAAGCGCATATCGTTGTCCCATGTCCTTTGGCACATTTATTTGCTCATTATATCTAATTAATTATGTCTTTAATTGGAAAGGATCGGCGACAATACATCACTAGTGATGGGCGATTCTGAAGTTAAATTTCATTTGCATATATATATTTCTTATTTATCCACTCATAATGCGCATTCCAACAATTGATTAGAAGTAGCTGAAGGGTGAAATTCCCAATAATTATGCAAAACAAAGCCTTCAGTGGTTTATATCTTTGAAATGTCATTTAGTGATCGTTATTTCGTAAGGCTGAGGCGAAAAAGCGAAAAAAAAGCGAAAAAATGCCGAACACATGCAGCTGAATGCATTCGTGCATCGACAAATTTAGTGAAACATTATAGGCTATTAATAGTGCTCAATGCAAAGATAATTCAGTTGGTAGAAGAAGAACTAAGAAAGCAATTCTAACACTAGGAAGTGAGCGCTCTTTTCGAGGTGCTAAGCATAAGTAGCATCTTAGGTGACATTTGACTCGCTTATCTTCCGTTGCTGTAATTTCATTTTTATTCACAACGTTAACAATCCGTTTTCACAACACGCTTAATATCTCTCTTCCTGAATTTTCTTTTTAAGTGCACAAACACACGTGCAGATAAACTCTCTCTATATATTTATTTACTTTTCATTGGTTCACACATTAAAACTTGCGGTTGACTCAATGAAAAAGGGCAACCAAATGAAATCGGATTGGTGAGAATCTAGGCAAATTTGTGCATGTGTCGTTCACTTCGCTGTCTTCTTCTTAAATGCTGCAAATAATCCGCTAGCTGTGATGTTCATTAGTTTTAAAGTTTGAAATGTGGAATAGAGAGGTGGTGGAGTGCCGGGTTCCGACTAAAGTAATAGGTGTTTCATTCCCGCGGTTTGTAAAGTCTTTGTTAATCAACCACGCCATTGATTGCGAAAAGAGATCACGGTCTTGTGTCAATTGCAATATATTCCTTCTTCATTAAAATCTCTTGTGTTTCTTTATGTTTGATTGCCGCCGAGGAATAGGCATGATGCAAGTATTTATACCGCAACTTATCTTTAACAGATCCTGGCTGACCTATCATTTCAAGCGTTATTCAACTTCGGTGAATTGGGGTTGTCCATAAATGCATACCGAGCCACACTTAGACTGCTGTGTGAGTTCAAATCATATCAATTTTCCTTTACGTCATAGCCAATCCAAGAAACTATTGCAGGCCAACGAATCGTCGACGTAACTGAGAGAATGCGTGCTGCATAAGAACACAAACATTCAAGTGAAAATATCGCCAATCGATTCATTATAATATTTCCTCGGTCACAACTCCGTTATGGTTGAAAAAGGACCTAACAATCCGTTTTTTCTACAGTTCATTCATATTCTCTAAAATTTGTTATGGTTGACCACCGATTATATGTGACTTGGTTCTCAAAGCCGAAAGACGAGAGAAGAATTTTTGCTGGCTCCAACCGGAGTTTTCTCGTTTCCTCCAAAGGTTCCTCGTCCATTTTCACTAGAAGAAATGGAACTTTTTATTTGGATTCAGAGATGCAAGGAGGTGTCATTTTTCGAAAAAACTTCCTCAAGTTCGTTAAGTTTTGATGAAGGATTTCAGAATCAACTACTTTTATGCGATAATATTCGAAAATCTGCTGGCGACTAGTTTTTAGTGCAAATGCTGCAAACGTCGATCATAAGCTAAATGAGGCGAATTCTCATCACTCTTCGGCTGCTTCAGATGTTTTCACTGCATCCAAATTACGCTTGTCGTCCTTAGAAATTTCTCGATACTTTAACTCTCACATTACTTTTGTATTTATCATTGAATGATAGAGAGAGATAACTGGTATGAGTTTCTTGAATAAATATTTCCATATTGCTGCTTTTGGCAGAAGTTTTTAACTTCACGACCCGTAACTTTGCGACTTCACGCAATAGACTATTCCATGGTCTTTTTCAATATTCACCGCATATTTGGACCAATGCAATTTCCATTCGCAGATTTCGTGTTCACATATACTTTAGGTTCATATTGAGTTGTTGGTCACAACATGTTTCATCAACGCGATGTTTCTCGCATCTACTGCATCATATAATGTACTAACATTTACCGTCATATGGACTGTGAATTCTCAGCGTTTTATTGCACAAACCTAGCAATATGCCTAGAAATCAAAAGGAAGCTTGAGCAATTCGAGTTCCCCCTGAAAAGCTCAAAATTTTGCGCCCTTATTAAGGTGAAAATTTGCGATTCCTTGTATAAAAGCCCTCACTTTTGTTCCAAGTTCCCACCTGACGAAACGCATTGATCGTCAACCTTAATATCTAAACTTTCATGATGAAGAATTTGATGAAACTTGATACAACTTTCCGGAACGCTTTTGGTATCACTTACTAACTATTCAGTGATATGCAAAGATTTTGGTGATGTAATTCGATGGAAATGCGTATGGCATAAATTCTATCGAAGTGCTAATTGGAACTATCGAATTTTTTCGCTAACAGCGATCCCACTTGCACAGTGATGATTGTTTATTACTTTGAATCAATCAATGCTCAAGATATGCATGCAGGCAACATCAATGTGAGGTTATACGAAACTTCAAGCAATTTTTTGAGGAGAACACTATTCGTGGTAACTAATTGTATGCATCCAAGCATCGCATGTTAAAATTTGCTTTCGTTCTAATTCAACCAAAAAATAGCTATAATTTTTTATTAGTAGTCCGCAAAATCAAAAAACATAAAAATGTGTTCATTTATTGCACGAAGTTTGGGGCAACCTCTTTACGATTACATGCACAATGCATCTAAATATTGCCTTAAATAATCCAATTTTGTTTGAGTATGCAAAAATGGGTTGGAAATTCCATTGAAGTATTTCTGCCTCACATATAATAAAATTGAATGGTGGCGATGATGAGAAAAAATCTTCTATCCAGACATGAGTTGGTTGTTGTGTCAATGAGCATAACACAGTGGAGTCAAGAGAGAGTTGGGGCACCAGATGGGTCCCTCAAAGTGGGGGAAGAAATGTTGAAGTTGACTTCAATTTGGTAAGTGCTTTTCAGTGTGGGAAAGTAAGCAATTGCTTGAGTGTTTGAAAGCTGCTTAGCAAAACTTGAAGGGAATATTTTGTTGAAAGCCCGTCCTCAAAGACTCTTTCTCATTCATCCTCACATTCATTTCTCAATGGAAATGTTTATCGCTATCCGAACATCTCACTGCCTCAAGACAATGAATTCAACACTAGTTCATCGTTTAAATAACTTATAGGACTCATAGTGATGACCACAATGTTCATATGCAATCGTTCATATAGGTGAGATGCTCAACGAGCGATTTTATGCGCATACAATGACAAAAAACTGTAAGATGTCAAAAACTGCAAGATTACCATATGCAAGGTGATGGGCATGGCAGTTGTCAAAAGAGAAGTTGAACAGAGGGAATTACCACAAGTTCAGTATGTTTCTTTCATTAAACGAGGAAATAAAATGGTATTTGTGATAGTAGAACGAGAACAGTGAAAACTGAAATGCAGTGTCGGGGATAAAGTGAGCAGTGGACAACAACTCTGAGTCAACTCATTAACGTAATAGAGAGAGTGAATAAAATGAACAACCCACAAAAATTTGTTGAGTAATTCACGCTGTTTGATCCTGAGTGAGTGAACACCGTTCTCTAAAGCATTGAACTGCACTTGGCCGAGTGCACTTTGGCTACGGTAGATGGGTGAAGGCGGCCGCTACGGGACGTATTAGGGGGTATATGTTGCGAGGGGTTCGTTTGATTGTGACGCTCGAATGGTGGTTGTTATGTGTTTAGCGATCCAACGAGAAGCCTACTTGATTGAATTAGCACTCGAAGCGCTACAGACCGGACCCAACGAAAGCCATTTAGGCAAGCGCTCGTTATCCGGTTGAGGCGAGCCGCAAACAAGCGTTGCACTCGTCAATCTTTACAGCACAATAGCCGCCTAATCGCCTTTTGTTTGTCCGCTTCGTGTGTTGGAAAGTTTGTCGGAAAGCGCATTGCACGGCTATCGAGACGGAACAATTGAAGCCTTAGTCTAGTCGAGAAAAGAGCCAATCAGCAAGCTCAATGAGATGCTTGCCGGACGACAACTCGCAACGCAATGCAATAACGCACACTGATTGCTGCATACTGCGGTAGCAGTCTCCCTGACTGAGTGGGTGCTGCTGCTCTTGGCTGCACTCTACCACCGATCACCTACTGTCAACGGTTGGTCGCCAATCGCACTCGTAAGTTTCCTATATTGAAATTCTTTTTTAGCGAAGAAAACGAACACGATTTATGCATGCGTACTCAGACAATTCGACCGTAACGATGAATTACAGTGGTGCTTCTTAAGCAATCATCCCATTGAATATTTGATAGGTTTATGCAATTTTTGCATATAGGCCATTAGCGCTTTATTCGCTTTATCCGTTTCTGATCGCTAGTACGTTGGCTATTGTGCATCTTATCGAATAGTAGCGGTGTTCGAACCGTCGCTAGCATGTTGTTTGGATTAGCATGAAATGCTGCGATAGTTTCTGATGGAGGATTTGAATTCGACCAATCATTTAGCAAATAATGAGCAGAAGTGTGCTATCGTTCTCATTGAAAGATGTTGTCACTGAGAGAATGCTGCAAGTGTTAACTGATGTTGACCTGTTTTCAATCATTCGATTATAAACTAAATGCAGACTTCACTATTCTAAATTAAATGATATGACAGAAAGCGTAAATTCATATTGTCAAAGCAGTATAAAATTTAAGTACATTCTTGGATAGAGTTTTTTTATTTGATTATACTTGATGGGCACAAATTTCCAATTTATGGTTTCAAGCTCATTTACTTGAATCATCGGAGATGTATCGCTTAGTTAGAAATATGACACACGTTTGGACTCATATGAATGCTAAGATTTTACCAGCTTCTTTTTTCGTGAAAGATTCTGCCAGCCGCTTGCCAGTCAGCTGCAGACATGTTGAAGACACCACTCAACTTCCTCACTGCTAAAAAGCAAATGAAAAGCCGTTGATGACCAACATTATTCGCCTGTTTTACTTGAACACTGTTATTATTTTGTTTCGTATACTGATGCATAAATCGCATTGCATTTTACAAAGAGATCACTAAAGGTAACTCAATACAGCAGGATAGATAAATAAATATGCAAATAAGTAAATTTCAACGTATATAAACACATTCTCATAGTGATATTTACGACTTTCGAGTGTTATATTCTCGCCACCTGCTCACTTTGTTTTTGCCTATCATACAACTGTTATTCTTCGATGAAAAATGATAAAATAATAGTGCCTAAGTATTATATTCAAATGCATAAATGAACTTTTGTTACCTAATCGACCTGAAAGGCGCCACTTGTGGAAGTATATCACTTTATTATCAGTGGTGAATTTAAATGATTCATTATCACATCAGTGGAGGATGCCTCGAGAAGCAGTTCAAAAATCTGCATTTTATATGAGTTGGTATAAGGGACAGCATATGCATGAACAAGGTAGTACAGTGTGTGTTTAGTTGCAGCATGAATACACTATTGTTGACTTGATTAGCTTTATAATTTTTCCTACTGTTCTGAACTTCAGTCATTTTCCGTGAAGTGCTTACAAGAAGACAAAAGAACGGGTAAAAAAAGAGACGCAGTTGGGAAGATGAGCTGATCGCATCGACTCGAGAAGGAGGGCACTCTTTAATTGTTTAGTGTTGAGCAAGTTTCCTCAAGGGTTCTTGAACTCGGTGCTTATTGGTCAACTGCTTCTATAAGCACAGATGTCCTTTCTCAGCGTTTGTTCATAGCAACCAATATGTTCAGAAAGGGAAATTCTAAACTGATCTTCAGAAATGTTTTGTACTATCGATGGTTTCTTGAATCCATTTCAGCATAAGAGAGCTGTTAAATGTTGCACAAGTCAGGCTTGCTCTCTGGATGTGCCTTCTTAAGAGCGAATGAAACAGGAAGAGAGCTGTTAAACCAAACAAAACTTGCTGGAAACAGCACAATCACTAGATTGCAAATTGCCTATTCATTCAGCCTGTCACCTGAATGCATGCAAGGCCCTCTTGAGAAGCACTTCTACTTGAAACGCACTACGCCATAAACGCACTAGTGACGATCAGCGGTTCTGTGAAAATATTTTTTAGTCGTGGATTTAAGCAATAATCCTGAAAGGTTCACTGAAGCTTGAGTCGACCGATTTATTCTAGGACTAATTGATTTCTATGTAGAAAAAAGTGAAAACTGAGGAATGGTGAAATTTTTTTGAGGCTGAGGAAAATGTTTTATTGAAAAACGAAGGAACTTTCATGAACGATCGCATTAAATGAAAGAAATTCAATTTTTCTTCGGTTATCTTCTCTCAAAGCTTTCTTAGAAAAGAAAGTCACGCAGTTACGGTTATGAGCAATGTGCTCACGAACATAGAATACGTTAGTTTGTTTCATGAACGGGTAATTTCTGGCACTGCAATTCTGATAATACGACGCTTCAGCTTTAGTTCTACATACTTTTCACCAGTTATGTCTTTATCATATTGTTTTCACCTCCTCACTAATACTCAGCTCTTTAAACGACAAATCGTTGTTTCGGGAGATTCACTTGGTGGTTGCATGTGTATGTATATGCGTGCGTGCGCGTCTGTCTGTGTATGTCCGTTTGTACGTACGTGCGTCTGTGTAAGTGTGTGTTTATGTGTATGTCTTGCGTCTGTGTATGGGTGTATGGGTGTGCATGTGTGTATGTGTACGCACGTCTGCGTGTGTACGTGTACCCGTGCGTATATGCGTTTGTGTGCTGTGCGTATACATGTGTGTGCAAGGAATGCAATTAATATTGCACGTTATTGTTTCTGTGTTGTTCATGATAGCCTTTGGCCACTGCCATGCCGCCTTGTATATTCTTATTGTTGTTCGCTTATATTCATTGCAAAGGAGCCCTTCTGGAAAGAGCGCACTAGATGACGAACCAATTGAGCAGAAGCGGCCCATCGAGGCGGCCAAGAAGCTGACTCGAGTGGACTGATGGGAACACACCCAACCAGCACGATATGGCTTCGCTCGTATCCCAGCACTCAGTCCTCATTCAACACTTACTATTATGCCATGCCTCAGCTAGCATTCTTTTCTTCTAGATGATCAACTAGCTGACCGGTTGTTTATAAATAAATAGTGCTGAATACACCAACTGAGAGACATCTTTTTAAGATAACCTTTGATACATAAGGCAGCAAGTGAAGGCAACTTTTGCAATATCCTTCAGTGATCAATGAAGGCATTTCTGATATGATGCAAATGTCCGCTTATTTAATGACTGGGACAATCTTTTCTATGAAGACGATCGACAGCACCATTTGAGAACTATTGGTTCATTGACCTAAAATGAGTATATTGTTGTTGTTTGCAACTTGATATGCTACATAGCTAGGGCTGTGTGTTGAAGCCAGAAACAAGCACTGCAAACTGTTAAAAAACATTTTCCTACGATCGAAACGTTGTTTGTGTGATCATAATGATCACGGAATTTTAATTCAACGGTTGTAATAAAAGGAGGGTGTTAATGTCTTAGGTAAATAGAGTATGAACGCGTATCGACTTTATCGAAGGCTTTTGTCGTAGCTGCCCATTAACTGAGCGCTTTTTCCCATATTTTCAATGTTAAAATATCCTCTAACAGTTGAATCACTTTATAGACATTTTTTTTCTGTAATTTCATTAAGTATAGTAAAAGAGCATTTAGTAGAGTATCTGTCACTGGGCTAAATAATCGTTCTTTTTTACTTAGGTGGATAAATTAACGTCAGACAATACGGCATCCATCCTAAATTTTCGTCACTCTAAAACTGCTACTTCCTATAAATTTTTTTTGTGCTTTTACAGCCTAATTGGGAGCTCTCATTGAAATATCTCAACATCCACCACCTATACCTGCCCATATTATTCAAATTTAGTATGTGGTGTTTACTAGAACTTCGTATGTCAAAGGCTACTAATGACTGATCGTCTGCAGCATAGGTTGAGGACAAGCAACCGGTTTCTTGGCTTATTTGGAAATCTTTGTAAAGCTTTACTTCCCTACTAAACAGACCAATGCAGCACATCCCCTCTTTTTTCAGAAGCTCTTACACTCCAGAAACTTCATGGAGGTATATTTCATTTGCGGGCAGAATGCGACTGCAAATAACCGAAATTATGCAATAGCGAATCATACATATAATATACAAGTCACAGTGAACATCATATCCCGTATGCGGGGGAAAGGCAGCCGAGCGTGCACAAAATATAATGTACATACCGTAGGCAAAGGTCCGAGTTCATACGCATAAGACTAGGATTTTGTCCATATCGCCGTTAATTCCACTAAAAACTTTTGAGACAACAACTATCCTTATGAATATAACATGGGGTCTTATGTATATGGTACGAACTTTTTTATTTACTGCACGCTGCTTGTCCTACGCCAACTTTACGCGTTGAACATTTACTCTTTTCTATCACTGAAGATGTGTATTCAATACCTTTCCCTATAAGTTTCGGCTACTGAGTTAAGAAGGTATCTCACTTTGCACAATAATTTGGGGTTGCTATGTCGCCAAGCCATTCCCGCACGTATGAAAGCTAATTTATTTGGTTTGATGGATTTTTGGAAGCGAAAATAGAAACAAAATTTTAACTATAAGGTTGGCTAGTGTATTCAGCTTAATTGTTGGTAGATTTACAATTTATGCCTGACAAAGCGCAGATGCGTCAACTGGCTTATATTGTGGCCTTAGAAGTCCTATCTATCTGACAGCAGCCAAAAATCTTACCACCTTATAAAGTGGCGCGGAATCACATATCACTCCGGAGGTCATAGATAATTTTTGCGTCTATACTCTGATCCAGCGGATGGCTGTTTGAGTTGCTCATGCTATTCTGCAGTATTTCGAAAGTGCAATGGTGTCATAATGTTGAAGTGCATAGTGGCGTTGCATAAGTACCATAATCTACACGAGTGGAATCGATGCTTGTTCCCATGTGGTTACGACTCAACGCATTTGAAGAGAGATGCTCAACGGACATCGTCCCGACTCTCGAAATTTCAACACCCACTTCAGGCGGCAGTTGATACGGAAATGATGGCACTCCAATCCAACATTATTGCTTACGTCGATCCTCAATACTAGAACTACTCCATACTAATCTACTACAATGGCTATTCGGCGTATTGATTTAGCGAGTCTCATTTCGCAATAATAACTTACATACTGCCTTAGTAGGTTTATTAACGATTTTTGCTTTCCATATCCTGTGGATGTTTTGGATAAAATGGTGAATGGAATACTTGAAAATAAACTTCAAAAAAGCTCAAAAACGAGCAACAAAAGCTTTGTTATGAAAGGCTTTTTTGTCAACGAGTTTCGGCTGTTATTTCGAATTCTTTGTCATGCGAATAACTCGCAGTATCAAACCGAGTAGATTAATTCTACAATATAAACCCACAATCGGTGAAGTTCATCTCTGACTCGTTAAACATCCTTCAAATGCGTTGAGTCATTCTTTTTCAGGCTGTCATGAGATGGGTGAGAAGGGATGAGGACGAAGCACTGGGGTAATACTTTAAATAACCACGCTAACTGTACAAGAACGCTGAGTGCAGTGATTGGAAAAAGCCGATCGGAATGATTCCAACTTTGCCGTCAACATACCAATCAAATTCGTGGGATGGCAATAGTCTGAGTGAATATAAACCACTTCAGAGGGTCTTTTATAGAAATGTAGCACGATTTTTTGTACGACTCAGGAGGTCTCCATTTGTCCCCGTTCTATCATAATACCTAAACATGCCTTAGTATGTCCTAACGAACTTGCTGCTGCAGAATCGCGAGCCATAAACCACCTGAGGGTTAAAAGCTTACTCTTATTTAGTAACAATGAAACCAGTAGTACCAATTAAAATGAGGTGAAGGGGAGCAACTGAGGGGAGAGGGAGGGATAGATTATTTAAGAACGCACAAAGCTTCCATTGACGACCGCATTTCGGTTCCGTCGGCTCACTTCGAGAGTATGGTCCAACCGTCAATAGCTCGCTGTTGTTACATCTGAAGGCGCAATCCGCCATCGCTTAATAATCCGCAGCTGAAGCGCTGCTCAACGAGCCCAACATTGCTCAATTAGCTCAAGAAATTGCCCGCGAGTCCCAATGCCATTCGACAACCTCAAGAAACTGCAACTAGTACCACTCCGACGGTCCCTCCGTAGAGTTCTTTTAGCGCCCTAGTGCTCCTTGCTATTCTCAAACTTAGTTCTGATTTATGTGCATCATTGATCTCAGTGATTTCTTCAGGTGGTCTCCTCATTTTTTTTTTTTTGAATTTGAATTTGGAATTGGCAAAGAATTCATATGAAGCAGCAGTTGCCACGAATCATCTGCATGAACATAAAGAGAAGTGCACTAATAGCTGGAATAGTTGTCTTATCATTGACACTAAAATCATCGCTCTTTTCAGACAATGATCTCAGATCTGCTACGTGGTGCAGATGCGCCACCAAGTACGAGTCAGCGATCGAGAGATGCCGATGCAACGAGTACAACTAGTCGGGAATTGTCGTCCAACACAAACAATATTTCTTCCACCGAAGTCACGGCGGCACAAACGATTAGCAAAAAGCAGCTATCTGCACATCGATTCTCAGTGACCGACATTCTGTCGCCTTTCGACAACATCGGTACCACAAATCCTTTTTGAATTATCAATAAGTTGCGTAGATGGAAGCACATCATGACGCAGTGATACGAACATGTCTAGATGCAAATGCAGATCTGTAGAATGGTTTCTCGAAGGGATAACAAACATCTCGCTAAAACTGCTCATTTGGCAAGAAAATTATTACCGGGACTTCTCGTAGGAATATCTCTGTGTGATGTGAGTGATTGTTTATTCTCATGAAGGGATATGAAAGCCGTTCTATTCATGGGAATTGAGCAGTATTTTATGACTAATTAATAGAAGGCTTAAAGGTCACCTAAAAAGGGAACACATGTGATAGTCTATTAAAGCGCTTAGTGTGAAATCTGCTTTAAATGCTTGATGTTATATGGGGCGTCAAAGAAAGAGGAAGCAAAATAGATGAGTATCACGTTAAATCTTGCTGCTTCGTTCATAGCTGACCCATGATTTTTCAAAAGTTCTTTACAAAATTACCTGAAGAGGCCTTACTTATGAAAGGATTTGTGAGATGCAACTGCCATGGTACTCCTTATCAGCATTTATCAACTACGCTGCTGTTATGCCAAGTATCAGCAGTAATAATATTCCGTTGCTTAACGAGACTTTTCACGTCCACCACGGCGGTCCTATCTGAGATTCGAACTTCATTCGTCAAATATAAATCAGTAGCTCATGAATCCAACGACTTTTTATGCGGTCTTATTTAGATTCAGTGATCTGCAGTCGTGAATCTTCCATGGCTTACTCTTCCACTCATATTTTTCCATAGTATTAGGTTGAGTGGGGAGGCAAATGATGGTGATTTGATGGAACGACTAAATTAGACACATATAGAAGTGAAGTACCGGAAGCAATAGAGGAAAATTGCAGGGAAATTTCAAATCTGATATAGCTTGTGATCCTCGACTTAAGTTCTCACTTGGATCTCCGAAACCCAGCAGTTCTCAGAAATTCAGAGCACTGGATTTCGAAAATTTCATTGCATGCTCTTGAGCTTCGGGAACTTCCGAGTTTCTTAAAGTTATAGATAAAATTTTTTCGGGGATCACCTATGTAAATCTATTAAGCATTTTCTTCCAATACATCAGCTTTTTGTCATTTTCAAATATAAAAGGCCTTGTAGTAATCCTTATTTACAAATGGTTAATTAGTATATGCGTACATTGCAGCAAATCGGTTACTTACGCGCAAGGAATACCTCAGTGTACTTGTTATTCAAAGGTGGTTGATATAGGTTTATAATGCAGCACTTCAAGGGAAATAAAGAAGGTGGCTTGGTGTTAAAAGGAGTCTGATGTCATTTTGCTTCACAGTTTCCGATAACAGTTCTAATCTATTCAAATGTCGAACGGATACAGTATAACAGGTGAATGGAAGCGATGTTCAACGAAATTACTGGGGGTCAGTTTCACATTTACGTACTAGTTAAGCCAGCCACATAATTGAGCAGTCAAGAGCTATACTGGGAAAGCAGCTTGAAACCAAACTGCGCAATGACACTCAGGCATGCCATCAGGTCTAATCGTTCACATCACTCCCGCATGTGAAAAGCTCTTTATTTTTATCTGCTGCTCCTTGACAAATAAATATATATTGCTGACGCCATGCCTGTTCATTTGTCTGCCGTCGCACATGTTTCATATTCTATGGCGTTTTCTGACTCGATTCTAGAAATTTTGCATCTCATCCCCTTCGAGAGCTCAGCCGTTTACTGCAGCTCATGAATTCGCAATCAGTAAGGGTGAACTTTTTTCTTTTGCAAAGCGTTTCCACTGAATACCGGACGGGTCGGTATTAGAGAAGGGCAAACACCTCCACTGTCGATCGAGTTATGACAGCGTTTGATGAGCGCTGAAAATTACCACCACTCACGTTTTAGCAATCGAAGAATTTGGGAACAAAATTTGGCTAGAGTTGTTGTAATGGGTGGTCTGAATTTATGGTTTGAGTGCCTTACATTGGTATTAAGTAAATGTCCATCGATCAAATCAATGTACAAGGTTTCAGATTTTGAACAGCAATCTATGAGTATTTGATATTGTACAAGTGCCAACTGGTTTAAAAGCTGTTAATTCGATGACCTGTTAGCTCTTAGTTTCCGACACTTTATAAGAGGACAGTGATAAAGAGAATCGATCAAATCAATGTACAAGGTTTCAGATTTTTAAGAGCATTCTATGAGTATTTGATATTGCACAAGTGCCAACTGGTTTAAAAGCTGTTAATTCGGTGACCTGTTAGCTCTTAATTTCCGACACTTTATAAGAGGACAGTGATAAAGAGAATTTCCGACACTTTATAAGAGGACAGTGATAAAGAGATGAGAAGTGCAGTCAAGCTGCAGGAATGCTGCATGATAAATCAGAACATTCGATGAATTTTTCAATAATCTTTTGCAAATTTTTTGAAGCACTGCCTTTATTATATGATAAAAATTGGAGAAATGCTTCAACAGGTAGCCTGCCCATGTTGAGAAAATCTGCTACCTGAAGTCGCAAAAAATGAGATGGAAATCAATTTCTCTCCCACACGAAGGCAATCTATTAAGCAAGGAGGTAACTTATATGAAGAAATATTGACACTTTTGACTTGAAAACCCCTTAAAGAACGAGTCGCAGCTTCCGCAAAAAACTTTCACTTTGTGTGGAGCCGCACTCATTGTCTATGTGCATCCGACTCTAATGAAGATTAGAAGCGGAAATGCTGTGAAGAGTTGCATGAACAAAAAGTGTGAAAACGTCAATCGGATGTAGAATGCCGATCGAGATTCCCCTAGCAAACGTTCATCTTTTTGTTGAGTTGACGAAGCGATCGAGCAACATGGCGGCTTGCAACGATGTAACCCACGGCGTGTCGATCCATTGCCCTAATGTACGACGCATTGTTCCTCATTGCCTCTCGTGAGAAAATTAGGCAACTTTGCAAATTGACATCACAGTCACATCACAAGTCACCGCATTGCAATAAGCCATTCCCAATTGTGAGTGAAAGCTTATTGCTCTCTTATAATAGCTTTAAGAGACGAACATGCTTCACTAATATTTCTTACAGCATGCAGCGGGTCGCTAAATCTTTATGGCTGAACTGTTTTTTAATATGCCTCTACTATACTTCCTGATAGTATATCTTCTAGATGGAAGGCGTGTGGAAGGATTTCAGTGAAAAATCATTCATGTGTATAGAAAGGATAAGACTGAGCGCAATCAACAGCAGAGGGTTTTTGTTATCCACTGCAGTATTTCAAAGCATTTCAATGAATTTCATGAAATTTTGCGTTAGAGTGATAACGAATGGATCATCTTGAATAACATTTCTTCAATTTTTCAGCACCTGAGAGAAATTTCCTTCGTAACTGGGAGTGGTTATTTTCTCATGATAATATCGGTAAAAGTGAGCGTGCTTGACTATGACCTATTTTTGCATACTTTCCAAAATTCAGTATGTACCTATTCTCAGTGAAGTAGTCGTTGGGATCGCAGGAATTCTTGAGCTTGAAGTACACTTCTGAATTGTGAACCATCTACTGAATCCCACTAACTGCAGTGACCGTGAAGATCCGGAGATTTTTTCAATGCTCGGAAAAATGGAATATTCGTCATAATTTGGGAAAGTTGCAATCGGTCGATTTTTCCTTAATCGAAAGTAGTGTTTTTTTGGGCAAAGGATTTGGCGAAAACTGTAAGGAGGAGGTATTATGGGTGATCTCAGTCGAAGATATCAAATTTAAAGAAGGTATGAGCATTTCACTGCAAAAAAAAGCATAAGAGTGCATAACCCCACCCGTGCTTACTATCTTCTAATCTAAAACTCCTTGAACAAACTTTTCACTTCTCCGGCTGTAAGAGAAAGAGCCACTTAAATTCGGCTAGCTTGGCGTTTTTAGGGACATCATTTGTGATGGTCAATTTTTGTTCAACATTAGACTTAGCATATCCACCGGCTTAATTTTTAAGCTTCCCTAGTACACCCTTCAATAGTTGAACCAAGCGGCGAACAAAAACTGAGGTGGCCGAACAGGTGAAATCAGTTGAATTGACTAACTTGTGTTGGATATAACGAGAAATGCAGAAATCCGACTGTATGTCCTCTGTTGCAGCAATATTTTCAAAAGTTTCCGGTGTGTTCATATTGGCAAACGATATATATTGATGCAGTTTGGTCTTCGTTGTTTGTCGTTTTGTTCTTAAGTGGCAACAGTTTGCGAATGAACATCATGTTTATTATATGTTCAGTTGAGTCATTGAAAAGCGAACAAGTTCTTCGAATTATGTGACGAACTCGGTGGGGTTGAATCAAAAAGATAACATTCACTTCTAATTCATTATGGAACAGTGTGATTGTCCGTTTCGAAATGCGACTAGCAAATGAGATTCCATTATGCAGTATAGAGTGGAACTGCACAGACAAGTGATTGATATGCAGCAATCGGCTGATTCCGTTCGAGTGTTTGTTAACATCCAAGTGCGACATACTTCACGTCGGGTCTCATGTTTTGTCACGCCTTAAATATGCCACTATTTCTTTGAAATGTTCAGCTCTCCTCAGGAAGTTCTGCAATAATGCGCTATAATGTCCATTTATGTCGCTGAATTCATGGTTTTCTTTCTTCCAACTTCTTTGCAAAAAGCTTTCATTCCAACAGTTGCTACTGGGGATCAAACCACGGTCATTTTGTACGATTTATAAAAATATTGTCGTTCAGCCATATTGCCCTCCAACCTAGCAGTCTCTATTTTAGCATCGTTTTCATGAGTCTGCTTTTCGCTCTAAGCGAATCGCGCAAGAATCTCTTGAGTAACAATCAGTGAGTTTTTTTGGCTGGTAGTACCGCTTTCTATATCGAATACAAACTTTCATCATAGTGAATCATCCTTCGTTTATTTTAAGTAAACAAAAATGGAAAGGTACTTTCATCGTTCATTCATAAATTTAATCATTTCAAATGTTTCTTATTTCTCAATACGTTCAGATGATAATACTTATTAATATCTTTCTAGTGTCCAAATAGAAGCGAATCTGTCACATGGCTACCGTTCAATCACCACACTTGTCAAAAAAGATGCCAAATAACTTAGAGGGAGCGTGTAGAAATACTCCAAATTCAGTAAAATTAACAGCAATATTTCAGTACTTAAGATGAAGCTGATGGTTATGCTCCACATTGCGTCAACTTTAATGTAGTTAGCGAGATGGCTGTCTTTAGATGTAGTAGTAAAACTGGCAAGAAGATGGTTAAAAAATGTGATAATTAAGCATCTAGATGAGCACGCGGTTTGTTCTAGAAGGAGGAATGAAAATCCTGCAGAATTACATTGAAAAGGAATTCGCATTTTGTAGTATAGCGGATGAAGAAACAGTTTGAACAGATTACCGTTCGTTCGGCATAGAGGTTTTCCACCCTTCAGATGGACAATTAAAATTTTGAGTAAACAAAAGCTTTAATGAGCGGAAAGAGCCCAATTTGTTACTCTTACATTGCATGAGAAACATTCATCCAAAACGGAGCTTTGGGATTAAAAAAAGAGCTTTGCAAACGAATTTTCCCAATGCTGCGTTGAAACGAAATAAAATGAAGCAAGTTGAAAAGTGCACCAGAGAATCTGACAGCTTACGCCTCTTCGCAATTCTGCTCACCAAACCTTTTAAGAGGCCAACAAATAATGTACACATCTTCTAAGATGAATCGACCGGTTTCTCAATGAATTAAATGGATTTCCTTCCTTCTAAACGATTTCTTGGAAGATTTCCTTCCCCTAAAAAATTTTTCAATGACCATCTTAATCACTTTTTTCCTTCTTTATGGAACAAATAAAAGTTTTTTGGAGGAGAACTTGAAAAAAGATCAATTTTGTTTTTTTTTGGGAGAAACTGCATCTTATTTTTCAAGGAATTCCATTCAACTGATGTGCGTTTCTACGCATTCTTAAGTTTATGCTATTTAGAATCCTATAAATTAATTTCCTCACTATCTATAATGCTCAGCTTAACGGACACTTTATCTACAAGGAACTTTCCACCCCACTTCTTTGGTTCGTAATGATAATAGCAGGTACAAAGGTTCCATTAGAAGAGAGCAAAAAAGCGCTCAAAATACACCAACCATTTTCGACAAGCGCTGCAAAGCATTCAATCATGTCCATTTTGTCACCTAGTAAGTGATTTATCTGACAATATGCTTACTTAAACTTGTATATACAGCATGTTTATCTAATCGGTTTGTTTTTCATTAAAAGAGAATTGCTCCAAATACAGCAGCGTACATGTGGCGCACTTGTCTAGTTGACTCCAAATTCCCGGCCGCTGGAGCAAGCTTTATCTCTGTGTTTCCTTCTGGTATACTGAGCAAAGCACCACAGATATTTGTAGCTATCTTCCCTTAACATATATTACCTGACCATCGTATCTTAAATTTACCGTTGGCGATGAAAGTATGAAAACTTTAGGGCAAGTTCAGAAGCCAGACGATGAACACGAATTTCTTGAGAGCGCAGAACTCAAGTGCAGAAGTGAATTAAAAGTAATCAGTAAGGAGTAAATTTGACCACATCTACGCACTGCTATTCAATCATTTGATGTCAGTTTTTATGACGTCTTCAAATTGGAGAAAGAGAGAATATCTTTGTAATACTCGTATCGCAAATGATGAATGAGATTTTCCACGGAGTTTATTGCATGATTCAACAGTAGTTTGCTGGGTGTGTTGCATTTCAAGCCACTGGCCGTGCACATTGCTTGAGCTGCGTGTTGTGTACGTTGAACTTACCTTTAATGTTCTAAAAGATTTTGCTCGCAAATTACAGCAGAACCTTGGATTTGATTCAGCGAATGTTGGGCATCTTGGCCCGCGTGAAAGGGAGGAATGAATTTGGCGGAGGAGTTGAACATAATGAAGTTTGTGTCCTTTTTGAAAGAGGTTGTATTTGAGGACGCGATAAGAGGGAGGGGGAGGGAGCAGACAGGATGGATAAGCTTTCATTATCAAGTAAAAGGAACTCGTTTCCAGAGGAATTATACAGTGAGGAGAAAATATATCCGGTGATTAGCAACATTCAGTTATTCGAAAAAAGTGATCTAGTGAATATGAAAAGTTGTCGCATGATTGAAAAAAACCTTTATTAATTTTTTTTTCACAAAAGTTATTAATTCTGTTCACAAGTTACATGTAAATTTTCCGAACTATTCAGACGATATTGATCTTCTTCTCAACATTTATTTCTAACCAACTACATTGGTATCAGCCGTAAATCACCGAAGCGGATATGCGAAGACTCGCAATGTGCAATGGTATGGATAAAATTCAGGTGTAGTGGCTTGCGTTGGGCGGTACGAAATATTGACTGACTGTTTACAAAGCACACCTACCGTAGTGAGATGAACGTGTCCTCTTTGTGTGTATGAGTGTGTGAGCTGTGTGAAACTCGCACCACCTCATCGCAGTGTGTCTTCGATCGATTATTGGGGTACCTGCATTTTTTTATTTCCACCGTTCTATTCATTGACGATAACTGACTCCTTTTTTGATATAATTGCTACAAAAACTGTATGATTCTTTTTTCACACAGATTGGAGACTCAATTAGTGCGTTTAGGGATGGTTTTAGTTTGTGATAAATGACCTATCGATTCCTATGAAAACACTTAACTTTTAGTGGATGGTCAATGTCTACTTGTGGTGCGATCTCTGCGTTCATCGATCCATTTCATTTTGAGCGTTAATAATTGGCGATATTATCAATGATTTGATAAGCAAGAATTTTGTTCGAAAAATTTGTTACGCGATTAGAAAAAAGACTTAGCAAAGTGATAAAATTGATTATTTTCGACTACTGAGAGCAATGAACTTAGATATTGCTATTTAAGCCAGTTGAATCGACCTCTAGGTAATGCGGTTCATTTTGCGATAAAAATTATGTATTATCTAAATCAGTGGCAATTGAAATTCCATACTCTCAGTAGCACTAAACATACTGATTTGCTGATAAAGCTGTTGAGGCCATCAAAAATTTTATCCTGTTGAATACACGAATTTTGAATAAATTTCTATTTTTGATTGTCCTTTACTTAGGTGAACTTTTACAAAGTAAATTGTTAGCTGAAAATTGCTCACGCAAATTCCGAAGTTTTAATTGTGGATTCCAGAAAATGACACCTACTGATTACTTTTTCTTTCATTGTTGCTGATTCCATTTATTCTGGCGTCTTAAATAAGTTTCGAAACTGTAATATATTTGCGCAAATAGCCTACTTGCTTAGAAACAAGGCTCTCTCAATTTCCTATGCTCAATGAATATTTTCTATTTTGATACATTTTTGCGAATTTCTTTCTGCTTAGCGGTATCAATTTTAGCGAATATTAGGCACAAAATTCACCAAAAATTGATATTCGATATCATCTTCCGCATTGCTACCGAACTTGAAAAATCATACAAGCATTTAGAAACTGATTGCATACATTTTGGATGGAGTGGTTGCTTATCATTTGTTGATAATTTATGGTACTGGTTGGTCAGTTGAAGGGCACACAAAAGCGCACATCCTAACAACTCGTCTCGCCCCCTCATCTACTAGTCTCTTCTCGATAATAATTAAATATTTTTTATGGCACTTATTTCTTCGTTTTCTTCATCACATCTTGTTATCTAGCTCCTTTCATCGAGAAACTCAATAGCTTCTCTGTTGATATTGCTCTTTTTGCGGAAGTAGATCCTCTTATGCATACTAATTTACATACCGCTAGTCAAGCAATCAAACGGGTGAACACGGCTGCACTGAACTACGGTAGCGGTGTGTTGTTTATTGAAGTGAGCCATAGAGATAGCAGCAATGGCTTGTTTGCTTCAACGTTATTGGTGGCTTTGTTCGTAATGCGAGAAATCAATGGCTCGCTGATGTGCACGCATGCACCCTCTCCTGGAGTGCACGCTTTAAGCCACATATCGTTTCCCTTTCTTGAGAGCATTTCCGCTATTAACCATCACCAACTTATTACCACTAAAAATGTTCATCTATCAATTTAATAAAAGTAAACTTCTCAAATCACTATCTCATAAGCTGAGGGTCAAGCGATATAAGCACGCTAGGTTGGGGATCGTAGAAATCTGAGAAATAAAACTTCAAAAAAAAAAGATAAAATGAACTTTGGTGTTTTCCCAATCAGAAGTCCTTTTCTTCGATTGTCATCTATTTTTATGATGTCAACACTAGTTAGACTTATGATTGTATATTTTTTCAGGGTCAAATTGCCATTGGAATGAACATTAGAAAACCAATTAAATGTTTAAGTCTCAGTCCCTTCTTACTGATAGTTTAAGTGACATATTTCAGCCTAAACAATGAATGAGTAATAAGGTGACAAAATTGCAACTTAGGTAAACTCGCTTTTTGGTAACAACAGTACGTTGCAACTGCAAAGAAAACAATTCCGATCGTTGCAAAAATAATAGTGCAGTGCAAGTTTAAATCAATATAAATGCAACGTAACAAAAGTTAGTGAATATGAAAAAGATTAATAATTGTTAAGGAAAACTTCAATCTCAATCAAAATTGAAGACTGCCCTCTCTATGAAAATGCAAAATTGCTAAATAAGTGGTATTTTTAGTTGTTACAATCGAAAGAGATTCGGATGTGGGCAGCAGTTATTAATCACCGAAGTGTTAAGGACATAGTCTAATCTTGAGGGCTTTCGAATCGCAAAAATCCATGCGCTAAGCTCACCCAGTGGTGTTGTTTTTGATGCGTAATTGACATCACATTGGAATGAACTGACATCACATATAAATGAATGCTCCATTATCCAGTAAACATTGCCAATAAGATGTCACGATCACAGTGCGTGAAATAATTCTTCGATTTGAATAGAGCTGAAAGTTGCACTCGTCGTTCAATTGCTAAAGATCCAACTGACCAATATGGATAGTGCATGAGGCAATAGCCAAGCAACGCATAAATGTGATGAACGACTTTCAGCTAATGCACCCGCCTTCTTTCTGTTTAATAATTATGCATTTTAATAGCAATTATGATTAGCAAACACAATAATATTCGTTTACGGGGCGTCAAATGAATCATTATCAAATTATAAGCATATTATGCAAGAATGCATTTCTGAGACATTCGATTAAACTAGCTTATGCAATAGAGAGGTATGTTGGGAATGTGTCCACTTCGTCATCTCTTTGAATATTTTTGAAGTTCTGATGCCTTTGGGGAATACACACCTCTTCCCGTCCCCCCTCTCCCGCTACATCAATTTTTTCACCTTCTGTTTACCGCTTTCTGAGGGGAAAATTTCGCCTTGCCTGGCACTAATTGAAAAACCATATTGTTTAGCACCTAGCTACTATCAAAAAGATATTTCAGGTCAGGGTTGAAACTGTGACCGTCATTTGAAAGACTCCTAGATTGACTTCGAGGAGTGGTTCATATGCTTAAAAGTCCTAAAAAGACCAAACTGGGGTAATTCAGAAGTTGAAAGTAGCTTCATGAATAACAACTTTTTTCACCAGCATGACTTCCTCAAGTGGCTCATTACGCTGCTGCAGACTGGTTGCCATTAAACAGTCTTCACTTGGCGATGGTCGTTGATTTCGAGTGCATAATTCAAAAACCATATTCGTGAATAAGTTATGAGATGGATTCTAGAAGACTGCTTAGTGTGAGGAATCACTATCACTTCTCAGAAATTCACTTCCCTTCAACAACGATGGTAATTACTTAATGCTGAAATAAGTAAACGTATGTACAAGACGAAATAGCAGGATATGTGCACTTGTGATCGCGCAATCTCTTAATCAAACCAATCGCTTTCAAAAATTGGTACCAAATAATAAAACACGTAATTGTGCACCTATATTTTTGCCTCACATAGATTCTTTACAGTACGGTTTTCCCTTTGCAACCATGTTTTGCAGAATACGCGAATTTCAATCCATTAGCTGTTTTTAACTCGTCTGAGGTGGATCTATCAAGTTCACGTTGATAGGAGAGATGCAAACTGCACTCATCGAATTTTCGTAATTATACTCTCAGATTTGATCTAGGTGAATCTACCAGAGTGAAACGTAAGCAAACTTGTGCACACGCAACAACTACAACATTTTGCAACTGCAACTCTCCTGATCATGCAAAAATTAAATCCAACCGTGGCATTAGAATATCCAAAACGACATCATCACAGTGGTAAAAAATCGGTTGATTGCCAACCGCTTGATGATGCGCTTTGTCAGTAACTTCGGCTGAAATATTTTTTTGGCATGAATTAACATATGCAATAGATAATCCGAAATAGCTGTAATAATAGCAAATTATACGTTTTAATTGCTAAAAAATCTTGTCCCATCGTGAACATCCGAAAGGTGGTGATAGCAAAATCTTTACTCAGCGCTTTTATGAGACGATTTTTTGTGGTCGGATTGTCATATCTGTTGAAAATATCTATTTTGTCAGAGCTTTTAGGGCAAAAGCAGATATTAGCATACGGCTGATGTGATATATATGGTATCGTATAGAACAAACTAAGCTAATGTGAAATTAAAAATATTAAGTACCTAATATATTCATAGAACAGTTCTAGAGCATTTTGTTAATTAAAAGACTTTGTGTAATAAAGCTTAGTGCACCTGTCTTAGTTACAGTTCTAATGGTTTAGAAGCGATAAATGAAAATTCCATTCAGAAAGTAATCAATTCCTTTTTATTCCTCGCAAAACACTATACATCATCTGAAGGTCCCCGTCAAAGTCAATGCCTCTTTGATTTCAGCTATTAGGTGAGTTTATGGATAGAATCATTGCTATTCGAAACGTCGAAGAAGAGGTAATGAAAAACGTTCCTACTTGCCAAATGAATAAATATACCAATTCAAAGCTCTATTTCTGAATAAATGTCCGAATGTTGCAATAAGTAAGTTCGAGTGAATCGCGGAATACTACTCGTCTGTCAAATCCAATGAGAATTTAAAAAGAAAAGAATAAAGCCTGCATTACAAATAACAAACAATAAGCGAGTGTGAGGATGGAATGACATAGACGTGTCAGTGTCTACCCTGAAGCTGAAAACAAACGTTTATAGCGGGAGATCTTATGAGATCGTGAAGTGTTTCGTGAGGGGGAGAACACTCGACAAAAGTAGAAGTTTTGAAGTGATTCCCTCCGGGATCGCCTACCATTCCCCGGTTAAAGAGATCGCGAACCGTCACCATGGACATCGGTCGCTGTCCATAGAAGGCGAACGCCGCACGTCCTAAACCCCGCCCACTACAATAGAAACCACGCCCAGTTCGGCAAATTCAGATATAAGCTGAAGATGGTACAAGTGGCCATTAGTGTTGAGGTTGAGTATGGTCGCCAAGTACCTGACCATGATATTCAGCTAGGCGTTTTTTCAAAGAAACTGCTTATCGCATAAATTCGTCAGTACTTAATTCCGATCTCATCAATACTTCTACTTCGACTGTACCAGTTATAAAGGTGAGCAGCTGTCACGTATGTTTAGGGGAGCATTCAAGTTGGAAACATGTAAGCGTTCTCGTTGCATTGTAATTCTTGAATAAGAGGTGCTACTACTTTCGAGGAGAACACTTCACGGTGAGTGCATCTCGTCGAAAGCGTTCTAAGGATTGCACTTGTCAAGTATTTGTAATGAGGTACTGTCAAGAAAGAAACTGAGTGCGATCTTTACCGTGGGAATCATATGCCGCTGTTAGCTACTAGCCCTTGCGGATACCTTCGTGCTAGAGGGGATGAATCATCTTTCCTTGTTCTTCCTTCCCCACTTTAGCACCTTGGTTTAGTGTGCATCTCACAACAAGTTTTCCATCTGTCGTTAAGAAGCGTTTTGGTATTGAGATTGAATATAGTCGTCATATACTTGTTATTATATTGATAAACGTTACAAGCAGATAAATTCGCTATTTAGATCATATTCGAGATGTGATAATACGCAGTGGAGAGGCAACGATTAAAAAGTCTTAACAGCATACCATTTGAGCAAAACTATTGAACATTTTTTGAAGTTGTTATATGACTTCATATCAACGCGGCGTGATCCTATTACTTACATCATGCAGAAAAGTAGTAAAAAACTTTTGAAGTATTGCTGTTGTTAATATTTCCTTTATTAGTTCGTAAAATATTATATTTTGGGACTAAAACTGTCAAGTTATTTGAATAAGACTATGTTGGGATGCTGAGTACCACAGTGTCATAGTATCATAGAATATCACAGATTGAAGCGTTGTATCATGTCATGGAGCACCATGGAGAATATCAGTAGAAAAGACATTATTCGTCACTATAAATCGAAGAGATTGGTCATTCAGCCGGATATGGCAGTTGGCAAATTTTCTCAAATTCATTTCACTGAATATTATTGCTTGCATAAAATTTCCCCTCCGTTGAACTTATTTTGTCTAATATTTGATTTTATCATTTGCGTTAGATATCAAAATTAGTGCTATTATACATCTAAAATGGCTAGATTCCACGCATAAAAGTGTGAATGATGCATCAAAAGGTTGAAAAAAAGACAGCTGAAGAATAAGAGAGTATTGTGTCGATCACGTTGGGAAATTATGTGAATTGAAAAACAAATCCTATAATACAGGTTTTCGAGAACCAAGCAGGGAAATGAATGGAAATTTTCACGGTACAAATGACATCAAGAATGCCGTCGAATACGCCATATTTGAAAAAAAGGAGGGTAATTGATTTTTGTAACACAATGGACAATATATGAGCACTTTTGTGGATGAGCAGCATAGATGACAAGATACTGTATACAATTTCTCGATGGGTTTCTTTCCCTATCAGCTTCTTACCGGCTTTGCGGAATTTCGACTCAACGCGATACTGTATGTTCTCAGCAGTTTTAGCTCGGGCGCATCAACGTTTTCTGAAGATGACGAGCACACCGGTGAGCACTTTGGATGCTGGCTCGTTAGGCTTTTCCGGATATCGTCCTCCCAACGTCGCTATTCAGCCAACCGCTGCTGCAACTTCTCAAGCGACCGCACCAGCTGCCTTCGGAGCTTCTCCCTACTTTACGGGACATTTTTCTAACGGCTACCAAACTGCGCCTGACTTCTCAAGGTTTCTTTCAAGTACGCCGGTTGTAACATCGGAGCTCATAAAAGTTCTGGATTTAACCTGCCTAAGTTCGAAAAATTAGGCCCAGAGGAATAAAATAATCGGTGCTGAAGAAACTGGCGAAATATAAGCTTAGAACCAAACGTTTAGTTTAATTGATGGTATTAGTTGGGTCGTACAATTACTATTTTAGAGCCATTTCGATCGCTCAATCTTTACCAGGCAACTACGTTTTAGAATTAGCTTGACTACATGCCAGTCTACCAAAGTAACTTTCTGCTACCTCCGATAGGTCTGCTACCTATCGGCTGAATCAAGTAGCTGATAAAAAAATGAAGCGATTGGTCTGGTTTGACCGAACAAAGGTGCGCTTCAGAAATCGAGAGCTGTAATGCGGTCGTTCTTAATTATTGCAAATATTAACGTCTAGGTGATCTGGAGTTGACTGGTTTTCACACAAAAGCTGAGAACAATCAAACCTCTTTTTGTGACATTGCATCTCACTGAGCTCATTAAATCCATATTACATTACTTTTTGTTTGCTCTCTAACCAAACCACCGATGATGCAGGAGAATCAGTTTTATTACCCATTATAAGCGTCAAATCTTTTCTCATCATTCGGGCAAGTCAGCGGCTGGTCACATCACCGAGTCATTCAGGAAATTTTTGGGACTGCTGTTAAGTTCAATTTTGTGAGAGCAGCAAGTTCTTTAGGGGGAAGGCGTTTAGACTAGATTCTATCAGGCATATCTCTTTAGATTTTCAACATAAAAAGTGCAAAAAAATTTATATTTTAGTAGAAAATAAATTCGATGGGCATATGTTTGCCATTCACAGTTTAGAAGGAAGCTTGTTATTCTCTTTGCATCCTTTTAGCTGATCCATTATGACGGATTATTGAGGCCTCATAAGCATGGAACGTGTAATGATATAGTGCATTTGTAATGACGGTCGCCCATCCGCATTCGACCTTAGTGATGTATGAAGAAATAGTTTGTTTGAAAAATTGAATGATGAGTCAATTAACGCTTAGAAGATAAAGTTGCGCGGTGAGCCGCCTGTATCAATGCGGAGGAGAATGTTTGTGTTTCAGTTTCAGTTACATGGCGAATACATCGTCAGCAGCTGGTTGGTATGGCGCCAACGATCCTCGACTGAGTAGGTTTTATTTTACTGATTTCGCCTTTAATTCACTTAAAGAAGAGTTTCTAGGCTCTGTTCACCAAATGGGTAAAATATTCACCTGTGTTTCTTCTTTGAGATGTAATTTATCTCAATGCATGAAAGTGTTCTACTATTTCACGCGCTTCCTTACGTTGTTCACTTGCTTCAGGCTTCGTCTGTCTATTTCAAAATTTTAGTAGGGGCGAGAAAGGGCATACCCGCATGGATCGATCCTAACATATTTCATACTCTAGATAATCGTCTACTTGACTGAGCCATTTCGCCTTTGTTCCTAATATCTACTTTCATAACTGTTCGAAAATATTGCTTTAAATGTCATCGTTCGCCAAGTTCCCAGCGAGCGCACCATTATTGTTGATTATTTGCGAGAAATATTGCATACAGTTTCCTTGGAGCGAAAGCATTTCCTTTTTTCATCTTGGGTGGGCGCTTATAAAGGCAATATGATCGCAATACTTTCAGGGCAATACTTTATAATTTAAATAACACAAATAATACTTTCAAAGCAATAATATAAAGGCAATACTTTCAAAGCACCGTTCTGCTGGTATTGCCTAACCTGAAATTTTAAAATTCAAAGAGCACATTTCACAAATATTCATCAAGTTCACGCGTTTACCTTGCATAGCCTTAGGCAATCCTTCCATGCTTCATCAGCTAGTGCTGTGGTTTCACTTTTATGTTAAATTTTTATAAAAACCGGTAGTTGCTGCGGTTTGGGCGACTACGCATGTTTCTTCGCGCCCATTATCTACGCACTCCGCTCAATTTGGTCCAATTAAAAGGCGTATTCGCAATTCACGCATCAGACCGACGAACAAAATCTACATCGCACCATAATTACATATTGAGGTGAAACTGTCAAATCCTAGAAACGAACGTCGTAGCTCTGCAACTTGAACTTGTTAACTTTGATGCATTTCTATCCAGTTGATGCAGTCATAGTTAAACATCTCGACACAACTAGTGCAGTCTGATGATGCAGAAAGCTGACGACATTGTCGGGCTTTTCCCTTAAGTTTTCTTTTTAAATGCTCATTTTTCATTTACCAGTTTTTCCGGAAGCTCAAGTTTAACTTGTCTGCTGGAGAGTTATCAGTGCCAGTCTAGTTTTGTGTCTCTCCATTATTTTCTAATCTGAAACTAATAAGGCTCACAAATAATACTTTCAAAGCAATAATATAAAGGCAATACTTTCAAAGCACCGTTCTGCTGGTATTGCCTAACCTGAAATTTTAAAATTCAAAGAGCACATTTCACAAATATTCATCAAGTTCACGCGTTTACCTTGCATAGCCTTAGGCAATCCTTCCATGCTTCATCAGCTAGTGCTGTGGTTTCACTTTTATGTTAAATTTTTATAAAAACCGGTAGTTGCTGCGGTTTGGGCGACTACGCATGTTTCTTCGCGCCCATTATCTACGCACTCCGCTCAATTTGGTCCAATTAAAAGGCGTATTCGCAATTCACGCATCAGACCGACGAACAAAATCTACATCGCACCATAATTACATATTGAGGTGAAACTGTCAAATCCTAGAAACGAACGTCGTAGCTCTGCAACTTGAACTTGTTAACTTTGATGCATTTCTATCCAGTTGATGCAGTCATAGTTAAACATCTCGACACAACTAGTGCAGTCTGATGATGCAGAAAGCTGACGACATTGTCGGGCTTTTCCCTTAAGTTTTCTTTTTAAATGCTCATTTTTCATTTACCAGTTTTTCCGGAAGCTCAAGTTTAACTTGTCTGCTGGAGAGTTATCAGTGCCAGTCTAGTTTTGTGTCTCTCCATTATTTTCTAATCTGAAACTAATAAGGCTCTTTTCATGCCTTTCATGCTTTCCTTCGGGGCAGTAGTTGTGCAGTGTACTCACAAAATACTTCTTTATTCCGTTGTTATTCCATCAAGCAGACTCCATCAAGCATTTGAGAGACTTTATTTCGAAGTGTTCGAAAATTATTCTTTCAATTTACCTCAATAATTGCAGAAACTTGGGCAATCCACTTGCTCCACCTTTAAGATCTATTTTGCACTTGTGATACACACAAACTGATGTAGTTTTTATTAATTTATAGATGACGACTAAAGAAGTGAAGTGATTTGAAAGTTTTTTAAATTAACCATAATAACGCGGTTTTTGTCTAGTTTTAAACCACTAAATGTTGATTATAAAAAAAGTGAGAATGCAACACAGGGATGATAAAGATTATGCACTTAAATTTGCATATTGTCTTGGCATTTTTGGAGCGCATCTATTCGTCATTCCCATTGCAAAAACCGGAAGAAGAGCTCTAAAATCAGAATGATACCTATTTCATTGAAGCAAGCGGCCATCACGATCAATTGACTCCTTCGTCCTTTGCCACTCAAAGAATCGATAATCGTCGAACACTTACCGTACACCTGCGCATGTCCCCTTCAACGTCTATTGTAAAGAATTTCGTGCAGGGTTTTTTTTCGCGCCATTGATTTGTTCATCGCTTCCGTCTTCAGATGACGAGTAGGCGAATTATAATGCTGAGAAAGTTTCGCGAAAAGGGGAAAAAATGGCGAATTTTTTAGAATCCAATTAAAATGACAACTTTCGCCATTCGTCCTATTGTGGTTAGGCGTTAATTGGCCTCAGCAATTGCGTACAAATCGTGTAGTTTCGATCGCAGGAAATCATTATATGGTAGTAATCATCGTCTTCTTTCAAAACCATGGGGGAGGAGGGAAGGGAGGGGGCGAGAAGGGGACCTGATAAACAAAAAAATTTGTTTATCAGTCAGCTATTCAAAACTTTTATTGCTGTGTCATCGTTTCTTTTCCTCTCTAAAATGCACATAGTTGTTGAAAACTGCCCAAGAGGCATATAAATTGTCAAGAATGAATTCACGTTGATTTGTGATCATTAGAAAATGCGAATTGTTCAAAGTTTCTTCACAATATACCGCAATTTTTTATTAGATACGTTGGAGATTTTTAGTGCTAAGAAGAGCACTTCAAAACAGTCGCATATGTGGAACGAAGTGCGAAGTTTTAGTGAAGAAAGCTTGTGGGTCGACAGGATAGTCATCGATCATCGCACAATGACCCATACGAGGAAGTTCAGTGGAATCCCGCAGGGTAGGGGAGGGCGAGAAAGTCAGGTGCTAAGTGGGTAAGTGGAAAACAGTTAGTGAGCTGCGGGGCGCCATCATACCCACATGGGGACAGTCCACCCCGTTTACAAATGCACTCCACTTCAGTAGTGCTCGACAAATAGCGCCTGCAAACATGGGCCATGAGAAAGCGTTGCTGTGCCCGGCAATAGCCACATCAAAATATATTACCTAACTTTGGCATTCAATCAATGGAGCTATTACAGCTAATACTTTTGAAAACAATGTACGCAAATTTACATAGGAGAAATTTCCTCCACCCCAAGCACATTGCTATACTAATTTATTTGCATAGCAGCTTCTATAAGCTAAGCAATATAATTAAAAGTTTGCAGATTTGAGTTGGATTACTTAACTGGATTTTTCGGTTTGTACAAGACATTGGAAACACTGTTATCGAATGTTGAAGCCAAAGAGCAAATCACCTAAAATCTAACATCTCCAAGTGTATTGTGCTTTAACACCGAATTATTTGCTTTTTTCTGTGACATATAGTTTTACTTAAAAATTGTAGATAAACCCAAAAATAAATTACTTATTATGAATAGCATGAATCCATTACATTTTAAAAATAAGATGAAGTTTTGCCTGTTAAAGGTATTCTTTAGCACTTCAATTGAGGACTCAAATTACCAATCACATGTATATAAATTAAGCTTTAACATGCACTTAGTGCAAATAGGAATTCAAATTCAATAAGGAAATTTGACTCACCTGTAATCAATAGGCGAATTGTTCAAAAATTTTCAAAAAGTTCAAAAACATTAACCGGCCTCGAAATGTTTTATAAAAGATAAGGCAAAATCACATAGGTAAACGTTTAAGAATTGCAGTGCCACGCCTTGGGTCGGGTTTTGGTCTCAACTGTGGTATTAACCCAACGCAAGCAGCAATGCATGGACTTCAACTTCCGATGTCAAACCATCCAGGTTCTAGACGGAAACGACGTGTTCTTTTCTCGCAGAATCAGGTCTATGAACTTGAACGAAGATTTCGTTCATCGAAGTATTTGACTGCACCCGAGCGAGAGGCACTCGCTAATTCAATTGGCCTCACTGCCACACAGGTGTTTACTTCGGTCTTTATTCATTGCTTATCTCATAAACATTTGCATAACTATCAACGATGCTGCTCCTTCCACTTTCTGTGACTGAATAGTTCATTCATATTGGAAGATTAAGATTTATCGCCAAATCATTTGCACTTGAATAGTATCGTTCTGCAGTGAGATCGCTTCAATTTATGGAGCAAGTGATTGAAACTGATTGAGAAATGCCGAGGGAATTGGTGCTTTTTGAATACCTCAGTCTTTTTTCTTTGGGATATATCGGTGCACCATAGTGATAAACACATATGCATTTATACAACAGAACAATACCTTCCCTGTGGTGCTTCGCTCAAAATTAGCGTTCTTTTCATGCATTAACCCATTGGATTGGGTTTGTAAGTTTGTGTAAGTGCTCTCAGTTATGTGGCCACGCAAGTGTCCCAAATATCAATGAGTGGATATCGTAGTTGTTGTGCTGAGGTGCACATTGATCGATTCGTTTCAAGCACATATATTATATTCGTCAAATTTTTGCACTTTTTTCTTTTTTGGGCATGAACACATCAGTGTATTGGCACCACCTATGCCGCAGGCTTGGAAATTATGAAGAGATGGAGTGAAATGGAATGTAAAATTCTTTTCGGTTGGAGATGGCATAATTTAAATAAACTACAAATCATCGTCCACGTTTGCCTGAGTCTGTCTGTCTGTCCATCTGTTGGAATTGTTCCCTTACTGATACGGCATTCTTGACTGACTTGTCAAATGATATTCGATATTCATTTAGTGAGATTTCGGGTCATTGACTTCATTTTGTGACCAATAGGTAATTCTCTATATTTTTAAGCTGCCAGTTGAGCAGCCGTTCACCTAACTGTCCTCACTTGAGATGGTTTTTCACTGGCTATGATGAGGTGTAAAATAAAAAGGTGAACAAAACAGTGTCCATATATACTAAATGTGGTGTAAACTCTCCCTCTCTCTCTATCTATCTATCTATCTATCTATCTATATATATATACTACAGATGTTTCTACTGGGGGGAGTCATTACTACAGCGGTGATCTCTCCCAGTGGCAACAATCGAACCCGTTGCTTTAACCTTCCGTTAATTTGGCTGTCAAATGATTTGTGAATTGCGCGCCACCTAAATTGAGGCTAATTTTCAATTTTCGCAATGTTCCAATCGCATGCGTCACGGTGCTCAGCTGTACGAGGAACCTCTATTCTTAAGTCCCCTTTTTCTGACTGTCATCTCCTTACATTTCTTACTAACTAACGTCAATACTATTCAGGTAAAGATCTGGTTTCAAAACCATCGATATAAGTGTAAACGACAAGAAAAAGAGCGCAAAATGACCGATGGAAGGGTGCTTCGTGAAGATAGTCATTCACCGGTTGAATCACGCTCATCATCACCCGCTGACAATTGCAATAATGCGGAAAAGTGAGTTTGACAAAGTTTTTAAAACATTTTACAGCTGCAATTAAATAGCTTGTATGAATAATTCGCACAGCATTAGCTGCCCATGCGTTGGTCGTTACCACTTTGTGATGGTGAGAGGCGGGTATAGGCAAACTGTTTGCCCCTTTTTCTAACCGTTATTATAGCGCCATACGAATGTTGGCTTGGCATGCCATTATAAAACTGGTACATTCATAACCTCTAAAAATGAACGGACAAGTGAAACCGTTCAAAATTCATAACTGTAGGATAATTATCTACTAAAATGCTTTAGTTCATTGAAAATCGCCTTATTAAATGGGAAGGAGTGAGGTATGCACGACGGTTGAATAGATTTCAGAAAGATGAACATTTCGGTGCTGGTAAAGGATGGGAAGAGATGCGAAGATTCGATTGGATCACCGGATTCAAATTCGGAACAGCTGTTGAATCTGAGCGGTTTACCCGACGGTCTTCCTGACATTAAAAGTCATCAGTTCTATCAACAGGTGCGTTCTTTTTGTTGTTGCTTCGACGTGAATTAATCGTATTAGTCTTCCGGTTTTCGAATGTTTTTTTACTATTTACTGATTACTGCACCGACTAGTTATTGATATAAAGTTATTCATAAATTGTTTACCTTTGAAGATTCGAAATACTTTTATTCACGTAGCGAGATGATAAACTGCCATAAAGTGCAATTTACTAGACGAATCATCTAGAAGGCATTGTCGGTTTTGCAGGCGATGTGTCAACAGAATTCGATGTATCAGCAAGGTGGCTTTCCGTTTGCTCCTTTCGGTGCACAGCCCTATCCTACTGCTCAAAACCCTTACTATTCTTATTATGGCAAATGAAACTTTATTTAGCTGCTGAAATATTCGTATTTCACTGGCGACATTTCATTTCATAAATTTTTACCTAGCGATGCGCAACCACAGCCTAATTGTACCTAACTCGAGAAAGAAATCTCGCTAGGCAATTATCTACCTGTTTTATTATCTCAAAACAACTACCCTTTATTTCAGTCGTGTCCACAAAAATTTTTTAAATTAAGCCTGCATTCAAAGTGAACGAGAGCAAATCTGCTGTGAATGCAGTTGTGCCCCATTGCTCCCTCTTTGGTTGCGCATCATTCCCATTGCGTCCTATGCTGTTTTACCTGTTCCAAAATATCAGATGGGTGGCAATTGAAGATGATAAAGTGATAAAGTGTGGCTAAGGCTCCCAAATTGATCGAAAATAATTCATTTTGGCCATTTACTATTGTGAATATTGAATGACTAACAGTTACTAAAAAGTATTATTGGTGGAAAATTTGAGCCAAATTGATGCCATATCCGTTGAATAATGCATAGTCGATTCAGCATGGGTGGCATTCGTTTTAAAATTGTAGCGGATGTAATTTTTTTGTAAAAGTTTTATTTTTATTGTTTGATTGCTTTTTGTGTAATAATTGTAAGCGTATCACTGCTAATATCGTTCTATGCAAAACAATTCGACTTGAAGGATCTCCATTTGTGAGGAAATTATTAATTTTATACTTATATTCACTTGATTATTGTTGAAACAATGACATTTTAATTGTTCACATTGATATGAGAATGTTGTCTTTTTTTACAGAGCTTTTCATTTTGTTCATATTAAGCAAAATATATTAAGTGAATGTTGCAACTATCACAAAACAACTCATTCGATGATAACAAAAATTCTGAGGGAAATGTTCATATCAAATTCGGTTTATTAACAACTTGCAAGCAAAACACAAATGAAATGGCACCATCAAATAAGCAGAAGAGAACATTCAAAGGTGGAGATAAATATGAAAATATTTTCATGCTGAAAGTGGTAAAGATATACGTGGCAATGCATGAATAAAATGGCAAGATGGATATAACAATTCATGACCTTATCATATTATTTTGTCAGTGATATAGGAAAAAAATCTAAACCATTTTAAAATGGTAACAAAACCATTTTAAAAAATAGTCACTAGGCATGATTAGCCAAGACTACCCTCAAAGTTTTGTTTTAACAAGCTAAATTTTTTTGTAAAAGATTTACCTTATATTCAAAAATTCTCGAAATTTCCCATGATATTTTTGTAGCTCGTATTTCACGATGAGCCGAATAAGTTCAACATAGTTTCGAATGTGTCGATTCCACTTTTCAGTGACATTATTGCTTTGTGATGTCTCAGAAAATAACTGTTTTTCCTTCAAAATGAGCAAATCCTCCCTTCATGTTCTACCGGTTGCTGCAATTCTTTCGTCGATATCTGAATAATTTTAGAGGAAATGCAACTTCAAACACTGAAAACCGAACATTTAGTGAAAAGTTTGATACATTTTTAGTTTATTTCTACAACCTTTCGGCAAATCCTTATTGACTAATAATTGCAGCTTCTAAAATTTTTTGTTAAGAAAATTGTGATTATTTTGTGAATATTACTTAATAAAGAGTGCATTTTGAAAACTTTGATCATGTGGCGACGCTGTGCATCGAACACTTCGCTTTGCTTCGCCTGTGCAGGTTGTGATCGCCCCCACAACTTGAGTGCTAAAACATGAAGGAGAGAATTCCTTTTTGACACAACTGATGAAGTTATCGACTGTTCTGAAAAGTATAATATTGCTAAATAAGAACCCTCAGAGATATAAGGGAACAATTAGAATAGCAGCATAGATTCAAACACAAGGTACTCATTGTAAGAAAAAAAAATTTATTCTTGAAATAATTTATTCGTGGAGAAGAATTTAACTTTGCGTGGTTTTTTTTTGAATGACTTGATGAAATACTTCTTAAAGCTTTTAATTTAATTACAGAATTGTCGTACTTATCAGAGTTACTAATTAGAGTGCAATTATTGTACAAATTCATAAAAATATTCTCTGATGATTTGTTCAATTTCAAGTAGTATTTACAATGTGTTTTTATTATCGCAGGCATTTTTCTCAATCGATATACCGATCAATAACATCCACTCAGTTATGAAACGACCACGCTTCGGCGATTCTGTAGAATGTAATACTTGTACACAACATCGAACATCATTCTGATTATTATCCTTCAACTATCAACTTTGAAAATCGCTTTAGATTTCCATAATTTCAAAAAGTTAACCTAAAACTTTTTTATTAACATACCAGAGGAGAGCAATCGATAATGTTGGCAGCTAATAAGTTAAGCGTTCAGATATACAATTTTATTTTGTATATGCATATTTATTAAACGAGCGAGCAATTAGTCGCAAGCAATTTAATCGTAATGTAAATGCAAATTTCACTGGGGTGGCAATAAGATGAGCCATCACACCGCACGAGTGTCAACTCATTATGCAAATAATCGACCAATGGATATGCAGATACAAACGTGCACGTTAAACGCAGTTATTATTTAGCAGATTGGCCCATTTGGTGACAACTGCATCGAATTAATAGCAAAGAAATCCGATAGCAAAGTTGAAAATGAACAGGTCAATGACTGAAACGGTTTTAGGTAATCCACGATAACAGCGTCATAATATGTGATTCCTGCAGCAACTCATACTAAAAAACACTCATTGTTTTTCAACTGTGATCCTCTGATCGTATTGGTTTCAAAGAATTGCAGATTGGTAGGTCCATGCCATCAGTCATACAATTCTTCACTGCAGCAAACACTTCAGCTGAAGTTTTTGCTCATCTCTGGTTGCACTGCATGACGCAACCATATCCATCAAATAAAGGAACAATGGAGCACTTCAAAGTGCTCAAATTGCTTCCGGACGTCTGAGCTAAGAAATTTGAATAAGTTCTTATGTAAAAACCATGGAATTTAATGCTAAAAAACATCAATATGCTGAGTTCTTTTGGAAAGAAGGATGCTTAAGTTGAAAGATTTAGAGGGATTTTGGCAGATGGTCATTAATGAGGTTAAATGAGAAATAAAAAACCTAGTTTTGTTGCCGCATTCCTCAATTTGAGAAAAATAACAGCTGAGTAAGCGGGAAGATTTCCTTATCGCAGACACTATCAAACATAACATCAGAGTTACAAGTATTCTGTATTTTACTTCTACTCTTCCTTTCCCATTTCCATATGGAAGGGAGACTCGTGCTATCTAAAGGCAGTATATTACATCGTAAGTATTAGTCAGTCATCAACCTCTAAAATTTCTCTGCATTATTCGCTTCGGCATTTCTAGGAAATGAGAATGGCGAGAAATGCTGAATAAAAGAAAATGAATGTGTCACCCGGGTGGTCAGTTGGTTACGGTAAAAGAAGGGCAACAATGAGTGCAAAGACGTGAATGCGTGAGCGTGAAGAGTGCTCGAGATGGCCAACTTGAGAGCGCTTCTTGCTCGATTCGTTTACCCGGAAGATGAACTGAATAATGCAAACTTCCAATGCCGGCATATGCGTCTTTGCATCATTCAACTCTCGTGAGACATGCAGGCCAACGAATTTCTAAGAACTGTGATCGGAGAAATGCGGCAGAAATGCCACCATTCAAGAACCCACTTCTACCACCGTCTTTTATTTCCCGGGATCATTTTTCGGGTGATACCAATTTATTTGTAGTTGTTCCTGTATTAAGTAAGCATCAATGAAGCCAAGTTTAAGGACACATTCGGAAGCGCTAAAGGTGAAAAGGTCGTAGCGGGCATCAACAAGTAATTAGATGGTTGGAGTGCATCATTTTTGGTAAGGGAGGAATTGCGCAACTAGGATAATGATTCTGGGATATGCATTCGCTCTCAGCAATCAACGAATGCACCGCCAATAGTGCCTAATAATCTTCGCCTCATTGCGCTATAATTCGATTAAAGGCTCCTCACACCTCCTGTGGTTTCGACGTCAGAGGATTACGCACCAAAAACCGTATACCCCTTCGCACAGCCCGTACATCATCCAAACAACGCTGTATGCATATTTGCATCTTTTTTTCAAAACATTCGACCTCTCAGCTCTGTCTGAAAAGATTATGCACGTTCTCGGTTCCGTTCAAAGATATTTCGGAATTTCTTCGAAGGCATTCAAAACTAACAAAAGCAGTGCATGCAGAAATTATCAGTTGCTGGAACAGATTGAGGATTATTGGCATAATACGTGTTGTGCAAAATTTACAAGCGGAGTGATGTGGAAAGATGGCAGAGTTAAGGATTTATTGTGGGTAAAAGAAAATAAAGATGTATAGACGAAACGTGCAAGTGTAGGATAAAAAAAGCACGTTTGCAACTGAATAATCTCCAGGGGAAGCGAGGAGAAACGGCTGCTTGGATGACGACAAAAGAAATGGAAAAATGGCATATCACGGGATAAGAAGAATGCCCATGAAAGCTGAAACGAAGAAAAGGAAAAACTGACAGATAAATCGTAAGGAAAAAAGTTGAAAGTTTTCCACCTTGATATATAAAACTTTTCAGTAATGTTCGAAATTATCGCAGCCGCAATCAATTTTTATGTGCTATTTAGAACAAATAAAGAAGTTGGCTGGGAAAGTCAGCGAGATGCATGTCTTTGCTTCATTCCTGCCTGAATAACCATCTTAACGGACAAAAAATAGACGCAAGATAACAATTTCGAGTTGTAACTACCCCAACCAACCACAACCACTCATAAAAGATTCGTTTTTCCTTAACGAAACCAATGTAAAGCAAAAAAAAAACGATAACTCAAAATGCACACATCTTTTCCCATGCTAGAAGAGTATAATTTCTTTAGAGTTTGTTGGATTAAGCTAGCAAATGATATACGGTTTTGTATATAATGCGAACTACACCCGTCACATTTCGTCAGCATAGCTGCCATAGCCGCCAAGAGGGACAGACATGCAGATATATTCACGCATGACATCGCTAAACAGATTTGGAAAAGCGCAGACAAGATATATTTCATGAATTTTGCTTATAGCTGAATAAGTTATTTTTAATTTCTTAGGGAAGACTTTTATCATGTGATCAATACAGCCGACGATTGGAGGACCCTAGAAGTAGTCAATGAATAAAAATTTGAGTGAAAGGTATCAAACAAGGATAGTTTTGCTAACTTTTTCATAGGCCTTTTCTGAAGGGAAGACCTGTTAAGATTCATAGCAAGTTTTCTGAGCGTTGCCGTTGTACGATGATTGTAACATTTCGACAAGCAGCGGATAAGTGCCCATCACATCAACACTACTTTCGTTTGATGGAAGTATTCCAGGAAGACGTCACTTGGGGCTTCCGAAAGTGGCCAAGTTTGGCTATTGTTATGTCGGTGTTTGGAAAAGAGGAGTCAGTGCTCTTTAATCGGGTCGTTTCCGTGCGACTAAATTGTGTGACTTTTATAGTGTGTAAACAACGATGCGTGCCGCTAGATGCATTGATGATCAGCTTGTTTGGGAATGTCACACGAAGGCGCCGCCGTGTCTTGGCGTTACTTCAAAGAGACGCCACCCACAACGGGGTAGTAGTTGTTTAATCAAATAATGAGATGAGCCATCACTAATTGTTACATTAGTACACCACCGATTTGGGGGCCATTCGCTGCAGGAGATCCATGCAAGACTTCAAATCAATCTACCTAACTTTTAAACGACTGGATCAACTGTTCATTCAGCCAGAGCCATAAAGCGGATCAAAGTCAAGGTTTAGCCTGTAGTTACAGCAGAATCTAGGTCAGATTATGCATTTAAGATATGTTCTTGTAATAATATTTGATTCTATAGAATGACGAAGATGTTGTCTTACACAATGAGGGTAGGCTAGATGCTAGGTGAACGACCGCAGCACGTTATTTAATTCAGTTTTAGATCGCATATATATTGGTAGTGCGAAAGGAAAGGAGGGCAAAGTTATGTGAGGGGAAATTTCTGGAGCAAGTTTTTATGAGCTCATGAACGGGCATTTAATGATAGTTTTATGTCGAAGAAGTGCCTTCACTTGCAACTTTGCTTATATGACGCTGTTGTCTGCCGGTTATTTTGGTGTTGCAAACGGCTGAAGACGTAATAATGAGATTTGGTGGCATATCGTAGATGCGCCGCAACGCAATTCGCTACAAGAATCTTTCACATCGAGCCATCATCTTTACAAGGAATGCTAGACACCTAAAGGTATCAAAAAATCTCACTGCATTTTGCATTAGTTGAATTTTCGCTTCAAAGTTATCGAAGCGTAGAGATTAGAGATTTTTCAAAAAAAAAAAAAAAAGATTAGTGCGTGCAGGCGCGTTTGCATAAATATTGACGATTGTCGCACCCACATTATTATTTTGCAAAATACTGTAAAAATACTGTAAAAACACATATCGCAACAGCTCTTCTATCTTCGAATATACTTCTCCACAATTGATTAGGCAGATAAAAGTAACTGCAGAACGCATACAATGATAATTCTTATGACATTCTTTCGTGGCTGCTTTCGTTATCAATGAGAAAGTGAATAGAGAAAACATTTTGTGAGAAAATTTTAGATGTTTCCCCAGTGCAAAGTAAAGAAATTTTAAAAGCGTATTAGACACCACACTGTTCACATTTTGTGATGCAATGCACATCAAAGATTCCCGACACAATACGAAATTCGTGAGGAGACTTCGAGAGGTTACAACGTCCTCTTCAGCCACTTCAAGCCATCTGCATCCGTCAGTATGGTGGTCGGCTTCTTGCTTTCTGCATCGATACCCCTTCGTCTTTGTCAGGTAGCAAAGGGATGAAGTTGCGCAACGAATTCGCTCAGCACGAGTCATTCCATGGTTGCGGTGTTTGGTAATATGCATTGCTGCTCAACCAGTAGGCATAGGGACCGTTACAAACTCAAAGACAGCTATTCAAATTCTCATAAGTTTAACAGAAGTAATCAATTCTGAAGTGTTCTTAAACATTTGATACAAATGTGGAGAAGCCATCAATAAGAATTGCGAAAAAAGGAGAAAAAAATTGTAAGTTAACCAAAAATTCGATTTCATAGCCTAACGTGACATTTTTCTACTGCAGATGCTTCCTCACTCTAAATACGGTTCATCTGTCATTCATACATTGGAAGGTCACTTGTTAAAGAACTGGTAAATTTGTTTTAATTACATGCTGAAGTCTCGACTTTGCTATTTCTGAGCAATACAACCATTAAATAAGCAATTTCCATGCTGACCAGCCGACTTCTCAAAAGAAAAAGAAATTCATAAATTCGTCGCGATTTACTGTAATTCCACCTGTAGCATCGTTTGATGATTTTTTCTACGTTTTCAAGTGTGGGCATTCATTGAATGTTCAATCACACCTGTCACACTTTCCCAGCAAAAAACAATGGCTCAGAATTGGTGAAGTATTTTGCAACACTCGGCTAATCCCATCGATGACCACCTATTGCGTGCTTTTGATCGACTCTTACAGCGGTCAAATCTCTCAGCTCTTCTCATACAGCGAAGACAGGCTGCTAAGTTATGCAATAAACCGTTTGCAATCTCCGACTTACATTGCAATTATGCAAATAAATCTATTTCAGTTTTACTGTTCTGAGCAAAATGTGATTTTCCGCAGCAGCAAACCAACAATCAGAATAGTGAAGCATTGCGATTTGCCCACTAAAAGAATTAAAGAGCAGTTTTTTAGTTGATATATCACAAAAATCGCAACAATACTGCATTTTTGAAGTCACTTGGAATTACCTCTACTATCGAAACTTTCACGACAAAATGGCAGCGAGAACGATGAAACGGCAATATTTTGTGCAGGAAATTTTTGTTTTTTGAGGCAACTTTGAGTTAATTATGAAGTAGAAAAACGCTTCGTATCACCAGTCACAGTCTTTTTCATTTCGAAAGTTTTTTGACTCAAGAAAATTCACTAAGAAGAAGTTAAATAAAGCATAATCTGACATTCCACCTTTCACATTTTGTTGCGCCTACCAAAACCTTTCAGAATATGCCAAGTGGCACTGCTTGTTGAATGAGGTTCAAATTCTGCGATGGATGATCATGAAAAGGAGATAAAATATGCCATAAATGTGAAATAATTCTCTGTTGCATATAATCGAAAACACAATAACTTTGCTCATTGAGGAAAATATTTTTGCTGCTATTATTAAATGATAATCACTCACTATAGTATTTTCTCAAACAACAAGCTAGCATAATTACACATATTTGACGCCTCCTATCTGCAGTATGAAAAAACAGTAATAACCGAATTCCAAATGCGTTGTCTGGATTACCGTATGTGAAACGTGCGAATCGACACATAATGATTGATTGCCTCGCTCTCATCTCTATACAAACAATTCACTTCAAACTGGTTTGTTTCCTCACTTTTTCTTCGCGTTTCGCCTCGGTGGTTTTTGTGACAACGATAGTCGTCGCTAATTTATACCGTATGCTACCAGAAGAAACTTTCTAAGTGCTCCTGAAACTACTTGCTGCGTCACATTCGAGTAGGTGGTAATCAGGACGCATATTTTGCATGTCAGATTAAGGGAAAACTTCGATCTCTATGTTGTGCCCCTTTTGAAACAGATATATACTCTTTTCACGTTGAGTGCAACGTGGTGATGTCAAAATGCTGCGGGGTGCTAATTGATGTGTTCTAGAATATTCTTATAAGACATTGACATAAGGCAGCACTTCTGGACTATTTTTGAAGGTGGACCTCCAGGTAGCTAGCTTCCGAAATTAGATCCAGGTGATCAGCCTGGAGACTAAACTAGCCTAAATACGCAACAAAGTTTTTTGCGATAGCAGGCAATTATGCGCAAAGAATCCGCGATCAATGAGCGATGTGTGAGCATTGATTGGGGTGTTGAGGGTGTCGATGAGCTGGTGGGTGGGTATTGTTTCGACGACAGGTCGTTGCATTCGTTTTCGTGTTCGACATGCACCTGAGCAATTGAACGCATGTGAATACCTATCTTCCATTTGAATAGCCTATGAGTGCCAGCACTAGACCCTTAACCTTGAGCCATGCTCCGTCGACGATCTCAACGAAATAGTGCGCATCTAATGGAGAGTGTTCGAACGCAATGATTATGCACAATGCAAAACTATCTGCAAATCGGGCGAATACAGTAGCTCTACATCGACGACGCTTTTGTATGCACATCGCGTATATTGTGTGCTATACAACTTGAATGACAAACAATAAATTTATGACATGTTTCCGAATAGGTTTGCTATTGAACACATCAATATACCGCATTTTCGGGACCATTTCACTGACTAGGTTTTGGTGCTAACGTCCTTCATCTATAAGACTGCAGAATATTCTATAGCAAATTCAGTGCTAATTTAATAACAGGACTCTACTGAAATCTAAAAAAAGTTTAGTAAGCAATATTGAGCATTGCGTTCAATCTTGGATTTGTGTAATTATACCATTAACTACGATTAATAAATGAATAACCACATGACCACACATTACGGAGTTTTGAGACGTTGGTGTGGAAGCACTGTGCAAAATTGCCAAACTGTTTTCCTTCTACAACGATGTTTAAAATATTATATTACTTGAAAAGTCTATAAGCTTCACGTTTGGTGAAGTTTGTTTAAGATCGCATGAAGAGTGGCTGCCATACTTCAGAAGGATAATGGCATGGTTGGAGAAGTGCGGTAGAGACTCCAAAAGAGATGAAGTGTTGGTTGAGGTCTCACTGAACTCACTACTCTCAGGTCCATTGAGCACGAAAAGCGATTGTTTCCGATAAATGGCTAACAAGTGGAGGCACGTGTTTGTTCAAACGATTATACGCATAGGCCAGATAAAGCACACCGCCGCGTCTCAACATGATCTACGAATCGTTTACCGACACTTTGCTTAGCAAACATCCCAAAGTGCAGCTCGAACTCCCGCACCACCTCCAAGAAAATCACATATGACAAGATGGGGACATTGGACAACTGCGGTGAATACCAGGGAAAATATATTGTCGTTCGTCTCTCATCGTGGACATCAGCAACCTCAGTAATATGTGTTAATCGTTAGGGATGAAGCTGCCTCACTGCAGCACTTCAAAAGTGGAATGCTTGGAGCTGGTTTAGCATTCAGCGCTATGTGATATTGGGCACAAAAACAGTGTAGAATAACAGTATGAGGCATCACGCAATTGGATGAATCTTCAGAAGGGGAGATATAGTAGCTGTTCTATACAAAAATAATCACCTGCCCGGCTCAAATTACCAAATACCCCCTACAGCGTTGGTTACGATAGTAAAGATAAAGCATAGTAAGGGATGCATGGAAGATTTGAAAGATTTTTGCATCGATCTCATATTCATCATTGATCTGCCATAAACTATTCCTATAACGATTGCCTCAGATTTCCAAGAAGCACATTATGCAGTGTAATGCCTGTGTGCATCTGTGTATGTGTGCCCATCCTTGTGTGATTATGCATGTTTGCGTCTATGTGTGTCTTCTTTTGGCTCGTTTTGAATTTGTGAGTGGTCATATGAATTCACCTTCATATCAAGAAACTGCTACTAACTATACGAGCTGATCGCCCACATTTCTATCTGCAAATGATGTTCCGTGCCTATAGATATGTCCGCAGTCATTCGGAAAAAATTCGCTCAAAAATGTAAATTTTCTGTCAGATTCTTGCTAAGAAAACTTCTGACAGTAACTTCAGTTTCAAATATTACCCTTAGGAGGCTAGCAGCATCAGGAGATGCGAATATGGCGTAAAAATCGTACTTGTATTATTTCCTACTATTATGCACTTTTGTAGAAATTTGCTTTGATGACGTGTTATGATCGTGCCAGATTTGTGCGTATGTATGTGTGTGACTCTTCGCCCAATATCTTCAAATACAGATCAGCAAAAAAATTTGGTGGGATTTTCTGCACTGTATTGTTAGGCCTTTTCAAGCTTGAGCTGTCGGTGTTAAGAACACAATTTTATTCTGAACCCACTCGAGTGAGAGCTAGCTATAAGCAATCTTCTTGCTGCGGTTAGACATACCGGAAAACGCACAGTGGGAGCTGTTTTAATGTTTTCCTCTTCTAGAAGTTCACATAATGTGTTGGTCTAGCCATTATTTCTAGAGAAACGCACCTATAGTTTAATCATAGCCAAGAATATTACTGAGTTATTCATCGAAGTGTAGCTGGAAACAAGGGTTGATTCGAGAGGTGTTAGGATCCACTCATGGAATCATCACAGTGAGTGATCGCTGTCTATTAAAATATATGAAGAGGCGAGCGGAAAGTGTTGTTTCTTTATTGTTGTCGAATGGTTAAGGGTGAGTGGCTGCAGAGAGCGATGAATAATATTTAGTGTTTGTGTCTATGCGGCGTCCCGTTAATTCCTCAGTGATGGATCGTATTTCAAAGCGGAAGAGTCTTTGATGGAAATGAGCGTAGAAATGTGTTCATGTGAAGGATGCCAGCGCACTCTTTAATAAGAAAGTTTTTAATCAAGAAGCACAAATCGCATTAATTCACATTTGTTTTCATATACAATATTTCTTGACCTCAGCTTCAGTGTTGCAAATACCTTTAAGATGAAGCACATCAATGAAAGAAAGAGACAGACGCTTCTAAGGACAACGAGCATTGTTAAGATAACTATTAACCCCGTCATGACACATCTTGCTGATCACGTTGTATCATTCCCGCTAATAAAGAAATCAGACGCCCCACTATCAATGTAAAACCTATTCTAGTGAATAGAAGAATCCACTCACATCAAAATCATTCTACCTGTGGAAACTTCTTTGCATTTTGGGAAGTATAAATTAATTCTGTTTTCAACATAAAATCCTCTTTAACATTACAGAAGGTTATTTCCAAATTAAAGACTGCCTTCTCAAAATATGGGTTCTTCTTGAGTAGAGGAGCCTGTTGAAGAAAGGAAGAATTTCGACATGTGGAGGATTACGTTTTCTGATCAGCGCTACTCCATATGACTGTTCATTCGAAGCACACATTAAATGAGCTTGAAATTGACGACATGATAAAGTCACAGTTCTTACGTTGGAATTGAGAAGGAAGCATCAGTGACGCGAAGCATCAGTGAGGAAGCAAAAGATAGGCTCATCATCACGGGACTACTTCGTAAGGGTTGATCGCCATAAAAACCTCTACTAAGTTAAGAGGCTTGGATAATTCGAGTGTTTCTCTAATTCAAATAGGACATGTTATAACGGTGCTATGCAAAATTTTTTTGGGACAGCTTATAGCCGAACTTCGAGTGTTCTAACCAACAAAAAACGCTTTTTAGGAAAATGCACCCGTTGAGAAACGAGGTGAAAGCAGTTTGCAAAAATATGTCGCTTGGTCGCAGTAATAAGATGGAGGCTCTGCTCAAAGTTGACCATTAAATTCGGAATGAAACCATTGACTTATTTCACTTTCAGTTTATTCCCCCATCGCTGATATGTTTCAAATATGTACTAAATAAGGGAGTGTCGCTTCTAATTTCTGGCCACTCTCGGTCAAAGAATGCAATTTCTTTAGCGGAAATTACGTTTTCGAGCAGTAGTGCGAGCATGTGGTCAGTTATTATGAATGCTTGTCGGCATAGATTCTCTAAGCGGCTCTCATGGTTGTTGGGATTGTGCTATTGATGAAGTGTGGTGGACATATTTGGAGAGTTCAACGTTTTGTATTGTTGAAGGGGAGGGGAGAGGCGTCGTTCGTATTGAGTGGTGCCGTACGGCTGTCTTCGTGTATTATTTGTTGGCACGCAATCACAATCGACCCACTTGAGCACTCTTTAACGGCAATTAAAACTCGCCTCGCACATCACCAAACAGCAAAACCAATCGAAATGCCATTCCCATCATCCGGCTACCGTACACCACGCTGCTCTGCATCTATATGAAGTCCGTCTCAGTGTTAAATACTTCGTGAAAATCCTTTTTTTAAATAGAGCTGAGGAGGGAGCCATCGAACAACTACGCAGTTAATAATACTATTGCCAATAACAATCACATCATAAAGATTACAAATTATACGATATTCACTAATCTCTAGGACCCCATAGTACTTTTTATAGAAACGCTTGTACAGGGGACAGGAGGGAGGTTGGATGAAGGGAAAGGTGATACTGAGGGGTGCAGCAGCTCTACTCAAGACCGTTCAGAACCAATGCAAAGGTTTCTTTTCGCCGATTCACTCAAGTTCATATTTTATAGCCATTTAGCTGATTTAAATGTTTTATCGCCATTTTGAGTGATCCTTTGTCGTGACCACAGCCGTTTCATCTGCCTCTCTTTGTTATGCGATACCCGATTTTCGAAGAGTCAACCGGTCGACTCGATTGAAAACACGCCTCGAAAATTTTCAATTCTAAAAAGCCCGCCAATCCTTCTTCTAAGCAGCTCAATGCAGCCAAGTCTTCGGCAATTACAGGCCGCAGAAGGCGTGATGAGCGATGAATGAAAGCTAAAATCAAACAAATGGCACCTGATAAGCTGGAAAGTCCATCTATAGCACTCGATTCTACAGCATTGCCTTTGGCTTTAGCATTGCAACTTTTTTTGCACCTGAGTGAAGGACATAAAAGGAAGAAGCAAAGGGTTCGTTAATGCTTGGCTGAGGTAATGCCTTGCTATATTAGTGGTGTGAAAAGGTGAATGGATGAGGACGGCGGTCAACCTCAATGCCACTATGAGAAATGAAGGGAATCAATAAAATATTGTTGTATAGTTCAAGTAATTCAAAAATTAATGCTCATAGTTTTCCCGTGACGATTTTCAAAAGTGACAATATTGAAAAATTTATGGGTGCAGAAGGAGTAACAGCTGAAAATTTTGGCAGTTGATGGACCCATCTTACTGCTTCACTCATAAATTATTAGAAAGTTTGTGCAAAGTTGTGGCGGTGAATTGTGTGTTTGCGTTTGCCTCATTCATCAACTTATGAAAGTGGTGTTCTGAAATAGCAGTAGAGATTGTCAACTTATCGTTGCTATCTCCTTGATAGCTAATTTCAAATTTCTTTTAGCAAATTGCACTGTGGTTGAAAATTATTCTCATAGAGTCACAAATTTACGAATGTTCATCAACTTTGATTAGGAGGCCTTCGTTGACTCGTAATTTGCGTTCCGTTTATTTGAGTGTACAAATAAGGGTTCCCTTTGCTCTTATTGCACAAATTGTGGCTTGTGTACGGTAACAGCAGACGGCGAACGATGCGAAATTAAGACGCCAAAAAACGTGACGAGAGTGGATTCAATTTGGCTTCGAGGGGTGACAGATGTTCGTTACTCTCTCGAAGGCGAACTCAAGGATGGCGTCTCGATTGGTTGCGGGCACTTGACACAAAATTGGATCATGCACCGACACCGCATATATCACCAACGACGTCAATAAGCATTCAATTCGCAGTACAGCTCACGTTTATGCTTGCTTACAAATGGACAGTTCATTCAGAATAAATGCGTCATATGACCATTTTTAATTGAGATATGATGCACAAATAATTTCCTTTTTTGAAATGAAATGACCATATCAACGACATAAATTTTTGAAATGACCATGAACTGATTGGAGCGGGTGATGATGAGGAGGACTTGGGGGGGGGAGAGATCGTATCAATACGGTGATGCGCATTGCATCATCAAATTATTAACTTGACCACGAGCATAACTGTCGTATTTCATGGATTTGCATTGTTTGGAGAACACTGAGCAAGTTAAAGAATCATAGAAACTTGCAATTGAATGAATAAAGTTGGCAACAATACGTCAAACGAGTATTCGCTGCAAAACGATTCCATAAAGAATATTTTTTCAGCTGATTTCGAGACGAAGACCTAACATCTATGAGAGTTGTGGTTATTAATTGATTCATAGCGCAAATAAAGCAGCTTGATACGATGACTGCACGTAGCAACAACTAGAGATCACAGTAACTAATCCGAACATTGTTATGCAGCCATTTGGGAATCGAATACTCTACCAGTGATGAGCCTTAAGAAATGCTTTCATTCATTCTGGTCTGCTTTTTTTCAGAATGGACATCATTATGGGAATATATTATAATAGACGGTTATCGAAGTTCCGCAAGTGTTAAAATTACAATTACAAGAGGTTTCTGCATACATAAGTAAATATTTTTAAGATTTTAGGAAGCAAAGACAAAACACATTTTTTTCAGAATGGACATCATTATGGGAATATATTATAATAGACGGTTATCGAAGTTCCGCAAGTGTTAAAATTACAATTACAAGAGGTTTCTGCATACATAAGTAAATATTTTTAAGATTTTAGGAAGCAAAGACAAAACACGTTTCGCCAAGCGGTTATATTAATCTCGCAGAAAAGGATTTTCCGTGCAACTCATCATTCTCAGCAGGTAGCGATAATCACTGCTGAAGTTTACCTTTCATAAAACTGTATAACCCATAACTTTCAAATTTAAATAGGAACAAAAAAAGAGCATCAAGGGCGAGACGAATTTGTGGTCGGTGGGAGCGAAGAGCCGCTCGGAGCGCAATGTCGAGAAATGGGCATATTTGAGGAAGCGCTCCTGTAGAAATAGGAGTATTGGGGAGTGGTGTTGAACTGCTTGGAGTGCTTGGAGTAGGCTTGAGGCAACGCTGAGAGATGGTCGTCATAGTGGTGAAGTGTGCCTACGAGGAGTCTCTTAACGACGGTGCGCCGCGTGAAGCATCTTTGAATGCCATCGATGGTCAGCAATAAGTTCTCATGATTTGTACCCCACCACTAAAACTCTACTAGTGGCACACTCATCACACCATCATAACCACTTTCCTATACGATCAATGCACAAACACCTTAAAGGTGATATCGCGTCAACTGTAAAGCAAGAGAAAGGAGCACACCGAACAAAAACACTTTCACAATCGTTTGCTTCGCTCTTTGTGAAGAACTCATTTTTGAAGAAAACTCTAAAGGACCAACAAGGTTTCTTACTAACACCTTAAGGTGGCCATGTTCATTGGGTTTATCTGCTATATGAAGACATTTTATGCATAAATGTGTAGATGATTTCAAAACAACAATCTGAAATTTTTCCTCTGTTTAACTATCAGTTGTTTTATTTCGTTAAGAAATGTCCACTTGTATTTTTCGGATGTTGAAAGTGAATTCGTAGAAACGCCATTCATAAGAAACAATAGACAGTAGGGGAAATCGAATGATTAGTATATCAATCACCTATAACGAACAACAATGCCTTCGCTTCAGTTCGTGAATATTTCAAAAGTCTACTCATTTGCAGATGACTGTCACGACAGGTGATTGCACTCACACATCGAGAAAATGGTACGTCTATCAAACAATGGGAGCAATTCAGTGTGATGCCACAATCATTCAACGTTGCCTATCGTTTGTGACAATTCTACTTCATCTCTTATTTGTTTTCATTGTTTTATTTATTTTTATTCATCATGTGTGTTGCTTTTGCATTCCCATCCTGATCTTACGTGGTTTTTCCGCTCTTATTTATAATATTTTTTATGAACTATACATGCCATATGATATCAGCAGTAAAAAGCTATGGTATCATTGGAGCTGTCTTCTAGTGAGAGTTTAACGAAGCAAACCATTTAAAATTCCGAACGTTAGGTTGTAGGTGTGGTTCTCGCCAAGATTTCTTCTCAAGTTGAATAGTTGCCTTATGGAACCAGGTATATCGAATGATTGTACCTTGTCCTAACCAGGTTATCTTTAAAGGTACACTTAGCTTCATCTTTATATATTTGATTTTCGCTTTATTTTTCCATTTATCTGTTGGTAATCAAGAAGTCTATGACTTCAGTAAAATGTTTCAATACATTCAATCCGTCAATATTTCAGGATGCGGACATACACTACCATTATCGGTTTTATCACCTTGAACGCAATTATACCTGTCTGCTTATGTCTCCATGCAATTATCAACTAAGCCATAAAACGTAAATGCTGGAATGTGAAATTATATGAGCCGATCATCAACTCTTGTTGACAGTTAGACGCGAAGAAATTTGTACTAGTTTTCGTTTTTGGTTTGTGCATTGTTTACACACATGTTTATTTTAGACGAAAAGCAAAGCTTATGTGGTATCATTCGACCGTTGTGATTTGCTGACCTTAGAATGGCGCATTTATAATCCGTGGAAACATGCTGCGTTCACGGTAGCAAGCATCGTATCACAGAAATAATCCGATGAGCATACACCTTGAACAATATGCATAACAGCAACACATCGAGTTGCGTCAACAAATCACGGATCAAATTACCTAATGTGTGGAGACATCCACCTGATGGAGAGTACTTCACTGACCTGCATATATTACTTACCCATAGGAACGCAAACCAACCGCTTGTCACTCGGCAAACATTTACGGATGTTTAGTTCTTATGGCGACAGCAATCATGCCCCCCACCTACGAACACCCCTCAAACCTCGAATATCGTTTATAAGCTTCAAATGGCTATTCACCTCACGTTTTGGAGTGAAATCATAAACGCAATTATACCTGTCTGCTTATGTCTCCATGCAATTATCAACTAAGCCATAAAACGTAAATGCTGGAATGTGAAATTATATGAGCCGATCATCAACTCTTGTTGACAGTTAGACGCGAAGAAATTTGTACTAGTTTTCGTTTTTGGTTTGTGCATTGTTTACACACATGTTTATTTTAGACGAAAAGCAAAGCTTATGTGGTATCATTCGACCGTTGTGATTTGCTGACCTTAGAATGGCGCATTTATAATCCGTGGAAACATGCTGCGTTCACGGTAGCAAGCATCGTATCACAGAAATAATCCGATGAGCATACACCTTGAACAATATGCATAACAGCAACACATCGAGTTGCGTCAACAAATCACGGATCAAATTACCTAATGTGTGGAGACATCCACCTGATGGAGAGTACTTCACTGACCTGCATATATTACTTACCCATAGGAACGCAAACCAACCGCTTGTCACTCGGCAAACATTTACGGATGTTTAGTTCTTATGGCGACAGCAATCATGCCCCCCACCTACGAACACCCCTCAAACCTCGAATATCGTTTATAAGCTTCAAATGGCTATTCACCTCACGTTTTGGAGTGAAATCATACGTGATTAGCCGAAATAATTAAGAACTCAGTGTCGTTACGTTATCATAACATCCCTGTTCACTACGAGCGAATCCATCGCACATTATAGCTTCTTTATCATTTCATCTAACAAAGAAAAGCTTGATTCCAATGAATGAAGAAGTGCAATAGATCCTTGGAAATCTTCAGAATTACTCATTTCATTAGGATGATCACAAAGCTCGCAGTGTTGCATCTATTTATCCGTTTAGGCTTTGAAGCCGTTCACAAATTTCATTCCGCTCCTTTTTTGCAACATCGGAAGTTTAATCAACTGCTCATCTTCACTTATTTCGAAGGAAAAGTCAACTTGAATCAATTCCGATTGCCTTTAACAAACTTTGCAGTGCAAATTGCTACAATTCTACGAAATAATCAACAGCATAGCAAATCATTTTCCCTGCATGACTGTGAAAACTTATTTTATGGCCATTGGCAAAGTTGTTCCTCAAAATCCATTGAGACAACATTATGTTCGTTCGTATATGTATGTAGGACTTTATGTGTTCATCTGCCTGTCTGCCCGACAGTTTCAAGTTACTTTGGTTTATCGCTGAGCGTATATTGTTTTGCCATCTAGCACAATATGATGATTGCTTTGAGACTGCAGGATAATCATAACCCCTTGATGCAGCCTTGGTCATTCATGTGAACTGCACTGACTTTTTTCTTGACTGTATGTATTTAGGGCTGTCGCATTGCAAAGAAACGGGAGTGGCGATGTTGACGTGCCTGTTACTTCTGTGACATGGCTGACTGGCAGTTTTCTTGATTCATTACCACAGCTCCAAGTCTGAATAGAGTGTTCATCACTGTGATCGCTAATCCTCAGGTAAGCGCGATGGTGGAGGTTTTGCGTAGCTCCATCTAAACTGTTTGTTAGCTGAAGCTAGATCCTTTCCGTCTGGATGTTAATCATTGCACACTGACTTGCACTGCCACTTGTGGTTTCATGTAATTACCAATTATCCTTCCCTGATTGCCCACTTTCTGATATTGAAGAACTGCATGATGCAATCTATGACTTCTGTGCTGTCAATAGCCTTTCCATCGTAGTGGCTGACTTTGGCCATTCTCTTTATTCTGGAAGCATAAACATACACCTTGATCACTTGTTTGAGTGGACGTAGTCTGCTTAATTTGGTTGATGATCCTATTGTGGGGGGATAACAGTCTCGACCTTCTTCTTAGGAACGGTAATGCTAATTTAGCGAGCAATGCGCAAATTGGAGAGAACTTTATGACTAGCGATCATACCAGAACTGACTTCAAAATAAAAGCAAAACGCCATCTACCGCATTTCCCATATATATATATATATATATATATATATATACATGATTGCTTTCGTGATGATTGCTACTTTTGACTGATGGGCACATCGCCCAAATGCACTATAACTGACCGTCCGCTTTTCAAGCATTGTCGCCCATGTTGTAGACGTTTGCGCGCCAATGTCGAGATGGGGAAAACAGAGGTGGAGGTTGGAGGGATGAGGAGGGTGTCTAGTTTTCCTGAAAACTTATAGCGGCTTGCAAAAAAAGCTTGATAGCAAAGGAGAAGAATATGAGGTGGCGCTTGCAAAATGTATAAAAGGTTTTCACTTTTTGTGTGAAATATTTGCACAATATCAAGAGGGGAGTCTCATCCACTCAAGCAGTGAGTGAGTCTTTTATGAATGTATTAATATAAAGATAAAGGCGCATCATTTCACTACGGCTATAAAAATAGATAAGCGTAATTACAGACGATTCCGCTAAATATGCTAGATTTGCTGAGTTCTTCGTGCAGGTGTTGAAAGAGAATTTTTTGATTTCGATTTCATCCTCCAAGTGTAGCAAAGGCGAATGCTAGCGTGCAATCCACCTTGGAAGCAGTTGATAAATTATGCACTTAAGTTCCCCTAAACCGGGTAGTTCAATTCCTCTGACTCCTGAATTCCGGCATACTCTCTTAAACATGCAGTGACTGCCGTTTCAAAATCTTTTCGCATGAAGTCTTGGGAATAATCATGAAAAGCGCGTCCTTTCAGCCTACACTCACAGAAAACTCAGTGAAGCCAACACAACGCGCTCTCCTATCAGGATGGTCGACAGTGTCTCTGCTACCAAGCGCTAGGCAACAAGATTCAAGCATTATATTGACCATGTAAAGGTCTTCGATATGTTTACCACATGAGGTTCCTCAAAAAAATGGACACCTATAGGATATCCATATCAATTCTTAAATAGCTCAAATCTTTCTTCTTATTAAATCACATAAAAGTAATCAGCAGAGTGCCTTAACGAAGCTTTCTGGCATCTGTGCTCTACTCAGTTAATATTGATGGTGTTCTGATTAGCTATTTAGTTCGTGCAAATTATTTGTAAGTGATCTAAAAATCTTATGATCGATTTATAATGCTACAAAAGAGTATGCATTCACTTAATAAAAGGTAGTGAGATATTCCTCTCAAAAAATGTGCAACTGTATATGTCGAATTCTACCACGAATGCCTCCCGAAACTGGACACCTTTCTACCAACTCTGAACGAGAGCGCAACAACTGAGTGTTATAAATTGATTCAGTCTGTTCTGAAGGCCTAAATGCTCAGTACTTTTCGAGAAAGCGTTTCAAGCTTATAATTTTATACAAGGAGCAATGTAACAACAATGTTTTTAGCATTATCGAATATTCCTCGCAAGTTTGGTCCCTATTTTCCATGCTCATATTAATGTTGTTGAAAATGTTCAGAAATATTTCTTTCGTATCATTTTTCATAAAGTGTTTCCTCAACTCTACTCCCCAAATTGTACAATCTGCTGTAAAGTATACAGTTTGTATTCATTGAACACTGTCGAATTAACATAGTTTTTGGCTATAAAACTGTGAAACGTTTCTCCGATATCTCTTTAGATTCGCTATTCATACTTGAGAAGGACACGCTCGCAATCTTCGATTACTTTGCAAGAGTTATAGGTTGATACCAATAGATGAAACATGCCTTTTCATACGGTCTGATCCATGCAAGGAGATATGTTATTACCGCTTATTACATCCGTTTGGTTTATCTTGCTGCAGCATTCAAATGTTCTTGGCGCGGTTCTCGGAGGAAAAATTTGAAAAAAGCGGGAATTTTTCGAAATGAAAACAATCGAGCAGTGATTCTGCACCGTTTCGTTTTTCTCGAGTTAGAAGTGTCTGTTCCTTCATTTAATTTTTTGTTGTTCGTAGTAATGAGTGGTGCATGGTCGTTTGTCGTTTATTTTTAAAGGAATTCGGTCGATGGAAGGTGTCGCACCTTCGTGATCGCGACATCTGTGTGCTAACCAAGTAGGTCGACAAAAGTTGTATTGACATGAAATTTTGGCCAGGCATGGAAGAATTAACAAACGTGGCTACTCTACAAACCTACCTCCAACTCTGCAGTGCTTGAAAAAATATGGACTGACCGTGACCAAGAGGGGACATGGTCTGGGCTGCGAATAGGTATGAACTCTAGGGATGTAGTGGAGTGATTTGAAGAGGACGTACAGGTCACTGTAGCGAGACTAATGATATAACATTGCCTCGACAACATTTACGTCCTTCCATATGATGGACTGTCTATTAAACGTAACCTGCCAAACTCAAAATTCTGGGAAGAGTGGGGAACGGGTAAATGGGTAAGCAGTAATTTGCTTTATTGCCGAACGCGGAGTTCAGGTTCGACCTTAATGATAAAGGCGTCTTTGAAGTCATAGAATAGGGCCATTTGCAAAAAAAAGCGCTGGCATTAAACTATCTCGCTTTGGAATTATGGCCTGAATAAATATTTTGTTCCCTCAAAATACACCCTCGTTTTCTCTTTCTCACTTTTTTTTGCCGAAGATGAAACACTTGTGTATTGTAGGCTTTGTAAAGATTTTGTGATTGTGTCAAAGCAATTCGGTTCCCTAACTTTTAAAATGCTGTAGTTTTAAAAACGGTATATTATCAGTTTTATTTAATACCGATTATAAGTTTGCAGGAAAACTGGAAGAGGCTAATGCATATCGCCCTTTCGAATCGTTCCGATCGCCAATTGCCTTTTGTGGGTGGGCCACGTGAGAAGTGCTTGTACATCAACGGTATACCGGCCGATTGGGATGAGGTGAGCATTCACTTCTTGTTCTTGTTGCCTGATTTGTTATTTTCGCTGGATAATTTGGTTCTGATTTTTTATTATCTTATTGCTATATTTTTTTCAGAATAATTTTTGTCGTTTAACTCATAACTTTGCTAAAGTATTAGTGTTCTGGAAAAAATTGTTTGAATGACACGAATACTTCAAAGAAGGAAAGTTTCTGATAGCCTACTGGTTAGAAGAATTGCAAATGGATTGTGCTGGACTGCAGAGGGGGTGGGGGGAGGTCGGGTAGGGAGGGTTAGCTCTTTAACATCTTGATTTTTTATGATGAAGGTGGCAGGTTTCTGACCCCTTGTAACAACCCGACCTCGCAGCTGTCAATGGTGGCATTATTTTGGTTATTTGATTCCTCTCATACGACATAATACTTTTCAGTGGTGTGTGTTCGACGTCTTTCGTCGCATCGGTATCGTCAATAATATCACTCTACCAAGAAATGCTGAAGGTGCTCGATATGGCTATGGGTATAGCGTAGCTTTCTGCGTTCGTTTATCTTGTCTTGCGCGCATACCCTCTATGTCACATGCACCTTGTGCTGCTTTCAGAATTTGGGCATTTCAGGTTGTAATTTATCCAATGCACTTTCTCATTCATCGACTAGTCGAGTAGACCTCTTCCTCATAAAAAAAAGGTCGCGGGGGGAGGGGGTGGAGGGGAAAAGGATTTGAATTAGAACGTTTCTGGGAAAATCCGGTTGTACGATGCTTTGTTCTTTCCTCTAAGTTTTTCTTGTAGAGTGTATGCAGTCAACAAAGCATTGGTAGCATCAATCAGCGAAACAAATAAGTGAATCCATCAAATTCCAAAGAATCGATCGTCTTTTTTGCATTTGTGGAATGTGTTCGATTTGTGATGATTGAATTAGGAGAAAATGGCTAACGCTAAAAAAGCAATTATTTTATTACTTATTATTTTATTATTTTATTTTTTGTATGTCCTGATCTTTCTCTTCATTTGCTTTCAGTTTTGTCGATATGATGACGCTAGCTGATGTGGACAATGTTATGAAAAGACTCGATGCAAATGGTCGTCTGCATGTGGATAGTCTCGACCATCCACTTGAGGTTACTTATCTGTTTGCTTTGAATTCGGTTAACGGAAGTGTTCTTCCAGCTTTATATAGTTTGGTAATCAGACGTATTGTTTGCTTATTGACCTCAGAACATGTTGGATTTTGTGTTTTTGCAACATACCGGAGGCATGAGAAGGTGTTTCAAAGTTTCACTTGTTATTCTCTGCTGAATCAGACGATAACCAAGAGAAGCTTCAATAATCCCATTGAATGATAGTCGTTTTGATCTCGGATTTAGCAAGACTAGTATAAGAAGTATTGACTGTTGAGTATAGTAAGTATATTTGCTATTTGAGTGAAATAGTTAAAATTGGTGTTAAAGTGTGACTACTTTAGGCATTTGAGACAGTAATAAACGTTTCTTGGGTGGCAGATATAGCAAGTATTTCTCACGTTACGCTACGTTGCGGAGTAGGTGTTGCAGCATACCTGATATGTAATTTTTATGTTTCACCTATTTACAGTATGATTTAATGAGCTTCTAGAGACTGTGAAATTCCGAAGTCTGTTGGTGATTTTTTGATAGCTGAGTGCTGGATATTCTTTCATCTTAATACTTTTGGAAAGCTAATTGTCATGTTAGATGAGGTGGGAAGTTGATTTTGATAATGAAATGTGTAAATTTTACAATGTTTTCTCGTTGCTGTGCGATGTCGTTGAGATATTACTTACTGCGTTGATAGCAGTCATCACTCACTAAACTACTGCAAGGCGCGCTTCTGAGTTGACACTGAAATGTTTGTTATGGTTGCATCAGAAGTTCGCGACACCAACATCGAAATCGTAACCAAATACTACGATTGTTAATAAATGCCAAACATCTCAATTTGCACTCATCTGGTTAATTGCTTGCAAAGATTAGAGCCAGAAATTCCTAAGAGAAAAACATCGTGATTATGAAAGCGTGGTTTCGGTATAAATGTCATTAGAACATTGCTTCTTGCACAGTTTAATCCTATATGTAATGGGATTGTTTTTAAGGTTTCATGCGCACGTACGAAGCAAGATCACCATAGCTCTCGGGCAAATAGTGCTGATCATGCAACCAGTCATCACAGACCATATGTGAGTCGGGAAAGCGGTGTTGCTGAATACGATGATCGACAACTTTCAGATGGACAACAAAAAAGGTTATCCATTGATCTCAGATTCTTTGAATCACAATTTTTGTTGCAATCTATCATCTGTCTATTGTCAGTGGCAACAGTTCTACATATATGTTTCCAAGGTGCAACTCTCCTTTCACCACTCTAAAATTGTGTTGTACTAGTGGAATCCAGGATCAATCAATCCTGTTTGGTGCATCGTTCATTGTTGTAGCAAAGAATGCAGAGAAGAGGGAGTAGTTCTTCCTCCCCTCTCCCCTCTTCTTCTGTCACGTTTAATAATCGTTATTGAGAAAGTTTCTAAATTCCAGAGCGACTATAATTGACGTTACATAGAGGTCCCAGAAATATTAATGTTTCGTTTGTGGAACTCTCTATTCTCAAGCTGATATTGCTAAATTTCTAGTCCCTCCAAGTCGGAGTTCACTGTTGTATTGATGGTGTTGATATCGATGCTGTAGATAGGGTGGATACTGGGTGTTTCCTCAAATGAGATTAATTGATTAACCGATAAACTAGCAAACCTTTTGTGATTATCTGACCACAACCTTGTCCGTAATGTGTTTTATATCATATATAAATCCGTAATACCTGCGATGGTGCAAGTGACACTTTTAGTGAATAAAAATGTTACAGAGGGGAAATGCATCGGTCAAGTAGGATTGTACGAATAGGAGATAAGGCTGCCACAAAGAGAGGCGGGCGCTCGGACGGTTGCATGTCGGAATCGGACGCCACATCGAAACCAATTCCAAGGCACGGTGATTGCGATGGAATTCTTTTTCGTCCGGCCATCCATAGACATACCGGTCTTCCTAGAAAGCAGACTGTTCCTGTAAGCATTGTTTTGCGTACGTTTTTGTTCAGAGTTTCCTGTTGGAAAGTTGCGAAAGGCATAGTTCTTAGTTGTCACTTTAGAATGTTGACTGATCTGAAGAACGGGATTACAAAGGGGCCTTCCCCCGGGAGGCTTTTCAATTTGCTAAGGCAGTGAATGCCCAAGAACAGAAAATTTTGACGCTTGTGAATTCTCATGCCAATTTTTTTGTGTAGCTGTTTCGTGGAAATGAACACAAATTCATCGTATTGCCGTTCACTTTCTACGTGCGTTGCTGTGTTCTTTTAACTGCGATCACCAGTGGGTTTTGTAAGTTGGCAACGATTCTGGGGGTTATGTTTATCTATTCAACGTTATTTTGGTGAGGTGATCTAGTCACTTGCGTCGATGTGGCATGAAGAGGGAATAGAAGTTCAGCTGCTCTCCTTTCCTCTCTGAAAGGTTGCCTTCAGATCCTGACCCCATTCAATTTAGCCCCTTCGAAAACTCATCATTGCCTGTGAGTTCCGCATAATGTGGCCTCAAGACACGGATTAGGTCGGCTGTGCGTACATCTTTATATCACTTTGCATTTCATTCGCACAGCTCATTTCAGGTAAACATCGTCATCTCGTCTGTAGGGATTCGTAATTCGCCGCCTGTTTTCTATGTGATACTAAAGGATAATGACGTGGAAGAAGGTGTGAAATTACAGGCAATGCTTGAAGAGCATTTCGCGACCACAAAGCCGATGGATCACGTTGAAGTAAGTTTATTGCTGAGTACTTTCATTTAGGTATCACGTGCAATCGCTTGTGGATAGCATGAAGTTTTTAGTTCGAACTCGAAATTCTTTTGCAAAATCATTACGAAATTTCAGTCACGTTCACTAATAAGTGGATCACAACCAGCAGATGAGAATAAAGCATCGTTATCGGAAGACTGGACTTGTCATTACTAGTCTTTTCGCCTTTTATGAAATGTTCGTTTGTGATGGTGAATAACCCAATGCAGTGTAAAGTTGTTGGTGCTGAATATTTCATGAACAAAATGGGACTGTAATGAAAAAATGTAGTAGTGCGCCTATGGAAAGGTGGCTCCATTCGCAGGACTGAAAACAGTTCCGTGAGTTTTGAAGGACGAAGAGCTGGTTGTGGTGAAGCATGAGGACAGCGATTTGGGCGACACGTGGCTGCGAGCATTTGTGACCGACGTGAAAGGTTCAGAAGTGACTGTTTTCGCACTGGACACTGCTGAGCGTCTTGCTGTCCCTCTATCGAATTTGCGACCGTTCACAACTGAGCTAACACGAATGATGTTCAAGGCGATACCGTGTTCGTTTTTTGGAATCTCTGTTGTGGAGGAAAAATTCGCTGAAACGGCATTTCGGCTTCTGCGGTGGGCCAATTCGAATGCGGAAGTCAGAGTGAAACTCGTCTCTTTCAGCGGCTTTTTCAATCTTGTGCAAGTGTTTGTCGCCGAAGGTATGTTTTTTGCTTTTGATTTTTATGCGATTTTGCAACCAGCAGGTTTATTTACGTGTTCATTTATATCTGCCTCCTATTCGCTAGTTCCAGCTTGGGATCCGTCGAAGCTTAAATCACGAAATTTTATGGATGTAATCCACATTATAGGATGACCTTAACAAAGTTTAAAGTTGACTCATCAGGTTCTGAAAAAATTGCCTGCACTAAGGTGTACCTAAAGAATTTTAGTACATTTTGCGAAAAGCATGATGGCTTTTAATGAGCACTCGGATTGGTAAACCAACGTTGCAGAGGATCCTTACAACCAGTTGATCCTGTTGAGATGCAATGAACGATTGCACATGTTTAATTGCTTTTAAACATTTGCGATGCTGATTGTTTCGACAGGTCCTTTACAAACTTTTATAGTGGGCCAGCTACTCTGGCACACTTGCAGGCTTATTTTGCTTCATGAGTAGAGCTATCGTGAAAGTGCTCCGGGATATAAAGTAAAGATTGAGCAGGACTTTCCTATGCCTTCTGAACTTCTAGGTGTTTCGATTTCGTTCTGGAGCTAAAAAAACCGGATCCGGAGCAAGGTAGCTTTTAGAGTAATGCGCCGAGTGCTGTCTATGTGTTTAAGGAAGCTTCAAGTGTTGAGTCAAACTGGTTTTTTAACGGCAGGCTTATAAATTACAATGTTGTTGAAATATTTTGGCGCATATTCTGGGAGGTTTTAATTCCATTACGTACTGAGTATAAGCTGCAGTAACGTGGAAGGCAATTTCTGTTTTGAAGACCATGATCTGTTGTCCAGAAGCGTTTATTGTCAACAAAAACATCTTTGTTGGTGACCATTCACAATCGCGTCCTCGCTGTGCATCTTCCTTACTTCATCCTCTTCATCGCCATTTTCTTTTTTATCTCTAATTTTCTTATCCTTCACCTCTCTAATTTCCTTTCATTACTATCTCGTTCATCTTGCAGCATTCACAATATCCTTCATTTCCTTGTCCTTCTTCATCATAACAACCATCTTCCTCATAATCTTCAGTGCTCATGCCTTCATAATTATAAATTTCTCTTCACGTTCAGCCTTTTGATGCCAATGTTAATTCCTTCGTCTGTCATGCTTTAAACCATCCTCTCTTCATGCAGCCTTCGAAGATTGAAAGCACTGCAATTTCGAAGTTTCTTGGCGCAAACTTCCATACTGTTTTAACAAGTGTAGTAAAGAAATATAGCGCATAATATAAGTTCGCGAAATGAACATCGATATCCCAAACAATAACGCGTTGCGATTATCTTTTTGGCGTATCCTATATGGGAAACAGACTCATTTCATCTAATCCTTTATGCTTTCTCATCTTGATTTCTGCTCAGTTGTTTACATCGATCGTGCTTGTCCTTAACGTAAAGGATTAGGAATTGTGTAATATTAACCTTATGTTTAATAAGAAAATTTATTTATGATGAGATATAGTATTTACAAATGAAAATATTGTAACTGCTGTAATACAGAGTAATGCTAAGGAAGGAGCGTAGAAATAGTTTAATCGGTGTGGAAAGAAAATTTCTTCGAAAGAGTGGTGTAATTTGATCGGTTTGAAGTTTTTACGGAAAATAAATATATTTTCCTCTTGTTTACTGGAGTGTGCAATATCATCTTATCCCTTCGACATGGACGGTTTTGAGTGAACAAGGATTACAGCTTTGCCCGATATATCCATCAGCTTTCACAATGCTTATTGAAGGGTGTAATATCTCTCAAAGTGTATAATTCCCGTAGTTTGCAGTAAAGGGTGACAGTTGTATCGTTTACGATTTTGTACAGAAGTTATCGGAAAATGGCCTATGCAATTATACGCCTCCGGCGGAGCAACGAATCGTGTATTCAAGAGAGGAGCTACTTCAACTTGTGCCCACTCAGGTTTTTTTTTGATTAATCGAGAGCCCTTTTTTCAGGGGGGGGGGGGGGGAA
>QEWY01002141.1:390978-632671 GCA_006503575.1 Baylisascaris schroederi
GGGGGGGGGGGGTACAGTTTCAGTCACATTATTAGCGTCAAGAAAAGATTAGGATAACCAGTCGTCCGCTCCTTTGCCTCTTCCTTTCAGATGTGTGCAATTTATTCTTTACGTATTCTGTCCTTGCGAGTACAAACTAATAACCCAACAGTTTGCTGCTTTCGAGAGTGGTGGCCCACGGGGTTGTTAACTAATTAACAGTAACATTGCTGTCGTAGTGCTTTTATAAGATGTAGTGTAAGCTACCAGTGCTTTTGGCTTGGGACCAGCTGTTCACATCTATTTTGGTTGCACTGAAGAAGGCTTGGTTCTGCACAGTTTGAGTTTCGTTACCCATAAGCGTTCAGCAATTGGTTGTGTTCCATCATTGCCTCCCTTCATCCGATGCACGATTTCCTGTTCATGTGCGGCTCGGTCGAAATTGCGTTTCACTTCTAATGGAAGCCACAATCCAGTGCTGGTGATAAGAGTCATCGGTATGTTTCGAGCGACTGACTAATACTGTCTACCATTAACAACTCAAGAATCTCCTATCGTTTTGCAGCATGCAGAAGTTTTAATTGTCTGCCAACTTCGATTTGACTTTCAAAGCAGAAAATCATATCTCCTTACCTCCTTGCAAAAGCCTTGTAGCGTGCCGGGAAATTTGTTCCCTGTGTGGTTGGATAACTCCACCCTTTCCCCCTTCTCGTGAAGGCACTGCAGTGAATTTAAACCTTCATTTATGGGCTTTTTTTAAACAAAAAATGAGCAATTTGCTAGAGGCTGTAATAGGCCGAATCATAACGTTTAGTATGAAACGAAATTTTTTGCAGAGCGAAGCGCCCAAGCTGAGCGAGGAAGTGGCCAGATTAATTGCTATATGAACAGGTACAGATATGGTCGCATTCGAGATAAAGTTCATCGATACCGTCATTTACATACCTCGATCGAGTGTTGATCTTCGGGGATGACTATTGTATCTTTTTTTAAGCTACTGTCATATACTCACTATGTTGCCTTTTTGTTGAATGCATTATTTTTAATTGTATAGTGCACTATGAGAGCGTTAAAAGGGGATGAGAATCATCAGAGATGGGGCCTTGCATATTATGGTGACAGTCTGCTCTCTGCTGAATCAGCGTGGGGATCCTCATTCGTACTTCAGTCATCACTAATCAGCAGCCGTTTTTCAGGCATTCTGAAAAGACGAAATAGACGATCTCTTGTTGCTGTTATTCATAGTGCAACCACCTTACCATTTTGCTGCAAAATTCACTTATATTGTACTCATTGCGTCGAAAACTGTTCTTATGTTTCATTGCAACTCTCTGGGAATTAAAATTTAAATTCTGTCGTGCTACTTCAAAATAAGCTTATGCGATCTTCTGACGAAATCTACATAGCATCCGATTGTCCATGATTCGCTTCGTCTTCTGCTCAGTCTTTCTATCCATCTTCTTCCTTTCTTCCCCATTTCCCCCGCTTCTTCGCTACCGACTGGAAATTCAATACTTTAACTGCTTGCTGTTTGTACTAAGCAGCGAACCAGCGGGCAAACATGGTCAAGCTTGGGGTGCTATCGTAGGGTTGATGGATGACATAGACAGGATTCTGCTCATCGAACTCTCGGTTGAATATTGAGCAAGACGGTTCTGTCGGAGCTCTGCGACTTGCTGGTCTGTTTATCGACCAGGCTCTTAATCAGTGGTTACCGAAAATGACTTTGCACTAGAATTTCCGAGTGGCTGATAAGTAGCCCATCATTTAAAAGGAAAATTTGTTTTCCCCCAAAGTTTTTTTGTGATCGAGACAAGCTTTGAATCTTTAAAAAAAGTTTTTAAAAAATATGTGACGCATAGATGGCTGAGATAAGCTCATCGAATTTTTCGATTGTTTAGAGCATTCATAAGCAGTTTATTCGATAAACAGTTTTTGTCGCCATAGACACATTCGAAATAGCTGAATAGAGACGCGGCAGATATAGAATTGTTTATAACTTTAACGCTGCAATTTCTACCGGCTGGCTCTTTGTCCATTCATCGAACAGTTTAACTGCAAAAGAAACTTCACGTAACAATCAAGTAAAGTTGAAATTGTATTTCAACAGGATTAGGAAGAGTCATAGGTGAATCGTTCCGGAAGTTATTAGTTCTATTTCAAAACCTGGAAGCTCTCGTATACATCGAGAACTCGCCAGCATAGCTGCGAGAGCCATGAGTTCTGATTGCTCAGATTTCGAAATTTTCGTTTACCAAGTAGGTATCCTAACAGTGGTACTTGTGAGTCTCTGGATAGTGGAATGAATATTGTAGTTTAATTAGGGATAAAATCGTGTTATACATTAAAGTTGGGCGAGCATCAACAGCCTTTATTTCTAATGAGTTCATATCATATGATGGTTGCAGTTGTGTGGCTAAATATCAGAAATCGATTGCATTCTATGTTGTATGTTTTTTATATTTAGAACTTTATCGGCACCCAACTCTTAATAACATTGTGGTCACCATCGATCCACTCATCGATCTGAAATTAGGTTGTCCACACCATTAACTGCAGCAACCGAAATAGTGAACAGTGGCTGCAACGTTTCATTGAATCGGCACATTTGCAACTTACTTCGCAAAGCTCTTCTTATCCATGAGGATGCGTCGGTGATTTTGTTGGCACTGCTGGCCAAAATATTTTCGAATAAACTCAAAGCCTCTTCGACGTCAACGTTGTCAGATTTCAGGATTACATCGAGCGCCTGAAAATCGCATTAGCCAAATTATGCAATCTTCGTTCTAAGGCAGTCTTCAAAGCCAACAGGACCTTAAGAGTATTTAGGAGAACGAGTCGCATGACGCCATCAACTAGCCTGCCTCTCAATATAGGCGGACAAACACTTCAAATGCTTGACAGCATTACCTCAACAGAAAACATGGTATATCGCCATAAAGAGGAAGGCGATATTGATGCTGCTTACATATTCCTGCTGTCAGAAGGCGCTAACCAATCCCCTGCCTTGCAGTCACAGATGCGTAGGGTTCCGATTCATTTTCGTTTCACAGAACGCCAGTATCACTTATAAAGTGCGAGTGATTAAGGTTGGAATGCACAGTTGTACCAATGAATACAATGGTCATCGCTAAAACTGTAAGTATTGACCGATTTTATCGGCTCTCACTGATGAGGTAGCAATGGGAATACGAATGATCGTCACCTCTGAAACCTTGAGGTTCACAGCTTGTGAAAGGAAGTGAAGCGCACTGTGCAGATCATAACACTTCTCAGTTAACATCTGCATGAACTGCTCATCTGCAGAAATCTGAAACAGTTTCGCGTTAATTTGGGGTGTCAAAACATTGTCTCAAAAAAGAAACCTATGAAACGATAGCTAGCCGACTATTCAACGTCCTTATAGGTTGTTCTTCAAAGTTTCGATTGAATGTGACCCTAATGAGGTCAACATTTTATATCTTTAAAAGTTGCTTCGCATTTAAGTTCACCAACTTTGAGAAAAGTTAGGGCAAATGCTGTCATATGCAATTATTTTAATGTTACATGACCGCCTTCAGACCTCAATAACTTCCAACTTTATGCAGAAAGTTTATTTTCAATTTTCATCCTCTAACATTTGCTTTTCAGAGGAGTTACTTTCACATCTCCTTTCATTGGATAACACCAATTTAAAAGTTGAAGAAAATGAACTAAACACATTCGAATACCGTATTAACGATCGGTAGGCATGACGGAAGACCTTGATGATCTGTATTGCTTGGATCGATTAAATCGTCAGCGCTGTCTCGAAGCACCTACAGATGTATTTACTGATTCGTAAGAAACTCAGAAATAACAGAACGATCTCAAAGGCAAGAGACTCATTCAGGTAGCAAGCTGATTATGGAGTTAATTTCCGGGAATCCACCTGGGCTGATATTTTCCTTGGAACTTGATATATTTCGATGTAATCTCTCTAGACAAGCGAAGACGAACTACTAGTGATGCAGCAGTGGAGGCAGCACATCATCGATCACGGTAGAGCGTGTTCTCCAAAAAAAAAAAAAAAACCTAATAATGCCAAATTCTAATGCGCAACATAATTTGAAACCAACCAACGTCATGACTTGGCGGAACCTGTACTTCAGATGCTCTGAAATACACCTTCGATAGGCAACAATGAGGCAATAAGCGTGAGGTATGTGCAAACGACGATGACGTGTAGTCAGTGATATTCATACAATGAGCGATCGATAAGCTAGGGTATTCAAAGCTTTTTAGATTGTCAGGCTAAATAGTTTTACTATCTCGAGAGCAGCCACTTTCCTTTGTGGTTGTTCTGATCTCGGCAGCTGTGAACGAACAAAGTGGAGATCACATTTGAAAGTTATCCGGTCTTAACCCCTCCCCTTTATCGTGGTGTCTTCAAAAAAACCTTGTAAGTGATATACTAAATGCTCTGCATAAAAGTATTAGGCAGAAATTCCATGTCTGCGATTTGATGATAGAAACGGGCAATAACAGCAATCGGATCACTTAGTGCTGCTTTTGATAGCTGGGAGACGCAAAGCCGTTAGCATCAGGTGATGGGAGACAATATCACATAGCAAAGATGGGGAACCTGCAACTCTCGAACTTACTGGCAACTCATGTGCAATTTTTTTGGCTTGCAGGTGCTCATTTGCTAACGGAAAGATGAAAACAAGAGCTCATAATATTTATCGAACAGTCTAAAAAAAAACTTTGCGGCAGTTTACTATGAATAGATTTTTAACTAGCTGCGATTGCCATGTGACATTTTCCAGCTTTCTCTACCGCATAGATTTATGCTTAGATCGCATGAAAGAAGTTAATTCTTAATGTTCCCAGAGTAGATCAAAAACTTTTGCTTCACTTCGCTCGCTTAAAACAACGTGTCGTAAAATTTTTTTGAAGTCCTCTTCTCTCACAATGACGCCAATAAATCTACGATGCTTAGTTGCTCTATTATATAAATCGATATTATGCATGCAAAAATTGTTTGCAGCAATATTATGAATATTCACTCTTTAAAGGGGGAATGATTTTAAACCGCATTGCATGAGTGAATGCTCTAAAGTGTGAACCCGTTGGGTGTTGCACTGAGCTGTCACTTGTAGTTGTGACGACAGCTAATGTGTCGCCAAGCATAAATGTCTAAACTGTAGTGCGATCAGAAAGAGAGAGAGTGCATCAGTAACAGCATCCATGATTTACCGATCGCCGACAAAAACATAATAAATAATGAGACGAACGGTTATTCAGTGCGGCGATCCTGTTGGAAAAGAGCTCATATCCACTTTCTGCATTTTTGTTCGTTTGTTTGTCGATAAGCGGGGCTGCGATCACTGTTGCAACAAGCATGGATAAAATGGCTGTAGTGAAGCTTGCCATATTCTACTAAAAATATTCAACGTATTATATGCTTTCTGCATTTTTTGCAATCACTGCATTATATGACATTCCCTGTCTGCCGGTATGCTTGCTTGTCCGGAATAGCCAAATAACGGGACAAATGTGATGAAATGTAGCGAGTGCTTTTTCATTGCAACTGACTGTTTCGTTCGATTGATGACTATATCGCTATGCGCTATGAATATTGAGAGAAACGAAATTACCAACTTTTTTGTTTTGTTTTCATAGGAGAACGAGTATAGACAAAAAGGCGATTTTCTAGTGGATGATTCACATGAGTGGACATTTAAAAAAGCATTAGTAGATATCATTCGCCTCCCAAATATTTTGTGCACTCATCAGCTGATATGAAAATGGCACATATTGAGCCAGCCTTCCTCACACACCTCTCATGTTGTGAAACAACTGAATACTATTAACCCATAACTTTTACGAAAATACAGGAGTAATTACTGCAATGTTTTGATATTCAACAAATAAGTCTCAGCAAAACTTTGACTCCATATAAGCGAGTGCAAAGATTGGCTTGAAGAAACATGCAGGAAACCACTGAAGAGAGCAGATACAGCCGCTGGCTCACACCGCTCCCCTCAAGTGGGCAACGAGATCGAAACAATAGCAACCTTAGAGAATGAAGATCGCGCCGTACACACCGAAGTAAACAGAGAGAATAACTTACCAAGTATCGTCAAATGCGAAAGAAACGTCATAACATCGATGCATTATTGCGCCTTTTTGCATATTTTGCAGGGAATAATGACTGATTTGTGAACATATTTAAATCTGTATATTTAGTTTATTTCCAATGCCCACTTCTGAAGGGTTCATATTCTGCTGTTGTAAAATATCATCGGAAGGACCGTAAAAAATCCCTCAGAAATTATACCTCAATAAAAGTTGACAGTCCTGCCCCCACCCCCCCTATCTCACACCCCAAGGATGAGAATTGGTATAATTCTATCTCAATTATAGGCCTTTCCCTCGATTAAGAACTTCGCTGATTATGCAGTCTCCCCATCTTCCCTGATGGGGGCAGTACAATCCAAGGTGCAGACCTTTCATTATCATTCACCTTTATATACCAGTTACCATATGCGCCATAAGCTCATTCACTGGACTTGCACCCCGTGTACACTGTTGGATGATTTGAAAGCTTTTGTGCTTTCTTATACGTTCTCCCTCTTCTCTTTCTCGACAAATTCAAAGGACACCTAAGTGACGTGAAGGATATATCAGTGAATGAGGATACTTTAGTTCTTTGTGTTTGAATTGATTATTTTCTGGATGACTTTTGAGCACTTTAATTCTGTATAATTCTTTTATTATTCCACTTATGATATGCCTACGCAATATGTTATTTCTTTATGCAACATTATATGAAGCCATTTGACACGATTCAACGTTCATCGAATTTCACAGATTTATTTTTACAGTGAATGGATGATTGACTTTGCTAAGCTTAATTTGGAATAATCACTCAATAGTGAGATGTAAAAACTTGTAACGTCGTGAAATTCATACGATTTTGTTTTGTCATTCTAAATAGCAAAAATGATGCGAGTAAACTGAGAATGTACAAAGTTTGAAGAGCGTAGACATCAAATAGTCACAAGTTAATAACATCATGACTTCTGCTTTTTCAATTTAATGCCAACCTCATAAGTTTATTGCATTTCTTCATTAAAGTCACCATTATAACTCTGTTGTTTAGGGCAATAATCGTGTTCTTTTTTTTGAGTAGTAAATCTGAAAAGCTGAATGAATGAAGCGCATCTCGAGCTAACTACCTTAGCATGACCTCATACCTGTTCTTATGTAACACCGTCATCGTACTGGTTTGTTTTATTTAAAATATAGCCCTAATTAAATTCACGCGAAAATAATAGCACCAGTTCGGGCGGATCCTGCTTGCGAAAGAAAACCACTTGCAAGTCATTTCGTCGGCATAGAGCATAACGATGCACCCACATTCCCATTCGCCTCATCATTGCTGTCTGGAAGTGGCCAATCGCAGAATCTGGCCCGCTGCCCATCACAGCAGCTGGATGGGCCACAGGTTTCTCAACCGAGAGTGCCAACAAAGTACTCGCAAGGCACAAAGCAAATGCGTATATCGATTGTGAGCGTTGTGCGTTGTGCTTAACTCCGTCGTATTCCTTTTTTCCGCGCTTCTTCCGCCAACATCTTCACCCGACAAGTTGCTTCTCTTTTATTCATCTCACAAAATATTTGTTCGTTCATTCGTCCACTCTTCCAAGTTATGCTACAAATAAAAATGTAGATAGTTGTAAATAATAAATCTAATCCTTATAATGCAAATAATATAAAATATTTCGCGAATTTAATAATTTGTAATTTTTAATATCTACATTTGTGAAAGTGTAAGTAATAAAAAATAGAAATTAAAATGTAAACAGTGCAAATAATTTATCGCCATAAAAAGTACTAGTTATTAAGCAACGAATTTTAAACAATTCTTTATATATGTTGGTTATCTTTTTCGCAGCGATCAACGGGAACTGTTGACGCCGCATTTCTTAAACGCTTTCCGAAAACCCTCTTAGACTATGTGATCCTTTTATTGTACAGACGCTCCTATAACGTATAAAAATGGATGTTTTCGTTGTTTCTGTTCATATTTACTTGGATATCTTATGTGGAAATAACCTTTTTTGCTCTTTTCTCATATTCCGACGAAATGTGATGTCAGATTTTGGTATATTTGAGCCCTACTTTTGTATTTGACTTGTGATGAGCATTATCATTATAAGCAAGTGGGGAAAAAGACTTTTAAAAAGTCACAACATGCTTGCGGTAGGCGTAATCTTACAGTCATCCAGCGCATACTGAATGCAACGGTTAGTTTAAAAAAGATCAAATAAGTTGATATTTGTGCATAAATGCGATTTGCATTACTGAAGTTTAAAAAAAAAATGATAGAGAGCTTAACGATAGGGATGGACAAGTTAAGTAGCGTAAACCAGCTGTCAACGAAGAAAACTTCTATGACGCTATATTAGAGTATTTTATAGAGTATGATGAGGATAGCTAACGTTCATGGAATACACTCCACTGCATTTTATAGAGGTGTTTTCTTATAATTTATGTTGAATCCTTAGTTAATTCCCTTGTTTTGAGTCGATTCATTGTTCAAAATAAGTACGCACCCCAGTCGCTTAACTAGATCAGAATAAAAGTTGCATGAGCGACAAAGTAACAATTAGGAAACAAAGTTCGAAGCGAAATGTTGAAGGTGTGCCTTAAGAGGAAACAAAGTTGCTGTGCCTCACAACTGACCCATTGTATTGTTGGCCAAATTGTGCGCCTTTGCAGTGTTGTATTAACGAAGTGCGTCTGTCTGTCTATTCAATAGCTCCGGCCCAATAATTAAGGGAAGCAAGAGCTATAAAGTTTAATATGTGAAATCTACCTATAGAACGAGTCATTCGTTGCACTATTTCATTTTTTCTTCTGTAGTAGAGTTCAGGGGGATTAATAAAGAGATCTTTAATGATGAAGGGGGAATAAAGAGATCTATTCGGCGCTGCCGAGATCTTTATAAATGATGAATGTGTTGGCAGTTATCATTTGCGTTGCAGGATGAATAACGTTGGTCATAGTACAACTCGACTGAGGACCAAGCAGCCGGTCTATACATCCGACAAACGAGCCAAATTCACTCAAAGAGAAAATAAAAAGTAAATATTTTCCCTTGTTAATTGTTCTTAATACACGAAATCAACACTAATGATTTTAGCTCTTCAAAACGCACTCAAGCGATTGCTGGTTAAGCTGTTATGAATGTCTACTCTAAAATTCAGAAAGAGATGACGGAAATAAGGGAATAAATTGTTGATTGGTAAATAAGGTGAAACTTAATCTAGTCTAAGACCGATGAATCAGTTCCAGATGTCCTTGACTTTGCTTTTTAGGCAGAATCAATTGGAGATATAATAGAGGGAAGCTAGGGAAAATTTGACTCGACTAAGTCTCCAAATTTTGATGCTCATTGATGAGAAATCATTAAAGAAATGGAAGGTGCGTTTCTATTTTGTGTATTTCTTTTTTCATGTAGCAACTTCTGTCACCCTATCCAGTAAGCATGCAACTCAACAAATCCGCACATAACTCAGATTATTACATTCTACCAAACTCGATCCCCGCAATACCCAACCTATGTGGAATTGATTACCATTTCCATATGTGAGGCCGTGAGAAAAACGATTGCACAAATAATTAACAAATCGATTCATTTTTACTTTCAGATGGATCAGGTTCGGCACCGTTGTCGGTTATATATTTTTCGTTTCTTTACCAGCCGTTGCACTGAGTATATATTATATATACATATGGGATCCAGGCTACGTTACAAAGGTATGTCAGTTGTCCTTGACCATACTAGCGTGGCAATGAAATTCTGTTTACGAATTTAATAACTCAAATATTCATTCCTGTCAGAAAATTCCGAAAGTAGTTGGTAGATGTGTAAAGATGCTAAATATATTTTAGTGCATTTTACATTGGATGGGCTTTCAATTCATATCGTTCGCTTCACACAAAACCAACCTTTTGACGGTTTACACCGTGTATTGGAGAGAGGTAAAATATAACGCGATTATTAGGCACATTTTGTTTTTACTGCCAATATTTTCGGTAATTCATAAAAGCGATTATTCAGAAGTGTAGTTATGTTGATTCCCCCCGTCATACCTCTTCTTTTCATCTGATCTTAGCTGCAATAAAAATGCGACCCAACCAATGTAAAACGCACGCAAATCTTAGATATATTTAGATGCCTATAACCGTTTTGGAAAACAGTGGATCAGTTGAAACTCTGCGTGAGTAATCAATCATTTATGTTACAGTTTTTACGGACCAAATTTCTTGGCTTTAGTTTCGGCGATTCTACAGTTTGCTACGCATGCTTATGCAAAGGCATGACCTCGTCGTAACACGCTTGGCTTATGCAACTTTAAAAGAACGCTCGAAAGCGTTTGCAGTAGCTCTCTTTAATATCTTCACGCTGAAATTTTCCCTTTGCTAAGAGGAAGGTCAGGGCTTTCACACTTCCAATAATAACGAATCCTTAAAACCTCACTTCATCGTTCAGAACATTTTCGCTATCTGCCGCCTCAATGGAGTATCAAAGTCACAAATATTGAATCTGTTGCAATCGAATTTCTCATTATGGCACCCAATTGAAACGATAAATACACATTAATGACGAATATTTATTATAACTTGCGATGAATATTTAGTTTTAAAAATTTCACGGATAAATAATATCCGAGTATCCAGCATTGAAATGGTACCATTATTGCATCAAATCTATCGTTATCGTCTGAGGATTTTCCTTTTAACTTCTTTTCGTTACCATGCGCTCTTTAAGATAGTCTAGTGGATCAATGAATTGCAGCGATTCCTAACGCTTTATACCTTAAAAATTATTTGAAATAATGTAAGCAGTGCATGTGCACAATTATGGATCACACTGCTAATATCATTTAAAGGTGCATTTCAAACGGAACTTTCTCCGGGATATACTCGAATTTCATTAATTTATGTAGCCTATGCAGAGTTTTTATGAGCTGCACCGCTATGCAGCCAAATATCAGGATGATCCGAAACGAAGGTACAGACCATAAGTTGGAAGGCTAAAAAGCATTCGAAGCACGAGAATTCAGCGAATTGTAAACCGGAATCTTCAACTCACATATCAGCAGCAAAGAAAGAAAAAAACTGCATTCCGTTTCATCCACTCAAACACTGTGCAGTTTCGGAAATTTCAGTTCCCACCTGATAGACGAAATTTATCTGACGTATACGAACCTCCTCGAGAGTCTACTGGACGGCAGCGGCGGAATGAGCAAGGGCCGAATAAGAGCAGTTTTCAGATAGGTGCTGAACCACCAGCTGGTTCTGATTTGCAGAATTCCGATCTCACCGATCTTTTACAGGATGATGATCTCCCAACTGCAGGTACTCCTTATTGTTTAAATCATTTGCAACGTTCAAATAGTCCTTCCGGACAACAATGGTCATCATTTTTCGAGCAGTGGAGTTGCTGCAATCCTGTGTTTGAACTTGATACCCTGAGTACATCGGTCCAAATTTTTTCTATAGCACTGTGTAAATTTCATATAAAACCAATGTGCTTTATAGCTTGTGAGAAAAAAGTTGCGAATTTTTGGCTTGTTTATTTATCATTCCAAATTTAAATTCAGAGTTCTAATATATTAGACCGGACATTACTGATAGTCGCTATTTTCTAAAGTTTTCGCAAATAGAATAGAATGATTAACGGTAAAAAATGTTTGCATATTTTTAGAGAGTGAAGTTTTTCGTCGTCTTTCCTACTGAACGTTTTGAGGCATATCGATCATTTGACGCATTTGTTACGATCCCAGGAATAGAATGCTATCGATTCATTTTTACTTTCAGATGGATCAGGTTCGGCACCGTTGTCGGTTATATATTTTTCGTTTCTTTACCAGCCGTTGCACTGAGTATATATTATATATACATATGGGATCCAGGCTACGTTACAAAGGTATGTCAGTTGTCCTTGACCATACTAGCGTGGCAATGAAATTCTGTTTACGAATTTAATAACTCAAATATTCATTCCTGTCAGAAAATTCCGAAAGTAGTTGGTAGATGTGTAAAGATGCTAAATATATTTTAGTGCATTTTACATTGGATGGGCTTTCAATTCATATCGTTCGCTTCACACAAAACCAACCTTTTGACGGTTTACACCGTGTATTGGAGAGAGGTAAAATATAACGCGATTATTAGGCACATTTTGTTTTTACTGCCAATATTTTCGGTAATTCATAAAAGCGATTATTCAGAAGTGTAGTTATGTTGATTCCCCCCGTCATACCTCTTCTTTTCATCTGATCTTAGCTGCAATAAAAATGCGACCCAACCAATGTAAAACGCACGCAAATCTTAGATATATTTAGATGCCTATAACCGTTTTGGAAAACAGTGGATCAGTTGAAACTCTGCGTGAGTAATCAATCATTTATGTTACAGTTTTTACGGACCAAATTTCTTGGCTTTAGTTTCGGCGATTCTACAGTTTGCTACGCATGCTTATGCAAAGGCATGACCTCGTCGTAACACGCTTGGCTTATGCAACTTTAAAAGAACGCTCGAAAGCGTTTGCAGTAGCTCTCTTTAATATCTTCACGCTGAAATTTTCCCTTTGCTAAGAGGAAGGTCAGGGCTTTCACACTTCCAATAATAACGAATCCTTAAAACCTCACTTCATCGTTCAGAACATTTTCGCTATCTGCCGCCTCAATGGAGTATCAAAGTCACAAATATTGAATCTGTTGCAATCGAATTTCTCATTATGGCACCCAATTGAAACGATAAATACACATTAATGACGAATATTTATTATAACTTGCGATGAATATTTAGTTTTAAAAATTTCACGGATAAATAATATCCGAGTATCCAGCATTGAAATGGTACCATTATTGCATCAAATCTATCGTTATCGTCTGAGGATTTTCCTTTTAACTTCTTTTCGTTACCATGCGCTCTTTAAGATAGTCTAGTGGATCAATGAATTGCAGCGATTCCTAACGCTTTATACCTTAAAAATTATTTGAAATAATGTAAGCAGTGCATGTGCACAATTATGGATCACACTGCTAATATCATTTAAAGGTGCATTTCAAACGGAACTTTCTCCGGGATATACTCGAATTTCATTAATTTATGTAGCCTATGCAGAGTTTTTATGAGCTGCACCGCTATGCAGCCAAATATCAGGATGATCCGAAACGAAGGTACAGACCATAAGTTGGAAGGCTAAAAAGCATTCGAAGCACGAGAATTCAGCGAATTGTAAACCGGAATCTTCAACTCACATATCAGCAGCAAAGAAAGAAAAAAACTGCATTCCGTTTCATCCACTCAAACACTGTGCAGTTTCGGAAATTTCAGTTCCCACCTGATAGACGAAATTTATCTGACGTATACGAACCTCCTCGAGAGTCTACTGGACGGCAGCGGCGGAATGAGCAAGGGCCGAATAAGAGCAGTTTTCAGATAGGTGCTGAACCACCAGCTGGTTCTGATTTGCAGAATTCCGATCTCACCGATCTTTTACAGGATGATGATCTCCCAACTGCAGGTACTCCTTATTGTTTAAATCATTTGCAACGTTCAAATAGTCCTTCCGGACAACAATGGTCATCATTTTTCGAGCAGTGGAGTTGCTGCAATCCTGTGTTTGAACTTGATACCCTGAGTACATCGGTCCAAATTTTTTCTATAGCACTGTGTAAATTTCATATAAAACCAATGTGCTTTATAGCTTGTGAGAAAAAAGTTGCGAATTTTTGGCTTGTTTATTTATCATTCCAAATTTAAATTCAGAGTTCTAATATATTAGACCGGACATTACTGATAGTCGCTATTTTCTAAAGTTTTCGCAAATAGAATAGAATGATTAACGGTAAAAAATGTTTGCATATTTTTAGAGAGTGAAGTTTTTCGTCGTCTTTCCTACTGAACGTTTTGAGGCATATCGATCATTTGACGCATTTGTTACGATCCCAGGAATAGAATGCTAATATTTATCTACTTTCCATATGAATCGCAAAAAGGGTTTATAACAACGTCGGGTCTATATTCGATTATAACTGTCATTTCGATAGTTTCACTCTGTTAGCTAGAAAATTGCGGCGACAAAATTGGTTATGTATAGCTTAAGTCACATCTCCTCATACAATGAGCTATTTTCTGCTCGCTGCTCACTTCAGGCGTGTGAGCTACTGACATGAGGCTGCTGAAAAATTGACAAGAAAGTTTTGCCTTGCTACACAAGTTTTGCTTGTAAATTTACAAATTTTTGGATTACGAATGGTGTAGAATGATTTTTTGAGCCATTGGCTTTCGACGTTTCGTCTTTTGGTAGAACTTCCAAAAGAAAAAAATAAAAAAATAAAAATAAATAAATTTCTCGCGTCACATTGAGCATTTTATTGGTAAGAAACGCACTGGAGAGCAAAAACAATCAACTCATAGCAGTGCTTAATTAATGATATAAAACACAATCACATACTCATGATATTCCAAGAGTATAAGATAGTGAACCTTCCGGCTGCAAATGCCATCCTTTCCCACTACATACTCCTCGAGAATCGCTTCTTAAGAGTAGTAAAAGTGCTAAGAGTTGTACTTGCCGCTTTGGTCCATTCCTAGAACCTTTCGATTTCTGTTGCAGCAGTGGGGCAGAGGCTATAACATGGATTAGGTTTGTGTTATTAGCAATGAAATGCTTTTCTTATCATCACTGATAAAAGCTCAAAAAAAATTTGCAATGGAGTCATAATAAGAGGATTCTTAATGAGCCTTGTTACTTACATGAAACGAAGTTATCAGAACGGTGTTTTCAGATTTTATATAGATTCTGAATCGACTTATTGCAGTTACGGATGCATCCATCTGGGTTCCTCAATAACCCATAACGCTTTCAGATCGGATGCACTCGATTCCTCTAAAGTAAGATGCCGTCTATATATATAACAATTATTCGATACCGTATTGCTATTCACTTTATTCTTCCTTTGAAAGGGGACATATTTACTGCTCATTTACATAGTAATTGTCTGCATCTGTGAATTCCTCAACGCATCGTCGTTAACGTTTCACTATCATGCAATTTGTGGTGATGTTGCATTATTTTAATATCACGTCGTTTCCTCCAACTTGTTTCAAAGCCTGTTACTGCAATCACACACCATCTGAAAGAGAGTACTAATGAAAGTGGAAGCCGATAGAGCATGATTACGGTATTACTGTATCGCCCGATAGCAATCAACGCTACTAATATCTTCCAAAAATCATATTATCTGATAGATTACTAAAGAAGTGATACTTGATATTTGAACAGCAGCTTATAATTTTGAGTGGCTGAAAAGTGAAAGCTGAACTCCTCGGAACATTTGCACGGATCCAATGAAGATTGCTTTCAAAAATGCGTGCAATAAGATGTACCTTGGCAACACATCCGATACCATTATATTTATTTTACTTTTCTCCTTTCATTTAATCCATTCGAATGTAGCCGTGAAATGTATTAAAATAAAATGTTATTGTGTTCCAGTAATCTAAAATAGTCTGCTTCATTTTATTTTACGATGATATTTTTCTTCTCCCTTATCTCCATTGAGGTCGGAACTAGCAACCTTAATAGTAAGAATCGAGTCGGATGACAGATTTATGTCCATTTATTTACAAAGATAAACTATGGCGACTCAGGTACATGTGTATGTATATTGTATCTGTGCGTGTTTATTGGTTGCAACTTAGCAACTACCAAAGGTGGAATTATGAAGTCCATTAAGTATTATATACATCACCATAGCGTGACTTTTAACATTCATTTGTGGAGTTCGAAAGGAGTTCAAAAGAAACTTGCATATATTTGCACCAATCGATTTTCACTAACACCCTCCAGGCACAACAAAAGCGATCATTTGTAAATTTGTGTGAACGGTTCGGTCGATTGATATATGTGAAAGTCTCATCAAGTGCGCGATGTCGTTTATTTTGTATATTAATTATTTATTAGTATGTCATCGCTATGCTTAATCAAGTGGGCACAATGCACAAGCCCATGTCGTGCCACTCTATTCTGACGTTTCTTTGCATTGTTTTTTTGGAATAATAATTCTTCCGCTAATAAATTGCACTCGCCATTGTCACCAAACTGCAGTTATCATACTCAATCGAACAAGAAGCGAAGCACATGTTTATATGTAGGTATATTGACTTCTTATAAAAACTTTATACAATTTACTGATCTATGACGGGCAAATGAATCAATGACCATACACTTCAAAACGCTGTGATAGCGGTCATCCTTTAGGCGAAAAAACGAAATTTGGCGACATCCCAAGGATGACCGTAATATTACACAAGTATCTTAAGCTTTATTAACACGCGTATCGAATGCCTCAAACAGTAATATGCGACAGGCAAAGTACATAGAGCTCTAAAAGTTTCAAAGGAATGTTGAAGATATTTGGGCAATATAACTATGATAAAGCAATCTTCTAAGGGGTTTTTCATTTTCTAGACAAGAAATGCATAAAAGATGATTCTATTGAGGGTGATAATCGAGCACATCAAACAACAAACACCCATAATCTATTCATTTTAGAAAGAAATAAAATTCATTTCCATATTTTTTCGACATTTCTTACATACAAAACAAATATCCTTCATGAATGCTGAATGCATTATGCATACATAATTAAATATAGAAATTTATATTCATCTCAATTAGAATGCAAGATTTTATCCAATAAATGTGAAGAAATCATCGAAAGCAGTGTAAGCAGTATTGAGCGCAGAAACTCATCCAATGGACACAACGTAAACCTGAAATAATACATCAAAACAAATCAAACAATAAAGTTTGTTGTAGGTGCATTATTTCTCAAAGAAATATACTACTGTATTGGATTTCTTTGCTATGTGCAACGCACAGAACAGTACCACACTGCTATAGCAAATCTTAAAATATACTAATCAACAATCTGCAGAAACTGTCAACATTTTTTTGCAGTTTTCATGTCTTTGATGGAACAGTGGCTACTGTTGAGGTAATGTCGCAAAATTTGCCAAAATTACTTCATCTGATCCACTTCAACGCAGTCTTTATAACCGCGTATGCGTCCCATGGGTTCAATTCGAAAGCCTCTGGAGCTGCAGTAAAGAACTTTACTGCCTGATCAAATGTGAACAGAGTTGTAGTCACCTGAATATGTTAAAAATTTGCCATTTTTTTGCGGCCAGTGGAACCGTATTTCACACGATTTGGAGACAAGAAACATTCTTATTCAGGCGGCTGTCTGCCATACAGCAGGCCGTCTTTCTCTCGCAACCAAGAATTACTTAAAATTTTTTAAAATTTCATAGTATTACGGTGTTCAAATACTGATTACCAATACAAATGTGGTATTTAAGCAGTGCTAAATCGCATACATAATAAAATGGAAAGATGCTGATACGACTTTCAAGAGTGCCATCGTTGTGATGTCAATCGAACCGATTTGGAAAAGCAAGGAGATGGAAAAACGATTATATGTATCTAGAATAGATAGCGCAACAAGCCAACTGGAAACCCCGATAAAATACGAAAGATTTTTACGATTCTTCAATCAAGAGAGCTCAAGTACAAAACAGGTGTATCGTAGAAGGAACTTGTGGCCACACTCATATGCACTCACGCTCTCTTATCACTGTGTGCAATTTCCTCATAAATTTCGATCGCACTAAATGTTCGGCACTGGTTGACTTATTTGACATATAATTTGCATAAAACGACGAAAAAAGTAATTGCTTGTTGATACAGCAACAACTCTTCCCAGTTCAACATAAAGGACGCACTTGCGCATACGCAAACTTTCAGGTGATGTTGGCAACAGAATAATCCAATCTGTTAGCTGAATCTATGCCTAAAAATCGATTTCAGTGGTAAAAATATTCAGAAGAAATAGATTCTTGTGCAAAAAATATTGAAAATTTTAAAATTCATATTCCTACACAAAATTGAGTTCTCCTGTAGAATATGAGCAAAATTGAAAAAAAAAATTCATTTCAGAGAAAAAATTAAGCTGCGAAATTATGCTCACCTGCAATGATTACACTTTCCACATACATCAGGAACTTTCTTATCAACGTTTTTTGCATAATAGGCTGTCGTTATATTGCGTAAAAGAAAGAGAACTTAGATTTGACTGTGATGAGACAGGACATGGAAACATTGAAAGGAAGTGAAACTACTTATAGGAACTTGACTGTGATTCCTTACATCATCATAGCAACTACACCTGACTGTTCAATTTGATAAACATGTTTCGAGGCAGCTACAAGACGCCATTCAAATATAGCAGTTGAATATTACGCTCATTCTGATTTCGCACTCTTCCGTCATCTTATCGCAAGGTGCTCTTCAGTACTGTACAGTCAATTAACAACAACAATGAAAGCAAATTGCAGTTAGAACTTGAATAATTGTGAAGCATATTGAAGTACACATAGAAAACCAACCAATAAATAGCAAGAGAGTTGATAAAAAATGCTGTATATAAATCGACTTTTGTGAGGCAGAATTTTTTTGGACAGCACGAAAATGCAGAGAGTATGCGTGACGTTGCGACAACCATCAAACAACTGAAAATGTTCTATCGTTATTTTCATCAGCTTCGTCGATTAGAGACTCAAGAATCTATCCATATATCGCCCATTGTGAAAGCGTTCGACAACGTCTCGTGTAGCAGATAATAATTTATAAGTATAGTACTCAAATACACATCAGCTGGTAACAACTGAATAGTGATCGCTTTAAGAACTAATAAAAAATATCCTTTTACAGGAAAATTTTTTCAACCCGTTCAACTTAAAAAAGAATAGTTATTATCAGCGGAAGTGGTGATACAGCTGAAAAAAGAATAAACAAAAACAAGAACGTGGACATACATATGGCTAAGTTTTTAACACAGTACACTTTGTGGAACTATGCGCCATACTTTTGCATGATAAACGTACAATAAAGAGCAGCATACATGAAGAGCAGCATCAATAAGAACGCATTTCTAGTGTTCAGTAAATGGGAAACGAAACAGCACAAATGCTTGAAAGATTCCATTCAACTCTAAATTTACTTCTTCGTACTTCTAAATCATCACTCACGCACCAATTAGCCACCAAGTACGCAAACCGTTTCACGGTATGCTATTAACAAGCCCTATTACGAAACTAACCAATGTGTAAGTATAGAGAAACAAACGCTCGTTACTGCTCACAAATAACAAATGATTCAGTCATTCATTTTATGTATTATTAGAAATTATCATTTTTTGCATTTTTTTGCCTTTAATTAGTCAATAATTTGCATAAATAGATGACTTTTGCTTGAGTAATCACGTCAGAAATTTTTACTGCAAAGATGCAAATTTATTTTGGTTTTGAGGCGAATTCTCATCTAAATAAATGCTTCATAGCCTATCACTGCAAACATACAAAAGTACTCAGCAATGACAATCTCTTGATGATAGCAGCCAACCGTTTTCGTTGACCATGAGCTATGTCAACAATACGTTCACTCCTTCATAAGGAAAACGAGTAGCACGTGACTTTTCGCAACGTAGCGACGTGACAGCTGATTGCCGGTAAACATTAATACATGTACCACTTTATGAATAATTAATGATGGAAAACTAAACTAGAAAAAATTACGTGAATTGTTTCAAAACTATACAAATTTTTGGGCGTGATTAAGCAATAAAAGATCTGATCAGCTTTAATTATTGCATCATTTCTGCGGAGAAACTGCTTCCAGTCTATCGGTATAAGACGCTTGGACTCTCGCGACCTGATTCAATCCTGTCAGCAACAAAAAACTGGTGTGAACGCACTTTCAGATTTTTTCTTAGGGATCCAAGAGTAAATCACATTACTTAAACTCCCTCCCCCTCTTTTTCCCCTCCCCCAATTCGAGTAGACTCCAGAAACACGGTCCTGCATGTTTCAAATTTGCATATTTTCATGTTGGCACACGCCAAATGGGTTCTTGAAATACGATCGAAGTATTTTCGTGGGAAATGAAAGATAACATAAGAAGCGTTGTGATAAGGAGCGTGTGAAGTGAAAGTGAATGCTCATCAATTCTTCATCAGCGAACGTTTGAATTTAAGCGAAAGAATTGCCTAACGATAAATTTTGTGCGAAGAGTAAAGATTTATATCAAAAAGATTTCTTATTTTATATAACCTTTTCTAAAGGAAGATCTATGTTTTCAAAATGTATTATAATATGAATAAACGTCATCTAAATTAGTAAATAACCATTTGAAAGATACCGACAGTAATAAAATTCAATTTAATTTATGTGATGGAAATTCTTTAAGTGAAAAAAGTGGAACGATGCGAACGAATGATAAATTATTTCGCTTAGATATGATCCAAAATTTTTACACTATGATCGATAAATTATTTAACCAACAAACATTGGGGAAAAAGTGAAATAATAAGATCAGTTTTGCATTGGTTAAAATGCGTCGAAAATATAAAAGTATGCAAATTTGCATAATGGTTGAGCAATTCAAATTGAAAACAATAAATGTATTGATTGTTATATGAAAGTTGTAGTGAATATGAAAATTTTGTGTTAGTCAAAGAAAAGAGAATAATATTGATTCGAAAAGAAAGGCAACTGCAAGAAAGATCTATCAGATGTAATTAATAGAGAGAACACTGAAATCTTCGAAAATCGACGCTGTAAAAAATAAAATACGGCCTTGGAGGAGGTGATTTCTCATTCTTCTGTAAAACAGGAGGATGCTCACGAAAAGATTTTTTCCGCCAAATACGCTGAACGATCGTCAACAACGATGACGATGAACACTCACAACAGTGATGAGGAGGTATCATCTTTCGCCGCTAATTCATGCAGCTCAGTAGCCTTCACACCGCAATACAAGGCGACCGATTTTATGGTATGAAAATTACAAAGATATAAAGGAACTTATCAGTTGTTGTCCTATTTTCTAAGACCGATATCCTGTAAATCCGCACGTCCTTAACGCCCGTAGACTTATAAAATTTTAAATCAATATGACGTTAAAGCAACAATAGACAGAAGACAGAACCAGTCATATGCGTAAATGCAAGCTGTATTGATCGCGATCTTCTCTGTGGACGGTTCACTTTTTATGAACCTATTTATAACACCTCAAGCCACGTATTCACGAACTAGAGGCGTGCTTGCTAATCACCGCCCCCATTCATATATCATTTCCATCCAACATTAACTGCTCTCATAATATTCATATTCATACTTATTCATGTGCTGTTGAGAGCTCTTTATAAGCAAATCTTTAAGTCCGAATGAATGCGCACAGTTACACCTATTAATCTGAACAGCTGAGGCATAGCTCGTGCTACCAATAGACACAATTCCGTAGTAGATAATTTGCTTTACAAATATTCAGCTGTCCGGAAGCTTTTTGCTCAGCTTATACCATAGGATGGTCTTATACCTCTAATTTTGTTATCATTAAAAGTTCTCTTTATTTGCTGTCAAAAAATTTGCAGATCAGTTTTACTCAAGAAGTGATCAAGTGTGGCACCTAAATGGCCGATTTATGCGGAACATTTGTGTAAACGATCAATTTTTCATTAGAAGATATAATTAAATTCCCCGCAAAATTTCGGATGTTTTTGAAGCCGTTTTTCACCGGGGGATGGAATGTAAAGGCGACTATCATGCGAATCACTTCACTTCGTGGTACACTTTTCTACTTCTCTGATTATCGACTGAGAGGGAACATACTTTCTAATTCATTGCGTGGAAACCAAAGTTTCATTCATAACGGTTGCAGTACTACAGGAGATGTGCTCATTAGTGAGCTTCCTAAGACGCTATACTTCATCAATGAAAACTCGACGGTCGCCACTCATTGTTGTCCTCTCATTGCAGTAGAACAGTGATCTCAGAACAAATGAGTAGTTGAAAAAATTAGAAGTTTTGCATTTTGCTGCAGCAAACTTTTTGTTTCTTCAGCTGCTTTTGCCAGTTGAATTCGATTTGAGAGTAGAATGCAGAATTCTTTTTCCTGAGGTGCGTGAACATGCTCATGCCTCATTATTTCTTTGTGTTTGCATCGGTAAGATTGTCGTCATCGCAATCCAGCGTGCCACTCTTTCAATTTCCACCAATTTCCGGATGGGTGATCAAAATGCCGATTCTTTAGCGCTGTGATTCCTGCGCTTTTTTCACTTATATTCCATCAACACTCTGAAAAACGTTTTCAATAAAGCCAAATTTGTGTTTGTGCTAGGCGTCAAAAGAAACAAAGTAGACGTTTTTTACGTAGATAATTTGAAGTTCATGCATTAAAATGTTGGAAAGGATCTTCTTTCAGTGACCCGGAAACATTGCGCATTATTGGTCTGATAGTTTGAGAGAAAAAGGCACAGGAAATTTCTTATTTTTGGGTAAGTGTTTTTCATGATCTCTGATACTTTCATTTCTTTCCAGCACCTATTCGCAAAAATTTCAACTTTTTCTAATTTTCAAATCTTTATAGTCCCACTGTGGCTTACTTCTTGAAAACGTGACAGCCGGTTGCCATTTAATATGTGCCTATCTTCTGAAACGTGCGAAGCCCCTTCGAATAATTCGTAAAAATGCAACTTTGTTCTCATACCCCTGCTACTTCACTCCTGAGGTATTCATCTTTTTAAATATTCTTCTTTCGAGCCGCATCTGAGATGGCGCTGTGCATAATCCTTGGCGAGCAGATCCTGCCCTGGAGCAACCCATATCAGCCAAAGGTTATTTTCTTGCCCCGCATAAACGTCGACTACTTTTGGTATATTTCTATGCTAAATCTTGGGCATTTTTATCTTTCGTGATCTTGACATGTGTCTTCTACTGTTTTCTATAACAGAAGCTTTACCCTTTTCAGTAGGTCTTAGATTCTCTTTCATTGCAATTATTTTATCAAAATTGACATGCTGAGGCACAAACACCGTGAATATAACGCATACTCGGCCTGACTTTTGATGTCTTCGATAGAAACTTTTGCCTTTTTCTGCATTATCTTGCCCACCATTTTGTGTAAATGCATTAATAGTTATCGATTGTTTTTACCGAGTATTAGCCACTTCGGAAAGATTTGGCCAGTTTGGCATTTTTTTCCACTTCGGGGTACTACCATTTTGTGTCTAAGAAAGTGTTGTATCTTTTGTTTGCAACAGCTTTTACCACCGAGCTCCGAAATTTGTTAGGAAGTCTGACTGCACTTCACTTTTGATATCTGAATGAAATGAGCGTGGCAATTCTGATTTCATAACTTGTGGGTGCACTTGCAATTGGCTGTTTATGTGCTTGTCGCAAGATAGGTTGAGTTACTTACTATAGATTATTGAATTTTGTGTTATAACGAATATGACTCTACAATCTTTTATCATAACACAATCTCAAGAGGCAAATCAAGATAGAAAGCACTGAGATTTTGATCACACGATAAGCGCTAATGGAAGTTTACGTCCATGTTGTCTTTAAAACTGTAATTTTTACGATTAAATTTCACTCCGACTCTTATGCTCAACGATTGTTTCTCTAGACTAAACACTTAAAAAGCACTCAAAACACTAACTGAAATCGTCCACAAGACATGTTTCGGATTGAATTTAATACATAAATAGTGGGAAAATATACGAATCTCTTGATACACCCGCAGGCTATGGAATTGACGAGCGGATAGACGTCTCATACGTATGAGAGCAACCAATGAACGGATGTCTAAAAAGTGTGTCGGAACGTGGTCCATTTTCGAGGGTGTTCGTTGCCGTTCTGTCGTTCGTGTTGCAAATGCATCATCGATATTTTACAAATATCTTCTTTTTCGTTTTATTTCGGCGTCGAAATGTTATAATTTTTTACTCGATAGATTTATTTCAGAAAATTTTCTAAAAAATTTCTGCGTTCATTTGTTGAAAAGACGATAATGCTGCGTCTACTGCTTATCTCTACATTATTGTTGCCATTAGTGCAATCCGATGAAAATATCAGTCGCAAATGTCGTGATCTGCTTACATGCTCTGTAAAGAAAAACTGCATCAAGGTTTGTTTATCGCTACATTTTTATTGACTCTCTTCTTTCAAATATAATCTTTTATTAAAATCTTTCCAATTGCGATTCATTTCATTAATTAATTTTTGCATTTCACCGATTAATTTGCAATTTTAGAAGTTCTCCATCTAAATGGATAATTAGTTGATTGAAAATGAATCAGTGGTAGATATCGATAAAATCTCTTGTTTATCGTCATTATATCTCACACATCCTCATGTGTCAGTCACTATAGAAATGTGCATATGTAAATTTTTGAAGTTGGAGTTCTTGATCGAAAAGCTGGAAGGCGGTAGACCAATAACGAAACAAATGTATGACGATTTGGATGCGGGTATCGATTATGGGTGCATCTTTACGACGGGTTGCGTTGACGAATGTACCAAATGTCCCCTATGTATCAGCAGCAAGGAACATCTCATCGACGTGCTCTCAGGCAATAAGCGCTTCATTGGAGGTATTCCTATTTTTTTAATACCTCGTTTATATATCCAAGAGGCTTTATGAAGTTTTTTTTTTTCAAAGATTATCAGCGTTCCACAATCTATATCATCCTAAGCTAACGGTTCGTATTTTTATATGGTTTTGTAAGTTTCCTTTCCAAAAGTGCCTTATCGCGATGTCGCCGCGTTTATTGTATGTATGGAGGTGTCTGTCTGTCCGTCTGCTGTCCACCAGTTTTAATTTGAGAATCAATGAAACTAGGCACTACAATTATTGGGTGTTGTATACGCCACAAATGGAATGAAGGTTGCAAAAGATTTGCATATATTTCACATCGGTGGGATCATAAAAGAACAGTCCACTTGCACATGATTCATATGGACTACCCGTTCATGTGAAGTATAACAGCATAGTTTTATTTATTTTACCTTTGGTTGACAACTTGTAAAACCACTTGATCAACTAGGCGGAATTCAACTGTTAAATCCCTTAATGTGCCTCTCCACTTGTTTGATGTTTGGATCATCCATCATTATACCAGCTGAATTACATTCTTGATTTTGTTGTCAAATAAAAATTGGCGACGAAACACTGATGTCTGAGCTAAATTTCCGAATCTCAGTTCGCGTTCTCTAGAAACTTCTAACTACCTTAATACTCAAAATATTTACGGGTTTAGGGTTGTTTATTCCATTGAAACGTTGTCAGTGTTTCAGCCATGCTAGCTTCATAATTAGTTTCCTTTTCGTAGAGGGTCGAGTATTATTATTCTAATATAGCAGAAATAATCTTTTGAGCTCTTTCCATTCTTCGACATCAAAATATCTTCTGTTATCTTAAGTGTATTTTGTAAAATCTAACACTTAAGAATGAGTCATCTTTGATACCCCCTAGCTTTTTTAATTATTATATTCTCGTCATAAGAGATCGTTATTATACACATTGCCTAGAAACGGATGATAGTCGTCTAACTGCCCTTGTGAAGCGCACAATAATTAGCCGCCATTTCTATTTGCATTCCTGTAATATATTATAAATTTCTTCTTCCTTAAATACACATCCCTCCTTGCGAATCTAAGACTGCAGTGTTACTCTTTGCAGAATTAAAGGTGACAAAATCATACAATTCTGGTTAAATAGTGGTTTTCATAGTCATGTTTGATATTAATGTTATCATTATAACATGCTTGGCGACTTTCCAGAATGTTTTAGTTATATATCCAAAATCAGTCAATATCAATCAATAAATCAATAGACATCTTTAAGATGAATGTCCCGAACTGGTGAATTGTGCGACGGATTGTGTAAAGGCTGTCAATACGGATTTTGCGAGGATCAACCATTGCTTGAGGCGTGAATGCGCCTATCATTGCTTTGACGGCAGCTGTCCCAAATGCAGTGGCTTCATAACACGTCTCTTCAATCAAATCTGTGTGAGTGCTGATCTCAAAAAACGATTCAAAAGCGTAAGCGTTTAGTTGTTTTCATTGAAATTCACTTATTGATTCCAATTTTTCACCGAATAGAGGGTGTGCGGGATATCTTCTTCTTTCTTCTTTGAGAACGTCAACAAAAGTGCACCATAACACAATTTTTCGAGTATAGTGCAGATTAAGTTCTATTTGAGTGGGGTAGAAAGCTTACTGATAAGTTGTATTGTTTGTGTTGACACCGTCTGTTAAGGCGGTTTATCACTATGCCACAAATATATTAGTATTCCAACTTCACTAATTTTCCACTAACAGAAATTAAATAACTTTTATATATCGCAACATCCGTTCATTTATGGATTTTGAAAATCGATTTTTTTTTTTTTTTTGGATAAGAATCCGCAAATAGATCAAACTACTCGGTGAGAAAAACTGAATTTTTAGAAATTAGTTAATCGATCTCTATGCACTTCCATAACCTTTTTTGTAGCTTATTTAAAACTAACATCGAATTAATTGGGGTATTCGCTGGCAGATGACGAAGCACACTCGAGGAAAGTTGTCGAACTAAATGCATTCTGAATAAAAATTAGGAGTACTATCGTTCCTTCGGAGACTGTCACTGAAGTGGTTCTCCCCCGTGAAGATCGGCTTACCTAGAGCAATATAGCGATAAATTGGTCATAAGTTGTACTTTACTTTACACTTCTGCCATCTTACAGGATCAATGCTATCAGATTTTCCGTGAAATAGTGTTCGCGAAGTTCGAGGAGCAATTCAAAAATGCTGGCAAAAAGCCAGCAATCGGAATCAAAGCCAACTAAACTTGGCATTCTAGACGTCTCTTCGTGCTCTTTGATCGAAGCAGTTATGGAATCTTCGTGGAGCATTGAATATTTTGTTGCATGTTTGGCACATCTACCCCTAACATTCTGCAGGAAATATTCTTTGAAGTGTTTTTGAACTATGTTTTTACTTTGGAATTATACAATCGTTGCTCATATTTAACTGAATTGATCAAATGAATTTAATCGTTTGGCACTCCAAAGCAGACTGCTGCTAAGTTATTTGACGGTTATTAAAATAAGCAGGATTTAAACACTCATTGAAATTATTGAGTATTTCGGTAAGGCTCGAATACCTCGAAATTAGATTTGTATGAATTTTAACAAAAGACCGCCTCCAAATCACTAAGTTTGGATTTTTCCCGAGAAGGATTCCTAGGTGACAGTAAAACTAGGAGGTAAGTTTCTGAATAGTGGCCCATCTTTCCTACTTTTCTTGACCAAGATATCCTTGACTAATTTCTTTTGCAATACTTCATGCGTCCACTTGTTAAGTGAGTTTTTACTCGATGAGTTCGAAAGGCTCAAAAATTCACGTAAAACCCAAGTTTTAATACTGGCCTATTTAACCTGGTTGAACCCGAACGCTACTAGTAGTCTATTTAGAGAGTTAAAAGGCTTTCAGTTGAGGAATAAAGAAAGTTTTCAAATACCTTTGTGACCAATCTGCATGAACGCATTTCATATATCCTTAATGCTGCCATAACCCATATCAAAAAGAAGACAATTTGTTACTAATTTATCGCAGAACTGAGCACTTCCCTTCATTAACATCAGCAGCAGAATGACTGCAGTTTTGATCCTATAGCTACTGTTAAATCTAATAGAAAGCCGTATTATTATAGCATTCTGCAGGAAATATTCTTTGAAGTGTTTTTGAACTATGTTTTTACTTTGGAATTATACAATCGTTGCTCATATTTAACTGAATTGATCAAATGAATTTAATCGTTTGGCACTCCAAAGCAGACTGCTGCTAAGTTATTTGACGGTTATTAAAATAAGCAGGATTTAAACACTCATTGAAATTATTGAGTATTTCGGTAAGGCTCGAATACCTCGAAATTAGATTTGTATGAATTTTAACAAAAGACCGCCTCCAAATCACTAAGTTTGGATTTTTCCCGAGAAGGATTCCTAGGTGACAGTAAAACTAGGAGGTAAGTTTCTGAATAGTGGCCCATCTTTCCTACTTTTCTTGACCAAGATATCCTTGACTAATTTCTTTTGCAATACTTCATGCGTCCACTTGTTAAGTGAGTTTTTACTCGATGAGTTCGAAAGGCTCAAAAATTCACGTAAAACCCAAGTTTTAATACTGGCCTATTTAACCTGGTTGAACCCGAACGCTACTAGTAGTCTATTTAGAGAGTTAAAAGGCTTTCAGTTGAGGAATAAAGAAAGTTTTCAAATACCTTTGTGACCAATCTGCATGAACGCATTTCATATATCCTTAATGCTGCCATAACCCATATCAAAAAGAAGACAATTTGTTACTAATTTATCGCAGAACTGAGCACTTCCCTTCATTAACATCAGCAGCAGAATGACTGCAGTTTTGATCCTATAGCTACTGTTAAATCTAATAGAAAGCCGTATTATTATAGCAGAATTTTTTGTTATGTTCCATTTCGTATAAGGCACATTGCAATGAGATGTTTTGCTTCAGAAGGATTTTATTGCTCTTAACAACTACTCTTTCAATGGAAGCGGCTGACTACAACTGATTTTAAATGCCACAATACGAGAGGTTTATTTCGCAAATACAGTAATTCCTGAGGCTAAAAGTGTCTAGTAAATTTACCGATGAATCTTTGCGGTGAGAGGTGTAGAAGCGTTTTTACATAAGAAAATTTTCTCGAAGAGGTCAATTTAGTTGAGATAATAATAGCAATATGTGTGCTTGTTCATAAACATTTTTATATTCGATTGGTTTCGCTCTGTTCGTTTTCTGTTTTTACAGCGAAATAATTATGCAGTGTCGTTTATGTATTTTTCAATTTCACATCTGTTGTTCGTATGCGAAAGGAGAATGAATTTTTGAAGTGTGAAATTTGGTGTATAGTAGAGAAATTTGCGTCTATTAATTGTGCCTTGACACTCAAAAAATTGCCTTATCCAAGCAGTTTCAACAAGAAACAACGGCCATATAAATCGAGTAATCATGCGATGATCAGAACCATTATATTGACAGAAGCGTCGGCATATAGCCTCTGAACGTTGATCGATAAGATCCTGTTCCCAGTGTTTCATTTCATCCCTCTACCCTACCAAAATTTCCAGCGTGGAGGCCTTCTCACGTTGCGGGAAAACGTCTTCTTGCAGCAAACATGAAATATTCCCAAGAAATACTTCCAGTCTTGAGAAATTTCGCAATTCACTATTTGTGGTCGAATTTTGCCACTCGCTAATTTTAACGAAATATGTAAATCAACAAATAGGTAGAAAAGACTCAGAAATATTTGAATCTTGCAATGATTTGCCATCACTGTCTACAGTTTCCAGTTCTTCCCTCTTAGTTGTTTAGCTTTTGAATGCTTTTGCGGGCTTTAACATGCTCAGAAAGTTTTATGAAAAGGATTAGGGGAAATGCGAAGGCCAACGAAAACTTCGTATTTCCGGCTAAACGATGGGAAGGTGGCCTCTCTAGTGTATTTACTGTAATTAGGGTGGGGAGATAGACTTCGCCTGCCCCCTCCCTCCTCCACTCCTCGGCCCCTCCCTCAATACAACCCTATATGATTGAAAATGAGAGGAAATAGAAAAAAAAAAGTGAATTATGGGCTAATTGTTTCGTGAAAAACAGTCACCCCAACACATGAAGTCTTTAAATTGTTGCAAACGGTATTTGTTTCACAATTATGCGATCAAGTCTGTTTCGCAATTTTGCACTTACGCAATTGCAAGACAATGCTAGATTGTGACTAGAGGGAAATCGATTTCTGCTACATTATTCAAATGAAACATCAACTATTGCTTCGAGTATGATTTACCGTACTCAAGTCTCTCACGAACACGTTTTGCTATGATGAATCTTTCACAGAACTAAACTTAGTCTCATTCACGGCGATTTAAACGTCCTACATGCATTTTAATCGTTGGAGAAGAGACTATTGCGTGGTCTTAACTGTGCTGATAGATTAAAATTACCCATTTGGTAACCGTAGAATTGAACTTTATAGAATACGCTTGCTATAGGGTATTATCTGGGCAAAGACCGGGTCTTTTCGCTTCACGAAGCTTTGATTACGAACCGTTCAAGTTATGAGACCCTTACTAGAAAGATAACGATAAAACTTGCTGAATGGCACAAAAACTTTACTTCCTGAAATTCTACATTGAGAAATATTCGCATTTTATGAAAAAAAATGAAGATAGTCTTTTCCACCTATTTCCTATACGTTTAAATGATACTGATATGGGTAACGACCTACGCAATGACTAATTTTTATCATTTCGCTTGTGGAGACAGCTGCAGAGTCCCGAAGATTAGTGAAATCACTCCGTTTCGTTTCCCTTCGTACGACCCACACTTCTGTTGTTCTTTCCATTGTAAATGTCTAGAAGAATTTCCGCATGCAGTTGGGTGGACATGAGTCGATCTAAGGTGAACGCATTTTACGGGAGGGTCATGTATGTCTGCGCTCGCAAGATTCATATTGACCATCTGTGACCAAACGAGACTCGACAGTTTGAAATCGTCGAGCCTTCTCGAATTGCACACACCACATACATTCATGTCACGAGTCCTTCGATTTGTTATTTTCACGAGGAATTACTTTCGGAACTTTACTCGGGTCGCATTACAGAGGGTTACGGGTTGACGGGAGTGCTTGGTAACAAATATAGTTTAAATTGAGTTCATTATTAGGACATCAAAGACTTGATGGTGGTTATCATGAAGGTCATAGGAGTTCTGTTTACAGAAGCATACTTTTTGCACGAATAGTGGTATCATGTACCATGTGATTACCCAAGGCAAAAGTGCAGTATCAATAAATTGCATAACGCTTATAGAGGTAGATTTATATCATTTCATCAGATTCATCTCACTATAAATGCCTTTCTCAACAATAAGTCCTCCCTCGGTTTCTCATTCTAAGGGTTTGCCAGCGCTTCCACTGAGTAAAGATCCCTCTCTGCTTTAACCTTCCATCAAACAAAGTCGGTCCATTAAATAGCTCTTTGTGGATAACGACAAGGCAACAATAATGTGGCAGTATCTATGAAATTAAAAACTGTTGTGCGGAATGTATTTGGTGCAAAAATGCGTCTCAGCTGCACGCAATCGGATTATACATGCAGCCATCAAACATGTGCGCAGCGATTTGACTAGGTCGCCAACTGCTCTATTGGTGATGGTGCAGATGTTTCGTCCCCAGGATCCGTGATAGTGGTGCTAGTTGAGACGGGGGATTCGGCCTTCCGTTGACCCCCCTCTGAGACGGTGCATTGTTATCTCTACTAAGCGCTGCATAATCTGTGCATACTCAGCATTCATTGTACGATACCATAAGTCATTCTATCTTTTCTTATATTCGGAAATTCCCGTTGTTTGACATACAACAACTGGTTCGTCCATGAGAACGCGCAACTTCTGCAAACAATTTGCTATGAGAGAAGGAAGCATAAATCGATGCGAAATGTGATTGCTTCGACGATCGAATTGAAAAAAAAAAAAGTTCTATCATGACTCCGGCGGTTCAACAATTCAGTTATAACACTCGGCATAAAGTATCTGATATGCACAAACCGATTTTTAGTGATCTGCAGAAGAGGAAAATGCACCGTTTCTTGATCGCTATGACAGCTTTAGAGAGTCTTTTAATCTCTCGATAAACTCATTCTGTTGACACCGTTAGTTTAAATCATACGATTGGTATACGTATTATGCACACAAAGAGGTTTACCACATGTTGAATTTAGTAGTTTCTAAAATACAGTGAACGCATCTTTAACGGCAGCTGTATTTATATGCTTTTTTAAACCATCAATCCCAATTTACGGTTCTATTTAACGCTGTTTCGATCCATCGATGCAATTTCAGATCATCCATCAGGCGCATCAACCGTCGAATGAGAAAAGGAGTGATCATATTTTAGGTGACCTTAATGTTGGGGTATGAGATCAATGATGAAGTAATACGTCGGGTTCAACTATAACCGTAACATGAAGTTTTGGATTTGAATATGTAAGCAGCAGCATTCCAATGAAATGTCACAAAAGCAAGCATAGTTACGATGCGGTCCAATCGAGGTTATGCATTCAAGCAACCACAGAAGCTGGCTGTGATTCATGCCTGCAGCTGGCACCTGCTGTCACGCCCTAATGCGTTCCAACCACTTTATTTGGTAGTTCCGTCTTGAAGACATTTTTGATTCGTAATGCATCGGTTGCCCTGTGTTTGCTTCCCTAAAAAAACATCAGTTGCTAATGTTGCAGCCTTCATGAACATTACCCAAACATTTAAACATTGCTTTCAGTTTGTCGTATATTCATTCTTATCGATGCAGTCCTTATGCAAGCAAGTCTTACAACTGCCAATATATACACATAATGTAAATATCATAATTTTCTATGGTGGATGAAAGGGTAATGCAGAAATAATGTATCGCATCACAACAATAAATACATATTTAATGTTTGAGCATAAAATATTTCACTTATTTGCGGCAAAACTCAGAATGCTTTGATGAATTCGGAATGCTCAAGCCTATAAATATAATAGTCTAAAGCGACTAAGAGATAAGCCAATTTATCGTTTCTGAAAGGCTTATACTTGTAATCGAAACAACACCACAAATCGAACGTTGCGTGTTGCGTATCGCATTCTTCAAACGAGCGGAAACTGGTCTCGAAACGATTATCGTTATCTGCCTATCGTTAGTCCTCAACGATTTGATTTTAACGGCCATATGATGCGTTTGAGATGTTTAGGCGCCAACTATTGCGATAAAGCGGAAAAGTCTTTTGTTGTAGTCGAGTAGTGATTACGCGCGCAAATCGAGCGCCTAACAGATGTTACTAAATTTATTCGTTTTTGAAGTCGATTTTGAAAATTTTATTTGCGTAAAGAGAAAGAAATTATTTAATTAATGAAATACATTTAAAGTTGGCAGTTAGTGTTTTTTTATTATTTTATTGATGAATAAACGATTACACATATATTTAATTAATTGACCAACTTTTTGGTAATTTCAGTGAAAATTTATCTTTCTAAACTTCACACCTTAGTCGACCTTATTTGTTCACCAATAAATTAAATCCTTTTAGAGTATTTTTTAATTACTATTTTTATCAGAGTATTCGAATGTATTTTTATTTCTTATTGCTAAAACATATTTCACCTATAATGAGTGCGTGCTTTATTGATATCAAAAGGCGATTGAAAACACGAGACTAATTACTGATCCTTCAGGTTGGAAAGCTATTGCCGGAAGAAGATGGAACGAAAAAGCATGAGAAGAAAAATTGTTGATTTAATGTACGTGTTGTTTGCTGTACAGCGCCAAATGCACCTTTTATCAACGATATCGAAAGATTTTTCGACAACGTTAAGTTTCGATTGAGTTTTACCACTTCCAGTTGACGAAAGGTTTGAAATCAAAAACGAATTCTGCCTAGTGCTCTACTCTCAAATTTTATTCACATTCATAGCAGACGATAGCAACTTCATCATCAAAGTTGACCTCAGATGCGTTCACTGCTGAAATATGTTTTTTCGATTTTTAATTGTGATTTTATTGGAAGGAAGCTTTGCTTTCCTTTGAAGGCGATATATAGCGATTGATGAAATATGTGTGAACATAGGGTTGGACAGGTTACGCATGACTTCAAAATAAATCACGCGTACAACGCTTCACTAATCGAGAGAGTCCCCTCGTAGACATCAGTCAGAGATAATTTCTTCTACTTCGAGTATTGTTTCTAGCAGGTGCTTGTGAACTCACGTTGACTCTCTCAGAATGCATATTGGATTCCCGAGACTATCACTTTCTTCGTGACACTAATTAATTAAGCTATGAAATGGATCACTTGTGCCCTTTTCTTATGGTCTTTGATCAGCAATATTAATAGCTTGCAAATGACATGGAAAAACGATCCATCTTACTGTTGGCACGGTAACCATGATGAATTGAAATGTGTGTGATAGCGTTCGATTAATTACTAGTTGAGTTTATAGATAACTTTCTCCGGTATTACCATCTTGGGACGCTATGAAAACGTCCCTGCTGCTATAACTCTTCAACCACTCCCCTAATTTTTCCCGCAAATAATAGGCACATCGGAGCCGCGCGCAGCTGACGCTAGTAAGCCTTCAACAGCTGAACAAGTCAAACAATTGTTCTAGTTGGAGATGGGTAACAACCAGCACGCAAATATGGGAAATTGTTGACGAATTCGAATGATGTGCACTCAATTCGGATCGTTAATTATTTCCAACAGTATTTACCACGCTCCACATCCCTCCCCCCTTCCTCATTGCGTCCCTTCTGATATCTTCTGGAAAGTAGAGGCTTACTAAATCCAACATCCATATAATTTTACCTTTAATTAACTTTCACCTCACATTAATCAGATCTCCGAGATTTGCTAGAATGAACGATTTAGGAAATGCCGAAAGGTGGTGGCGACTACGATCAAGAGGACAGTATTAATTTTTATAAGTTCGCACAGTGCAAACTGAACAGCTAAAAAGTTTCAGTGTGCTGTATACGGGGAAGATGTCCACCTCTTCAGATGTTCAGCAGTTTCATCAGAAAAGCTGTCCTAATTTTAGCAGCTGAAAATTGTTTGTGGAAAATTTATCGTTGTATTCATAAAACCATTTGATGAAGTTTGCCTGAGAACAATTGCGGTGAAAGAATTTTAAAGTTTTCCTTTGGAAAAAAAACCCCAATTTTCCGTGAAGCAACAATAATTGGACAATTGCGCGCTCTCTTCACCGTAAAAGGCAACTTCGATTTAAACAGTATAAAGGTTCCTCGTTCCATGACCGCAAAGTTACCCCTCACGAATTTTATGAATTTCGAAAGAAAATTGGCGGCATTCCCAATTTTTGTGATTAGGCAAGCAATTTTATTTCTTGAATTGTGCTATTTTTTTCATTGTAAAGCGTCTTAGAGGATATGAGGAATCATCGTGGGAAATGAGTGTGAAGAAAGAGAGGAATAAATTGGTGTGTGCTGCGTGTGATGCCTTAACAAATGAGGCGAACTGTTATAATGGCATAGCGCGCATTAAACGAGCAACGCGAACGCACTGTGCACCTTCTTTGTCTACGTCTTTCAGAGGTTTATCTCCCACTCTCTCTGTCCTCCTTTCTTCCTCCGATCACGATAAAATGCTCACACATGGTCAAATGTTAGCTGATGGTGATTCAAAGTGAAAATGATTTCATCTAAGGTGAGCTGATCGACGGTAATTTTACTTCCTATGAACTGTTAGTGAATGGATTTGAAAGCCATTTAGGTATTATTAATGCATTATTCCTATTAAAGTTTATTATGAGCGAAACAAATGTGTGCTACTCTGGAATGCCTTAAGTGGTATCACCTAGCTGATGGTCACAGTCCACTATGCGCTCATTTCAGGTGACCAGCATCGGCCTCTTAAATTGAGCTCTCGAATTGTTCCATTTCACTACTTGTCCTTAGTCAAAATTTTATTGCAGCTTTATGTCACATATGAAAGAGTTACCTTTAGATGTGCATTATTTGCAAGTTGCTACTGTAGAAGCACAAAAGCTGAGTTTGATTGCTTTGTAGGTATTTGTTCTTTATTCTCACTCTTATGCTTACCTGTTGGAATCGAAAACCGCTCTTCCATTCCAATGTTTTATGTTTTTTTTATTCTCAAAAGTTTTCTCCCTCCTTTTTCTCTGCGCTTTAATTCATCTCTGTGAGCACTCTTCCACCAAAAACTGTAACTAACAAAAAATTCCATTCATTAATTTATATTCCACTAAACAGTTTCTTAATTTTACAATCTCATTTTTCACTCAAACTATTTGTTTTTCGCGCGAAAACTTTCATTATTTTTTAAACTTTTAAATTTACATTTCCTTTGCGCATACAAAGACACCCATTCCAATGAATCTCAGCACCTTCCGTTATTGCATCTGTCCATCTCGGGGATAATCGGATTCATTTCTTGAAAGCGATGAAGAACTTTCAAAGTGTTAACTATGGTCAGTATTTAACGAATGATATCACCAAATCATTTCCTATCATTCTATCCTCATTTAATCCATACAAATTGATTAGTTGAAGTTCACTTGGCATATTTGAGACAAAGAGTGATAATATTGTGTAAAACTTTTGAATGGCGCATAGTTTAGATGAATAAAGACCAATTTGGATGAGCGATAGATATAGGGGAGCAGACGGCACCTCTCCTTTGAAGTACTACAGAATTGTCGACTCGAGGTCGGGCTTCGATTTAAATCTTATTGCAACAGTTACCACAGCTTTTTCATAACCACTCATATTCTTTGTACACTATTATTGTTGATCGATACTGGCAAAAAAAAGGATGCACAATATACTGTTGCAATTATTGTAAAGTTCAGTTTACCATCGTTTAGAAAATTTTGACAAGATAGTATACCTTCTCCAATTTCTGCTTTTACTGTAAATTTTCATAGCATTTTCAAATCGATTGTTCATCGATCACTTTAAACGAGATCACTAGGGATTATTTTATTCGCTGCGATCATGAGCTAGTGATCAATCGATAACATTAATCGATTATCACAAAAATTTGTTTAAAGTTCAGGCTACATTGTAGCGCCGTGAACATTGTTTCCTGTCACTTCAAATGCGGAATATACGCTCGAATTCTTTCGAATATATATGGCCACAATTATAGGTTTATTTTGAAAATGGCTATAGAGGCTTGAATTTGAACTGATACGATATCCTCTGAGGGTTAATTTCACTCATCTGAATTCTTATCAACAAAATATGGCCTCGAGTTGTGGAATTTGTTGTTCAAAGGAATATCGTGATGTATGTCCCCCACATACATATTTGCATTGCATAAATGCCATTGTGAAAAGTGCGCACTATATACCGTTTTCTTTTCACACGTTTTGCTTGCAGAAAAAACCTCATTATTGATAGATCAATCGATAGGAGTGCATATTTAGTCTGGCTACCGTATACCGCGAAGGCATTTGTCGATGCTTTAGGTGGTATGCTTCACGTGAGCCAATCGGTGAGACACTTCTGAGATCTCTTGAGTTGCTTCTAAGCATTCCGCTCCGCCTCTTCTATTTTACTTCACTTATGCCTATTTCCTTCACACCTAAGCAAAAACAACCAACATTCTAGTTTACTTATTCGATATTTCAAATATTTTTGTGTTCAGGATGGAGAGTGTGGGTAATGTGGGATTATATTTTACAAAATTTAGACCGTTTATTTATTCATTTCAATGTTCGAAGAAAGAAAACCATCCAAAGAGTATGTGAGCATGAACAGCAACAAAGAGAAAAACCCTCACAAAACTTTTATCTAAGAGATGTCACCTTGAAGTGATAAGTGATAAGTCTATCGTAGTGATAAGTTCATTTATGTACAATCCCTCAAATATTTATCACTAGTATCTCGGAATGATGCAAGATTGGATTTGAATGAAATCAAAACACTGTGCACATCGTTCAGATGCTTCAACTATTTCGCTCTGTGTTACTATGAGACGGATTAAGCATTTTGAACTCGACGACATATAAAACAAATTTTTTTTTCTCTCTCTCACTTCATTTGAGAAAATAACGTGTGCTCGAACCTGGGATATTTGAATATTTGAACAAGAAATCCAATGAGCCTAAACAGTAGTATGATCTCAAAAAATGATGAATGAAATGCAGTTGAAGCAATTTGCCGACTGCAATAATTTTAATTGCTGTATGACTGGAGGAGGACGATTCTTTTCGAATACAATTTCGGTGCGAATAACGCAGAAATTTGACTGTTTTCATTTTATATATATATAATTGACTTTCATCGAATACTAATTTCGTCAAATTATTAATATTTATAGGGCGCACCTTACAGGAATTATTCAAGAAGTTTAGTGATGCAACTGATGTTTATTGAAACAAAGTAGTAAATCATCGTAAAGCGTCACTTTTCAGCTGTACTCCATTACAACGATGAAAGTTCAGTTGTCTTTAATATACTGGATATGCCATTATCTGTAAGTGATGACAGTTCAAGTTTAATACTTTTTTATATCGATTAAATCTATTTGAGAGTTGATTAACTGAATGCTTTATAAATTAATATTAAGTCTCAAGAAGTTATCTATGATCATCTAATGTTCTACATTTGTGAACTTCGTCGTTCACATTCATACGTCAACTAAGCGATATGGTATAACAAGAAAATGTGTTATCACTATCATGATTCATTGTTTATTGCACCAACAAAACGTTATCATCCCCGACTATTTATTAATTAACAAATTTAATACGCATTTTTTTATTGTTGTAATTGTAATTGTAATGCAATATGCATATAAATCTAATCAACTTACCAAAATTAGTATTGTTCGTTTGGTATTTCAACGTAAAGCAATGAATAGACAACTTGAAAGACACACATTGGCGTAGTCCTCTTATCGAACAATCGCTGTCACTGTGGCGCCATTCCAGTTCCCTCTTCAAGTTGAAATATTTTATCGACGCTTTTTCTAATTTTTTGAATTCTACACTTTTTTTGTAATTTCCCTTCTTTTCACATCTATAAGTCTTTAAAAAATTAACGCATTTATTACTCCAGAGAAAAACCTAATGAGATGAAATAAAAAAGCCGTCGATTTCTGAACTGGTTAGAGAGCGGTAAACTTCACACATCATATGTCTTGTAGATTGCGTGGCACGAAAGATTTTATTCTTTGTGGGAGGGGGAGGGGATAAGAAGGGGGAGGCGATGGAAAGGTTAAGGCGCATGCATGTCGTTTTATGCAAAAAATGGCCGAAATACTCATTTGATGAAAATATAGAGTTCCTTTTTTGCATATCTCAGAAGCAATGTATAATAAAAAGTTAACATTTAAAATTTTTCAAAAATTTGCCAACAGTTCTTGCGATAAACACTCTTAAACACTTTTCAAATAAATTTTTTACACAAATCATACTTTTTCATTTTATGTGAATCATAAATATTATTATTGCAGGTTTGAATTTTATTTTTATTATCAGCAAAAATTGAGCACGAACAGTAATTTTATGGTCGTTCGTTAAGTTTCTTATGGTACCATATTTAGGACTCGGATCCTTCAAATGGCTTAGGCTCGAAAATTTTTGGGAAATGTCAGATGGTTTTAAGTTTCTTGTTGGAGCCTACACTTAGAAATTGCCTGACGGCTTTGAACTTTTATCGGGCAAAACATTCGGCGAATATCGGTTCTATTTTGGGTTGCAATGCAATGAATTCTGCTTTTTCTGAAACTTCAAGGTGCGTTTCTGGAAATGAATTCTGAAACTTGAAATCATTTCAAAATGTTTGGTACATGCAAAGGTGTCACAGCAATTATCAATAAGAAATCTGCTACCATGTAAGAAGCTTCTTAAGATCATTGCGTCTTTCAGAAATGAGTTCATCACACCCTGAAAACACAACTTGCCGGTACTCACTAAATTAAAGCTTAAATTCGAGTACAGTTTCCAAACGGAAATTTGCAACCGTTTGATAGTGCACGACACATTCCAAGTTCAAGTGATCAGAGGAATCTGAGGTCCACAATATGCTAACACTTTTTTGTTTAGTTCAAATGCGAAATTTTTTGATGATTTCTACGCCACGTCAAGATTTGGCGCTTCACATCAATCTTTTTCTTCCAGTAGCAGCCGAATTGTCAACGCACCAACCACCCCTCAGCGTTTGACTCGCACTTATTTCCGCATCGCTTTGCATTTCCCCAATATTTTCACTCTGTCCGTCTCATGCTTGCAGTCGCCAAATTTCCGGTTTTGTATCATTTTGATGTTTAAAATTAATCGAATTTAATTCTCGATAAATTTGCATTCGAACTCAAATGTTTCTCCATATAAACAAGTGAAAATCGGTTGACGCCATATGCATTTTGCATTCCGCTCACCTCCACCGACCACCATAAAATACCAACAAAAGGTACTATGAGTAGAATGAAACTTCATATCGCAAACGGTCCCAACAAAGATACAAATGATCGGCTCATTTGTGAACCAATCTGTAAAACGAAAAACAAACCGACGTGCAATGTGTATAAAATTTTTTGACATTTTTAAATGTATGTAATTCTTTGCAAAATCAATGGATCGACGTGAAATATTCCATATGAGACATGTAAAATAACCACCTGATGTACGGTATATCAGTATATCCACCAAAATTAATGACTCAGGAAATTGATGTACAATTTCCCAGGTGAAATCATCAAATGGACAGACAGATTTGCATAGATAAACACGCAGATGTCAATCCCAATAATGAAAAGTTGATTCAGAAGAGCATAATAAAATAGGGCAGTTACTTTATTCAACAATGAGATAACCCTTATACTTATTTAGCATGAAAAATTTCATTTCATTGCAAAAATATTCAATTTTAACAGAAATATCCTTATTTTCGTCAATATATATATATATATATATATATATATATAAATCTAGCTAGCTAAACAAATAAATAATCTGATGATAAATAAAATGTGTTTTGAAGGGAATATTTTGATTTATTATTATTTTGTCAAAAAGAAAAAAGCTTTTTATTGAATAAAAAAATTATTTTGTGTAATGCATAAAATGGTCATGTTTGAGTTGATGAATGTTGATAGTGGCAAATGAAAAATCATGAGAGAGTATTTGAAGGGGGTTTTTTTTAATGTGGATGCAGCATAAAACTTCACTAGAATTTAGGCTGAAAATGAGTTTCCCTTCGTTGTACGCATTGCTCCGCCTTAGAGATGAATCCTCATTCGAGTATACTGTTGGCTGTCATAGTAATAACTGAGGCTTTTCCACAATTTTCAATAAATCTGTCATGAAATTACCTTTGATTTCTTCGTGATCAATGGAAATATTGGTTGGAATCATCTGTCATAGAGGCTGCACTTTTAGGAAAGACATTATTTCTTCATTTTACAATATTTATTTATTCATATTTCAAAATTCGTCACAATAATTTATTTCGCGACAGTTTTCATATCAACTCGTGCATGAGTCGATTCCCGCGTTCTCACTCACCATGACACAGCCCTCAAACAAATACCGTATCCACGAGGGCAACACTCATCAACGCCTCGCAGTTTGCTCGTGTGCTGAGGGCATAGCTTTTAATCGTGTGCTGAGGATATAGTTTCGCCCACAGCTCGATTCCCTCGATTCTATGAATTTTGTCCCCCCTATGGGAAAAATCCCTCGGATTGATGTTGACATTGCCCTTGCGGTGACTCTCATGCTGGTTAATCCTAGTTGATCATCACCATTTGGTATGCACAAAACCTACTCAACAGTTTTCTATATCATTGAAGTGTTTGCTTTTGTTTTCATCACAAAAGTCCACTAGTATAACCTCGAAGGCAGTCCTCAATCCACAACGAGTACCCTCTATGTTTGCTATCTCTCGTTTTAGAAATTGGATAATTCGTCAAAAATACTAAAATATTTGTCATTGGAATCGATTAGTGACAAGAATGGAATAGAATTGTGCATATTTTGTTTGCTGTTAAATAAATGCAAAAATCAACTTTCACGTTGAGCATTCCGATTGATTACTGAGCCCTATTGAAGGCATATGATAAAAGGTAGTGAAAGCATTTTCCATGAATTGTTTCAATATTGACAACGATGATTTGTGAATGCCATTTCATTTCATTGAGATAGAGATCAGTTGTGAATGTATAAATTTTACATTTTTCCATTATTTTGGAAAACCTTCATAAGAGGTCCTTTTCTTCAACCACCTTAACATATTAGACCTTTCTATATTTAAATTGAGCATCCTAGACAGGATTGTTTGAATTTTTCATTTTGAATTTCGGTTGAAGCCGTCAAATTTTATGAGCTGGACTGGAAAATGAACAAAAAAAAAGCTGTTCGAGCTTTTCTGATGCCTTCTTTTGTGTGCTCGCCTTTAAGTAGATCTGTGAAATTTTTGATGGCTGTCGCAATAAAACACAACAGTTGCTTTAAATAAAACAACTAGATTTAACTTTTTTAAATAAAACAACTTTAAATAAAAAAAAATAGACAAATAGATTTTCGAGAAAAGAATAAAGACAGAAATTGATTATTTGCAAAAAACGATGATGCGGTGATAGCTGCGTAATAAAATATTAGCAAGAAAAGAGCCTCATCATTAAGTCGAGCGCTTAGAGCTGCATACTCAAGGTAGCTCGGTAAGTACTTCATCACAAATGGCAACATTTAAGGATTCAAATTAACGACCTCTTGCTATCGGATATGTGAACCGAAGCATAACAAACATCCTGAGATTATTTCGGCTTTATCACCCCTCTTACTGTGCGAATACTGAGATGATCATTGTAAAATAGGTTTTGACATCGAAATCAAGTAGTCCCCATTCATAAAGCTTGCTATGAAGGATCTCTTGCATTTCATTGCTTTTACATTTACAATGGCTCAGAGCCGGAGCCGGAGATTCATGAAATACCTGATTGATGAGTGAATGATACCGCTTAGGTTACATTGAGTAAGTGAATGAATGATTTGAATGTCGTTCGGCGCGGGAAAGAGTGGCGCGAAAATGGCGCGAAACGGTCGATGACCGTGTATATGCGCGCCTTCTTTCTTTTACGGCATAGTCGCCGCCGCGGCGGTGCTGTTGTGCGCCCTTGCTTGCACCTCATTTGGCCTTCAGTCGTTGGTGGGGTATGGCTATGGGGTGTGGGTGCTCCGAGAGATGCCAGGGCTGGGAGCATTTCAACGAGGTGTTCAGTGTGGTTGTGTTTGCAAATGGTTGTGCATGCGGTTGTCGAATCTTTCATAGCTCACCCAGCCATCCCCTGAAGTATAAAAGTGTGATTTGATTTTCATAAACGAGTTTGCACTGAGGAGACATCGTTGTGGGAGGTGAAGTGCAGACGCGTCGTCGTATTGTCTGTTTATAAACTGAAAGAAGTGCTCAACGATACCTCATTTCCCAATGTTTCAACAAGCGACATCAGAAGCGAAGTGAAGGTATGCTTTTATTCCTTCAGGTTCTCAAGGCTCATAGGAACTTTCGAGTCCGCGATGCCTTATTCGGTACTTTTATCTTATGGGTGATAACCCAAGTTCAGAGTATTCGACGAATTTCGATCTTGTGTTTTTCTAAAATTTATAATGTGTTTATTCGTCAAGCTGTGCTTTTAGTGTTTCGGAGTAAATTTGTTGAATCGTTCGATCATGCAGATGCTCAGCCTTAAATTACGGACCAAACTTGTTTGAGATGGGGAAGGGTGTTGTTTGATAGATGCGAATCTTGATTTTTCTGACTCATATACTCCTAGGACCTCTAACCCTTTGTCTCCATCAAGCATTTGCCAATCTAGGGCCATATCTGATTTCTGTTGCTAGTAGCGACCAGGCCTGGATTTTAAGTTAATTCATAAAATGCACCTAGAACCTCACATGCAGGTCATCGTTAATCATTAGAGGTTGCAGGAATGGCTGGAGTATTCGTGTTTCGCATATCCGTTGCAAACCTCACTTGTAAAAGTACAATTTTTCACCGAGTTCTGATAATACAATTCTGCTAGGTGTGTAGAGTTCGCTTTTCGGTTGCCTAAAAAGATTGTAAAGGACATGACCAAGGTTTGAGGTTATAAGTTTAGCAGTTCGGTAAGTGCACAATAGGTGTTAGTTGGCGGTGATGTGATAATCCGATATATCAGAAACTAGAAATTCCTCCATTCATTTGTATATGAATTTTTAGCTCAATGTCTAGCATGTTTCTGATTATCAGCCCATCATATTAAGCTTCTCATTAGTAACCTATGAAAGAAATAAGCAGAGTGCACAATGTTTGGGAGTGTACTATTTGCATGACGTGTTATGATGACGTCACTTGCCGTCACTCCAATGCATTTTGCAACGAGGGTCAGCAATGGTTTGTTGCGTGCAAAGAATTCGCTTATCTTGCATGTCCGAGTACGGTATATTCACGGCACTCGTATATCGCAGCGAAAGTTGCGTTGCGCATTCGCGTCATCGTTTTTCGGAATATACAGGTGGGAACTGTGGTTTAGAAGAGACTTTCCGGTTACCAGGTACGATCTACTGAAGGATTAACACGAGTAAGAAGATAGACATGTGCAAGGTGAGGAGCTTATGAAATCGATCAGTGTTCAAAAGCATCTTGACTGGCCGATTCTTGCTGGATGAAGCGATGGTTTGCCTTAGAGAATTCGCTGGCAATTTGCTTATCGTATGGAAGTGCTACGCTTGATCAAAAGTGAAGGACAAGGTATGCGAGATGCTTGTGTAGTTGACTTCTTTTCATATTGCTTTCTGACAGTTTTAATTGCATGGAATTCATATACGAGAAGTTATTTGTTCACATCGAATGCGGTAGACTGTGGTCACACCTTGCTGCATAGTCACATTCCTTGCTGGGCATGGCTCTATGTCATGCTATCTAGTTTCATGACTAGATCCATACTCAGCTAGGGGTTTGGCCCAGGTAGCTCCGTTTAAAATCATCGCCATCCATAACAGTGTTCCATGGCCGTAGATTTAAATGTTTTCAACCTCCGTTTTTATTTATGGAAATATTAGACACCAATAGAATATATTTCACTAGGTGTTGATATTTTTGTGTTCAGTATGCAAAACTTCGAAAAGAATTTGGTAGGTCAAGTGACAGCAGACGTTGAGAGTGGAGCCGTTGAAAACGCCAACTTCAACATCCTTGGACGATCGTGAATGCTGTTATCCTCCGAAGTGCATATATGAATTAGTGCGCTCAAGGCTTAGTTCTTTTCAATCGTCTTCAGAATGGCACAGTCGTAATAACGGACGGCATCTGACTGACAGTTGACTGTTGATCCGTCGTATGGAATCGAATCACAGCCAAACTGTTGGTTAGATTCAGTTCGCTTGTCGATCCTCTATCGCTCTCACTGTATAGGAGCAGTCGGCGAGTCATTTTTGCCATATCCCTTGCTCTTTCCATCCTTGAGCTGTCGGAGTTGTGAACTCTGGCGTGCTTAATCGTTCAGTGATTCATGGTGAATAGCTTGTATCACAGTTCGATTTGGCCCGCTAGCGTCACTAGTGTCCTCACGCTATTCTTCAGCGATCAGCTGCACCACCTGCCTTTTACTGTTTTCTCTTGCCACCCTTTCTTCACACGTATGCTTTACCGAAAGAAGGAAAGGTGGCAGGGGCAGTTTCAGGAACATTTTCCCTGACGCGGAATTGAGACGTTTCTATTGTTTTACAATATGTATTAGCGCTTAAATTTATTTAAAAAGCCATCAACCTAGTCACATCCACACACTTTTTGAAGCCATTTATCAGTCTAACATTCGCTAAAACATTTCTGTTGTTTCCATAAATCATTAAATATGCGCCGCTGTTAAGATGTTGATTTTTCTGCATCGTTTCCATAAATATGGCCCATCAAATTGTTGACTGGTTTGTTTGCAGCCTCATTCCAAAACGTTTTTCTCGTCGAACGGTTTTTGGGGATTTCACATTCGTTTCGTTTCTGGTAGCACATTCTTTTTTTTATCATTCCTGATTGTGAGTACCATGTATTTTGACGTACGCAAGCCCTTATTGGCTTTATCGTGCTAGGGACTCAATGGGTTGTCGGCAGTATGCTATTATTCTATCATCTTATGGTTGTTTATTTCGTTCTATTCGTTCTTTTACCAACCTAATATATTCAAACGACAAAACTTTTGCAGTCGGGTGGATGTGGATTTATTTTTGATTGACCATAAAGATGCCCTTATTATATGGCTATGTGGTGGTCAGTTGATGCATTGTAACAAGCTCCTGGTATGCATAATGCATGTATATACAATTATTATTGCTGGGGCGCGTTGTGGGCGTGGGAAAGTGGATGCGTTGCATGTTTAACATCCACCTGCCGATTCACTCGTTTTTGAGTATGAATTTGTGATGTTTGTGAAGAGAATGATCCAACTATTGCAAAAGCATGTGCATCGGTATATTAAAAAAGACAGAAATTATTGAAGCACACAAAGTTGTGATGCAACTGCACCTTTTCACAGTGTTTTGTTTATTGCTGCTGAATCACAGATAGTGGACCATACGAGGCGGTTATATGACTTTACGAAAAGTGCAACGTAGTTTTCTCTTGTTATCCATTCAGTGATTAGTGCATGTTGTATGTACGTAATTTAGTTCATGGCCTACAACTGCGGCAGTTTTTTCTATGCTTAAGTTGTTTTGATGGAGTGTATCAATGATGTTTGGATCTGCATCATATGGATGTGTTTTTATATAGCACAAATTTGCACGCTTGTTTTTTGCATGTTTGTTTGCTAACTGTTGAATGTCCTGAGGGTATTATCTACGGAAACGCTTGTTGGGGTGCTGGTCTGCTCCGTGTCCAAAGTTATATATCGTCACTTTGGCACTCTCCAGGCCTGCACACTTTACAGCCTCTGATCATTTCTCCCTGTGTTCATAATTCACTTCGCTCAGGTTAGTGTTTCCATGAGGAGTCACGTAGTTATGTTCAAGAGCATGCACGTGTTGAAATTTTTACAAGTCAGGGCATGGTTTTTTAGAAAGTAAGTACTGCTCTCTCACTTGGTGCTTCTGGAACCTGGTAGGACTGCTGATATTGAAATATTTTCGAGGTCTTGTTGACTTCTTCATATAGAGGAACCGAGGGAGGGTCATCAGCCTCGGTTCATTGCCGCCATGCAGCATTATGACTTGATAGCCTTCTGAGTATCAAATTCTGTTTCCACTTGTAAACGTAGCTGTATATCTTGAGAGTGGGATACCCACCTCTCTTCTAGGGATATGCAAATATCACCTCAATTACGGCGTCCCTTCTCCTTCATTCATTTGAGGCTGACAATGATTGTTCTTCTTTCCTGGTTGGTGGTTATTGCGCTCATGCCCAACATTTTTGACCCCATTCAAATGACCATAGCAGTCATATGCATTCGCCCAGCGCTTGCTCTTTTCAGGGAGTGTCGGCAGCAGAAATCAGAGGCTATCTTCACTGGAGGATTATTACTGCCAAGAAAACGTTCTGTGGGGAGCTAGTGGAGCCTTTATCACCGTTTTTAGAGAAGCTCTGAAGTTCCGGAGGGCAATGCTTTGGATTTGCGATATTTCTTGGGTTCTAAAAGTTTTTTTCCTGCTAGAACTTGTTATTGGAGTTATCAGCATAACCCCCTTTCAGCAGACGGGATTATCTCCTGCAGTTCACTCTTTTATACTGGAAGCGGTTCTTTCACTTTCGACTATCGCCGCATGAAGACTGCCGTTGCAAAGAATGGAAAATTGCGCTTCGCCTTTGATTTCCGCCCGTTTAGCAAGAGTGAGAAAATACATCATCAAACGGTCAACTGCGTCTTTATTGTTGCACACATATGCTGATTTTCCCTCAGGCCTTCATCTATTGTTCTGCAGACATGATTGCCTCCAAACAGAATTGCCTAGCAATCACAGGTCAGCACCGCCTATTATGTATGATTTCACATAAGATACGCGTCGCGTTATAAATGCTGGCATTGCTATTCTTGAAGAAACAACTCTGTGAGGTCTGAGATGGAATCGTGGATTTAATTTTCGTAGGCCAGGTTTCAAAGATCAGCTGGTGAATTTCTTTGTCGATGAAATACGTAGTCGCAACAAGTGACGGAAAGCAACGGGCTGTAAAGGTTCACCAACTGAATTGGTCAGTGAACCTAAGAATTCACAATCGAATATGTAGCATTTTTCCAGAGAGTTCCCCTCCTCTAAAGGTAAGTTTATGGAATTGGCCGGTGACTTTATTTGTTCTATGCCTGCTATATGTTTCGAGAGGTCATAATTGAAGTGCCGTTTAAGTTGGCAGGGGTATTATGAACTGTAAAATCTGGAGGAAAAGAATTCATTAAGGCAAAAAAGGTTGGATTGTCTGTAAGTTATCTTCCAATCGCACAATAAAGGGAAGAAAGTTTGCATGGGCGAGAAACAGAAGGAACAAAAGGCAGGGTCACTACGTATCCTCGTCATATTTCATCATCGGGTCAGTTTAAGTGAACCAACGAACATGTGGGTTGATGTGAAGTGCGGAGAGATTAAAGAGAGAGATTGGTAGAAGGGGACATGAGGAGCGGGCCAACTTAAGTGCGGGTAGTTAACGCTTAATAAAAGAATTTGTAGACTGGGTCAGTAATCGAATGAACTTCGAGTGATGAGCGTATGAATACAATAAAAATGTGCTCATATTGACTCATTCAAGAATGTGTTTCCTTCTTGTTTTTCATCTCGTTTGTTTTCTTTGCCCCTCTCCCCTCCTCTCTCACTAGCTCTCTGATCCCTTGTCCATCTCATACCTGCTGAAATAGCTTCAGCCCGTTAGCGTACCTAATGATGCTAGGTGATCGTTGCTGCTGTCTCTTACATGTAATAGGAGCACCTGCTCTTTCATCGATTTCATAAAATTACAAATGCTTTCAGTGCATCATCCACATATGTCCTTCAACTTTTCATTGACCTTATTTACCGTCTTCTGTAGTTACTTCATTACGGCACAACGAGTAAACTGTGATCTTGTCAGAACGACGTGTACGAGTAGAACCAAACATTTTACCGATTTTCCAGAGGTATTACGATGCGTTTAAAGTGCCCTAAATATTTAGAGGAGGTAACACTTGCAGCAAATATTGCATCTAAAGGTTTACAGAGCTTAACTTGTCACAGTATGAAGTTCCAGTACTTGCTTTATGAGTCGCTGATTTGGAATATACGACTCCAGCTATGAAATGCTGCTTATTGAGGCTGAATATGGACAAATGAGCAATTATTTATAAATAGGCAATCGCTTTTTCGGGCAACCAAGTAGCGACTTGCGGTGAAAAATTACATCTGTATGATATTTTCTAGAGGGCATTGACTGACATGAATATCTATTTTATTACATTGACATGTGAACATATTCCTGAGTGGGGGTGATCGTGGATACGCTTACTGATTCCCTATCACATGAAAGCTTTGTTGTTGATTGTCGCAATGAGTCTGAAGAGGTGTTGGGTCCATAGTTATTGACTCATTTGAAGAGATGACTGTTGGATGGTATTCGTTGTTTCCCTGAAACGCGTTGTGTGCGTTATTGTGCACACACGCAACACATGTCGTGCTGTTGCACTCACCAGAAAATGGCCTTGTTATAAGACAGACTCGTCCGTTTATGTGACAGCATACGGCACACAGCCGCCTCATAGACACAGCCATGCTCACAAAAGGGGTAACCCTGCGGTGCATTAATCGCCGCAAATCTGCCTGCTGCTCGCCTTAAACTTCCCTGAAGGGATCGAGAACACGATTTAATGCCGATCGGTCACATGCGGCTTCGTTTTGATCGTACTCTTCACTTGAGAAACAAACAATAAATTACGCGTAAGAAATTGTGTCAAGGAAAGTATTTCTGCATGCTAAAAGGCAAAGTTTTTGTGACATTTATATTCGTATGGAAGGCAGTTATGAACTGTGGTCAAAACTTTGCTAATGCAGAATTGAAAATGTGCCAAATTACAATAATTAGTTACGTGGATGGAGAAACGAGTAAGAAATTAAATCTTCGGATGATGAACGTAGCTTCATAAGCAGTGGAAATCCATAAAATGTTACACTTTGATATAAAGGAAAAAATGCAGGGAATGAAGGAGAGGGGGAGTATGGTCTATTATGAAACTTAGTCTGATGTAAGCGGCTACTGAAAGCAGGAACATTCCTGGTGCACTAATCCCAGGGGAGGGACGGGGGGAGCAGTTTATTCCAGATTCCTGCAACCTTTTTCTGAAAGCGCTTTAAGATAACAGTCCAAGTGCACACGCTCCTCTGCAGCTGTTGTGTTTACATAAATCACTCCGTGAATGAAAGTGCGTCCTCGAAAGGAATATCGAAAAAACGCCGAACGAATTCAAATCAAAGTTCTAGATCAACCAACTTAACACCATGGCCTTCCACTACCACTAAATCAGTATCGAAAACTCGTAGCCGACTGATAACAAGTAGGGCCTACAAATGTTTAAATTTGATGTATTCAGGTTTCATGAACATGTTCGATGCATTTAATTTGTGACATAATGAGCGACCGCAGTACTTCAAATTCTGAAATAGTCAATGACTGAGTCTCGAGCGAATATCCAATACATTCGTGTTGCAAGCCTCCAATAAGCAGTTTGCGGCTTTCGAAGATATGAAAGCTGTGAGAATTACTCTCAGGTTGAAATTGTTTACGGTGGACGACATGTTGAAATCACCAATGATAAATGCTGCAAATCATTAGTACCTCAAGGAAATTCTTCGTTTCTCGGATGTGTTATCTTGACGCCAGCGGGCTATGTTACGTCGCAAACATTGTTCACTATCCAGAGAAACAATGAAATTGCTGAGGAATAGCTTCTGAGAAGCATTATTCTATAATCTTTCTGCTCCCTTTCCCGCTCTTTCCACACGTCGGTACCTTCAAAATTAATGTAGTATGGAACCTCAAGAATAGTAGGTAATCATGCATATCGCCTGTCAACTGGATTTCCAGATTCATTACCGCACTCACCTTTCCCTACTCTCGATGCAGTGTAATTGCTGCATCATTCCCATTTCCCCCGCATAGCCTTTCTCAGCTTCAGCATTCTCCACATCCTCTTTTTTGATATTTTCCTGAATCACTGTTCACAGCTGTAAGGAAGAATAATGCACACATTCTGAACAATCAATCACTCGATTTATCAGAATTTGCCTATCAGTAGTACCATTATTCGGAAGCGCCGAGTATCTAGGATAAGCTCTTTAAATTACCCCTCGTTGTCCTATTAAATAGCAGTTTACTGTAACTTTATATTATTATATTATATAAAGCATGTTACATTTATATTCCGCTCGATTATGGGAAGCTTGCGCCAATTTTCACTTCCGTTGTCGATCCACTGGATTCTGGACTTAACGACGTGCGCAATAGATAAGGCGGGTTTTCAATGAGATTACTTGGCCATCTATTGTTACCAAAGCAAGAATGGGTGATCACAAGAAAGATGAACATATCTGCTTGCTGATAACATAACTGATAAGTACAGATGTCTATCCATATGTGCGGCTATCTCATTATTCCTATGTTCAAGACGCACTCACATTTTTCGTTCGCACTGCAAATTTAACTCCTGATTTTGTTGGCAACCGATTGTGCACTTATAATGAGGCTTTATCAAATGATCATCGACCTTATCACTCGGCTAGTTTAAACGTATGATATGATCGTAAATTCGAGATAAAACAATTATGCACAGGGAGAGCAAGGATGCCCAAAAATAATATATAAAAAATGAGGTAAGAAAATTTGGCTGCAGTTCAATTGCACTACGGTTTTAGTGTCTGTAATGGGCAGAAGTAGGGGAATTGTGTTTTTGATGAACACAACGTTGAAACTGCTATTACCAGAGAATGCTTGAATACATTTTTGATGGTGAGGTGAAACAAATTATGCAGTGATTTGAAGTAGAGTTGTTGAAATTACTTATACAACAAAGTATTAAAGTATTTTGTGCCATCATAAGTTAGAGAGTAAAACTCACTAACACATACAAATGTAATCATAATAAAATTCGTGAATCTAGCAAATCTGCGTATTCCACTCACCGACGGAAGTTTTCAGAAGAAGCAATGTATTGAAGCACACAAGTTCAGAACCACAATTTTCTTTATGTGAAATTTCATCTAATTGCTTTTCACTATACGTCTTCAATATTCAAACATTTTTTGAGTTGCAGGTGCAAACACATCTGTACGGTATTTGCCATTGTGCGTTTATTTACATGGCAATGTGTCGAGGGGTTTGTCATTTTCATGCTTAAGACACGGAAACTGCTAGAATCGTTAAATTCCTTGTCAGTGGAACTGAAAGTGCAAAATTATCAACACTTCGGTTGAGTGCTTTATGCCACTACTTGCTCTCATAGCCAAATCGACCAAATCTGCATATCGGTGACTAAACCGATTGGCCATCCGAATACTTAGTTGCATATCAGCCCAATATAAAAGTTGCATTGCATTCTTGTTAATATCGGTTTTCAAATATGAGAACTTTTATGCTAATTGATTTGCATAGTTGACTGAAATGTCTCATCTCATCACGCACTTTGCACCCCAACTGGTTAAGGAACCAACTTTATTCGAATAAGCATCTGATGACTCTGCTAGGTTAGTTCATGTCTGATAGACTCCCACTTGTTTCTTATGATTTCAGTGGTTATTTATGTAGATACTTGCGGCATTTTCTAAGCACTCAATTCAAATGCATCTTGCAAAGTTAACTTTTTTCAAAAATAATTGAAAAGATTCAAAATATCCGTGAAGGTAAAGAGTTACGAAATGACTTTATTAACTCGTAAAATTAGAAATCGCAAATCGATGTCTATCGACAATGTATCTATGCTAGGTGATATCCAGTGGTCATTTAACTGTGTGCCGTTTCTGGAAAACAAAACCGTCTATATTTGTCGATGAATGGTTGCGCTTTGCGTTGAGAGACAATCGTTTTACTGATTGCGAAATCGACTAAAGCTCTGAAATATTAGTTGATTATGAATACGCATATCGTAGTGGCAATAATTCCTTGAAACAGTAGTCTTTCTTACAGAAATTTCTAGGGGCATCCAGCTGACAAGATAATATTCGCTTTGTTTCCTAGAATTAAGCTTTTTCCAGCACTTGAGTCAGCAGTGAAATAGGCGACAAAATATGGTTAGGCAGTGAAACAATTTTTTCTCCTTGTTTTACTTTTTGATAGGGTGGATGCGAGGGGGATTTTCGGTCGAAGTTTGATCCTGATGAGGAGCTATTTGTTGAGGCATGGACCAGGATAAAACAGCTGAGGAAATAGCTTGCGGCAGAGGTTCCTGTCAGGGGGCAATGTCGAAGGTCGAAGATCTCGCAGATACTACTTCGACATGTACTGCTACATTGTCTCGAACGAGAAATTGAGATTTGTACTATATCGCTGTTTTTTTTTCAATGCCTAATTGCATCATACTGCGCCAAACTTGTAAACGTATCGGTAAATGAACATTTTGTTGCCATCACAAGAAGGATAAAGATGAGCGGTGTAACATTACGTATACTATAACAGCATCAAATGTAAGGTATTAGGAACAAGAAGAGCAGGACAAAAACTGTGTCGCTATGCATTTTGCTGCCATCTAGAATAATTAAACAATTGGCACAATGTTGCATATACCTGTAAATGAAGAGGTATTGTTCTTTGGTTTGCACAGACTGTGCTCGTTTATGGCGAAGGCAAGCCACCATATCGGAAACTCGGAGAACTCGTCCAGCAGCCAATTGCATAAGACACATTTCAAGCGCAACCAATGTACCGCTCCTACCCACACCACCACTGCAGTGTACAACGGTACATGTAGGTGAAGTACGCGACTTTTGCAACAGATAGAATGGTGTTTTGAAATCCTCGTTAGGTATCTAAATAACGCATTCCCTATTAAAGCGATAACTACGTTTGTCCAAATCTTCATTACCACAAAGAAGGAATATAAAACGAAATTTCTGAGGATGCGGAAATATTTCGTCTACGCTGATAGATGAAATATAAATATACAGCTGCTAGCTTTCGTCGCTATGAGAATATTGTTTGATAGGAAACCGAACAAACATACGGATGTTGCTGGCACTGGAGAAATGAAACTCAAAGGCATCTTGTTTATTGGTTGATAGAGAGGCGGGTGAAAGTATGCAAAGATCCCGTTAAGTGAATGACTGGTACTCACCTTGAAATCAGGCCAACTAGTCCATTGATAGTGCATTACCGTCAAGTTCACTTCGCCATTCGACAAAACAATTTGCGTTTTTATTATTCTACCTTTGTGGAACGTTGATCTTGCTTTAATCTCTATTTGGAGGCCCGCAACAAATAGTCTGCGTAATTTTAAACTGCAATTAGCAAAACTAAAGTTTGAAGATTGCATTGCCATATATACCTTAGTGTGAGACATTCAACTAAACTACCACAATTGCTTGAGTGCATTCTCGTAATGGACAACTGTTTAGAACTGGCTACTTCGAATGCAAACGATCCACCCGCTCCTCCTCCCCTCTCCCCCTCCCTTAAAAAAGAACAAAAGTTCGGATCTTATATTTCATAAAACACGGTATTATGTTCATTTCCGCTTTTAAACCCAATAAACGAAAAAATCATTGGCTCCATTTTAGGCGAACAATAAGGGATAAACAGTATTCATGACGATGAAAAACACGTATCCACACCCTCATAAAGGATTTTTCCCTCGCAATCGTAATAAACTGCAGTCATGTAATGATTTAAATCCCAGAACACTTTTTTTGTTTAAAGATATTAAGTGCACTCAAAATCAATCAATCCAACTTTGAAACGCTCATTTCTAAGCTAAGATGGCTCGCCGAGTTACTGATCACTTAGAGTTAATTAAGAAAACCGCTGAAATGTTAGAGACGGGGAATGCAAATAATTTGATTTTCACATCTTCATTCAGCTATCCGAGAGTTTATTAGCTTCTCCATGAATATATGGTAGCATGATTCTTCGAAGACCAATACGAGAACTTCAACCAACAAAAGAAATTGAATCTATAAACCTATGAGTCAGAATTATTTAGTCACGACACTCACTTTGGTAAGTACTGCGCGCATTTGGCTTTATTCTCTTCGGTATAGCAGCAAAGCATGAAAATAACGCCCGTACGTTCTTGCCAAATCATATGCCAAAAATCAGCAACCGTATTTGGTAAAGGTCCCTGAAAAACTTTTCAGTTAAACATTCATTTGCTTTCGAAAATAAAAAAAATTGCAAGCATTAAAGCTAATACAGATTTCAAATATAGCGCTTGTTTCATGAAATCTGCTTCAGAACACTTAACCTTGATCATCGCCCTCATTAATCCACATACGAATCGTTATTTCAGCGAATCATACTCCAATTTCTCGGAGGAACTTCTTGAGGTATACTTCTGAAGATACCTTCTAGAAAAATATCTGCTATGAACCTTGACGCATTTGCTGAATCTCATCATAGATATTTTTGTGCAATAGGATGAGAAGTTTAATTGTAACCATCTGCGTATTTTTATTCAAATTAAATCACTTGTTGTGCACAATGTGCGATAGTTAATATGAAATTAACATTTATAAATCTCTTACTGAATTAATTGGAGTGCTTACCTGTGTTATAATAAAAGTATTTTGAAGTACTTTGTGCCGAACATAATTTGCATGTATATAATCTTCTTGCTGACCTTGTAGTGTAACACGAGTTGCATCAAGACAAAAAATATCTAAAAAATATTTCTAATTTTTGAAGACATAAAAATTCTAATTCAGCCTATTGAAGAAAAGTTTGTTGATCTCGAGGACACCATGTGAAAAATAACCATTTCTCTGTGACTATAAATTTATGAGGAAGAAATCAAATTAGAGATAAAATTTTGATTAGAGACGCTTAATACTAAGTGATACCTATTCAAGTTTTCATTTCAAAAAAAAAATTCCATTTCACTCAATGAGAAATTATACATACAGTTACTTATAAACTATGCACGATCGGCAACTTAATCAACAAAAGAATGGCGATTTTATTCAACAATCGATAGGACATTTAAAGGGTAACTAACCATAGTATCTATTCTTCCTTAGGTTCACCGGAAGCCGACCGATAAATGAGTTCGATGGAAGTGGCACAATGTGCTTTAATTTCTCAAATTGTGCAACTATATCTTTGATTGGTGTTTGAAGACACTGCAAAGAAATTCTCATATTTTTCATGTCTATGAATGAATATGAATGTGCTATGTGAATACTGGCTGTGCTCTTGTCGATGAATTTCTCCACTTTTATATTAAAATACTGGGAGAGATGGCAGGTTAGGGCAACGTCATTGAGTAATCCCCTAAAAATACTTTTTAATCAAATACACCAAAAGTGACTGTTGAAAACAGCTTGAGGCAATTATCAGACAAGTGAGTTGTTCGGACAAAGGGAACCTACAACATCCCATTCCACCAATTTCGTGTACACTCCTTTTGTGGAGGCATAGTAAAGGTGGATGGCTGCGAAGAACATAAAGACAATATCTGAGTATACTTCCTGCATCGCTTTTCTGTTGTGAACGTTAAATAATAAGAGTTCAGCTAACGTGATTCACAAATTCCTTCATTCGTCTCTGCATCGCATTATCGTAGACCTGCATACTCTCCTCGATGAAGGACCTTCTTGATAGACGGGTGGAGGAATTCTCATCTTGTGTCCTCGGCGATTTTTCACTTCTTTGCGTCACCTGAAATCTCAGTGTTTTCTACACTCGAGCTTTGCATTCTACTACTTTTTTAAGGGTCAACATTGAAAACAATGTAGAGATCTGTATTGTATCCAGCGAGCATAATGGCTAAATTTCAGTATGCACTAAAATTCTCAGTTTCTATCACCGCTTGGACAAATTCTAATTTGCTATAAAAACTACTCGAAGAAAAGCCCTGCGGAGTGTTGGTTCCATATCGTTTTGCTCATTCTCTTCTGGTTTCCATATGTGGAGCACAATGAACAACTTTCTATTCGTCAGGATGATTCAGAAAGGGAAGAGAGGAAAAAGCAACATTGTTCTAAGACGTTACTCATTGCTCAATTGTCCATATATCCTCTAATTGCAATCCCATTGAACCTATCCATATGAACAAAATTATTTATGCCTCTATTCATCCAGCAACTGCGAAATATGCACCTCATGCACAAGTTGTCACCATTTAATGAGAATCGAAATTTTCAAACACCCTATTGCGTATAATCACCAGCTCATATATCTGTGTAAAGTTCTAATCATTCGTTCTGATCGCACTTCCCAGAGAGCCCTCATCAAAACCCGAAGTGGTCTGCTGTTCAGAGTTTTTGAAGAAAGAAATCGTTAGATTAATTAATAGTGTAAAATATTCACTCACTCACCCTCCCCTCCCAATCCTTTTGGCAGGACTTACGAATTCAAAAAATTGTACAAAATAGCGAAGAGAAACAAATCATATTGAAGACTAATTTCAAAATATAATAATCTCATTGAAAGTGAAGTTACTGACTTCAGTAGAAAATGCTGAAAGCTTTCGTGTATGATGAAGCATGTTCATAAGTAATTTATATTAAAGTAATCGAACCGAAGGGCAGATACTTGGTGAGCTTTCGCTACTACCACACCGATGTTGACGCAATGAATAGCCTGTTGTTTGACGAACTAAAAGTCCGAATTATTCAATTCATGTTGCTGTTATGCAATAAGAATCTCTACATTTTACAGGATAAACTAGCACTGATGCAATATGGTTTCATCTGAAGATGCTATTGGGTTCAGTGTAACAAAGTGTCACCACCAACCCACAAATGCTACCGTGTAGCATATATATGAACTCCTGTTCAAAATATTTTCATCTCGTTTATCGGAAGGCGTAAAATTGGTTTATTTTTTCCTCGAATGGCTAATAAACTTCGGTTATGAAAATTCAAACTTTATAAACATAGTTAAACATCGATTCTACGTGGAATGTGGAAGGAAAGAGTGGAAGAGAGAAATAAAGAGACAGAGCACCTACAAGGTTGATGCTGTAATGCTTGTGGTGCACTTGGTCTTCGCCTTTCTATAAATGAATAAACGAATTATAGAGTGGATGTGAGTGGCACTAGAGAGGTTGATGCCTCATTGACTCCTAGTACTATTGCATTTCGTTGTTGAACAATAGAGTCATCAACGGTTCAAATTAAAAAAGACAAAAACAAAAACAAAAAACAAATCTCATTTAATTCTTTCTACGTTGACAGAAAATGTGACTAAGATTTAGATATTTCATCTATAGTACAAGTATTGTACCTTGCTTTATCAATGCCCAATGAAATTTAAAACTTTGAGGAACTGAACTGTTCAGCTAATTTTCATTAAGCAAACGATCAAAGAGGATGAGTTGATCAAGAAAAACATTGATGATGGAGGACAAACTTTGAAATCTTCTTGTCGATTTATTCTTTGAGCTTTCCGTTATCTTTGGGCAGCTGCTACTGAAGAATTATTTATAATTTACATAATATTAAAATTTACATAATATTAACTAAAAAAAGCCAAGTTCCAGGAAAGTTCAAAATCAAGTGGAAACGAAGAAAGCGCTGCTTAGCACTGTTCATTGTAAGCCATTATTGAACAAAAGCGGCATAAGAGAAGTTTTATAGACTTATATAACGACGAAGATGCCCGATGGGCAGTGCGTCGCTTTGAAACTCGAGCGCTACATTTTTCCAGGAGTTGTGCAATAGTGAATTGGTGCTACGGCGATGCGCAATGGAGTTGAGCCACTCTCACATAGACTTAATTCAGATTGTCGCAAAGCCCGTCGATTTTACCTGCATATTGCATCCTTTTGATCAACGAGTAAATCGGAGAACATAAGAGAAAAAGTGACAGTATTGTTACATAGACATTGATTTACCTTGTGGAACTTGTTGCGGCCTCATCGTCACGTAAACAGCACGTTTGGTGTGCTGTCTTTGCTATCGAGTTCTGGACAACGCTTGAGTCCGCTTTCTGGAAGTTCGAGATCACTGTAAACGCAACGCTAATTTTTGTTCATTTGAACCAATCTACTTTCAATTAAGTTGTCTTCGGAAGGAGGGAGAGGTTGGACGATTAGAAAGGGGGAAGGTTTTCCCTCTTTTCAGGCATCTTTGGCGAGGTTATAACATATTTCACAACTTTCGACAATTCTATTCACCACATTCTTTCTCGTTTGTGATCGTCACTTCCGATGGTTCCTTTATGAGGTTTTTTTCTGAGTGATGTGTTTTTAGACGCACGTATTTTGAATAAATGAATGTATCTGTTTAACATAGGTGAGAACATAACTTTTTTTCTAAGCATATGCAAGCAGCAACAAAGATGTGAAGAATGTCACATGTGGATACAGTCAGCTTGAACAAAATATAACTTGTGCAATACAAGAAAATGCATAAAAAGGACAAGAAATATGGGTAGAATATGATACGAAAAATGTTTTGAAAGTTAAGATTACTTTTAAAACAATAATGGTAAATGATGCAAAAATGAGGATACAGAAGGTCATATTAAAACCTGTCTTCTCTTAACCTTTGTGAGAGTGATGCTGCTTACTACCAACGATGTGTAGTGTTTGTGGGTAAAATAATCAAGGATTATAGAAAAACTCCTTATATTAAATCGGTAGTCAAGCTCACGCATTTTCGCATTCGCCATTTGTTTTGGGGAATTTTACCAGGCGTGTATCATTGCAAAATCCTTTCTGGGAGTTTGTGCTGTTGATGGTCAAAACGACAGCATATTAGAGCGATTGTGACCGTTGAGATGAGCCAAAGGAGGATCACATGCACTATTTTCATGTTGGGAGTAAGCGTAACAAACGCTTTGAATTAGCCGGCAACAGTGGATCATCTACAGTGAAGTCAGGAAGTAATGAACAAAATATGGAATAAAGATGTTTAGCAAAGAAAACAAAAATAATGATGCGTCTGGAAGCATGGAAAAAACAGCTTACGGAAGCAAATGCGACAGAAAGGACGTTAGTACCTAACGCTTTCCAAATGTCATAGAGAACTTCCTGTTGGTGTCAAATGTTTTCATCAGCGTTGGCGAATTTTCCTAATTTAAGGAGCTGAATCGGAAGTAGGTGCCAATGTTTAACCAACCAACTTTCCAAAATGAGCCTGTCCTCTTCATGAACTCGAGGTGCAATTTTTGCGGCAAGGAATAGAATGCTGCGATGAGCACAAATCAAAGCGTGATCACTGAGGAGCGTGGGGGACTCCTGCACCACCTCAACCACCGATTTCTTATGCTATGAAGAATTACAGGTCATGTTTCTTCGACTAAAAACAGCATATAGCCCGCCGCATTTCAAAAGAAATCCATCATATGCTTCCATTTTCTGAGTTAGGAAATCCATTTACTGTTTTTTTAATCTCTCATGTTGCAACATTGTGCTAAGAATGTAACCCAAACGGATGTTCTTTCACTGGGTCTAGCGCTTAGGAATGCAGCATCGAAGTGCTGTGTGTTCCCGCATTATCGGCCTCTCTGTCAAGCGTGTTTTTTGCGATCAGTCATTTCAGCTTCAGCACATCGGGTACATGCTGCACAAATGCTGCTTGAACAGACACTGCCTTTGCACTCGAACACGTACTTTCCTTCTGAATGGTCTGCGTATTTCGTTTCATTTATTGGAAGCTATTTTTATTGCCTAAATAGTAAGTACCTTATTTCATTTTTAAAACGTTTTAGCCATCAGGAATAGCGAAACTCTTTCTTCCCACAATTAGCCGAAGGAAATATGAAGTATATTTTAATGTATAGTATAGTATGGTGAAAGGAACGGAGATACAACATGGTGCAAGTATAACACAAACGCTAGAGAAATCAGATATCTTACTTTATGGTTATGACCTTGATATGATATACCACATTCCGATTGATCTGTTCTGAATCTATTCTCACTAAAAATCTAGAGAACATTACCTGGTCACGAAAACACTGCTTTCGAAAACGAAAGTGTTGCTTCACTTTGAATTTACTTCATTACCGCTCTTACCATGGTTTCTTCGTCACTTTCTTTTATTTCAGTTCATCTTGTTTCATTTCATTCATTACTATATTTTAAGGCCGACATGACTCTTACTTCTAAAAGCGAAGCGAAGGAGGTTGAATCAACGTTTCAAACTCGAAGACATCATAATGAAAAAGCTACGCAGTTGTGCTTGAAAAAGCCACTGCAACTGAAATGAGGATAAAGATGAGCTTTAGAGACCTGTAACAAATTGCGAGATCGGGATGAATCGGGACGATCGACGGATAACGGTGAAGACGCTGATAACATCACACTCGAACAGCTCCCTTCCCTGAAGTGTTCCTTCGTTTGAATTTTCGAGACCATTTCACACAACTCTTTTCAGACGATCGTATATATGCACAGATAAAAACATCAAACTATAAATCTTCAACCATTTGGTGTCTTCTTTCGAGTTCTTCAGCAGGAGACAGAATTTTCCAGACACCTTTAACTTAATGAAACTATACTATTTTTGCAAGAATAAAACTTGCGCTCTTTCACTGATTTATTGAGTAAATTTTTACTTCCATGCTTTAACATTCTCTTGTTATTTGCTTTGGAATTTCTTATTACATTCTTATTTTCTTATAAAATAATCCTTATTATTTTTTAAAATTACGAGCCTATAATTACAAGCCACTTGTTCGCCATCTGAAAAATATGCATATATTTTTGTTGTGCACGCCAAAAATTTTGCATGTATCTGACGAAAAATGAATACGCAACCTTTCATAGTTTTATTCATACCAAAGATAAAAATAAACAATCCTGAGCATTCGAAACTAAGTTGAGACATAACGGTTTACTTCGAGATAGCGCATGACTGTCAGAGTTGCAATGGAATAAAGCTCTATTTGAATCACTTATCCAGTATGGTTTTCGATTAGGAAATTTCCTTTTCTCCTCTTTTTCTCAACTATTATGAGCATATTTCCTTGCATTTTTTCACAACAACTGTTACCTATTTTTCCAGTTGTTTTAAGTTGTTTTAAATCAAAAATTTTAAAGATTGTTTATAATTTGGCAATACTGATAGGAAAAAATGTAAGAAGGGAATATGTCAGATGCAAACAATGTGTGCATGACACATAAAAATAATGCGAAAATATGAAGCGTACGGATTTTGATGTATTTTCTTTGCAATGCCAACGAAATTTCTCTCCACTTTCTGAAATATGTTAATTATTTTTTAGATTTGCACAATAATAACACACAAAGTCTTATACGAATCCGATTCCGTTTGTCGCTATATCGAGTCTATAAAGATTTCTTCTAAAAATATACATTTTACCTAGTTGAAGGCACTAGAGTTATTATAGCACTTTTGATTGACGGCTATCTCTTAGTTACCCAATCCACTTCGTCGTGCCATTTTTTGATGGTTCCAACCGATACTATAATATGGAAAAGCTGAACATACTAATAATATACTCAAAACATGTTACAACATACCCCTGAAATATTCGTAGTTGTATATAACGAATCATCGGCAGCTGTTGAATTCATTTGTCCGTTGCTGCATTCTGATGGTGACAAGCTCTAAAGAATCACATTTTTTGCTGATAGCGCTTCTTAGCAGTTTTCATTCACTGAGCCTTCTCCTAATCGTCGAAAAACTTTGCGACTCTGATCATTTCCAGTTTGAGAAACACTGAAATTTGAGTTTACAAATTTCATGGGATGCTATGCGCTACGTACATTAACTTGATTTATAAATTCCGAAAAGAGTCACTAAACAGTTAAATTTGCAAGAAGATTTCTGTTTTAGATTGCTTGGATCAAAGAAAACGATTAACCTTTAAATTAAATATAAGGACACTGGGGTCATAGATAGCAAAGAAATATTGAAATTTTAGCTATTTATTGATAATTTGCAAAATTGGTCTGTCGTTCCATGAGCGGAAGGGAAGAGTGAGTAATGCATTAACACGCTTCGCTACTTGCTTAACCCCATACGGAATCTTTTATCAGTTGCTTGCAAGAAATATCTTTTGCTTCACTCAGTTAAAAAAATTCCCATGTTTGTAGCTCTGATCTTATAATTTTCATTGGAGCAGAAATCTGTGTGGCTGATTCGTGGACCTTTGCTCGCAGTTGGTTAAGAATCCTCCCTCCTTCCCCATATCTTCCCCGTTCACTGTTATTGGCGCTCCTTTGCTGCTTTCTCTCTTCTATTCTACACATGACTGTGGTGCAACACATTTCGCAAGTTAAGAAAGCAGTCAAATAAGCTAGTTAGTTCTATTACTGGGTGCCGATCCTTACCCTCTATCGACTATTGCTTCACAACTGAGTACACAAACCGGTTTAAGAGTTTCGCGTTCCATCCGGCGAGTACAATTAGATAGAGTTAAGAAGACGCGACCGCGCAAATGTAGAAAAAAACTGACAAATGATGAATTCGTTTACTCATCATCAATGCAACAATAAATTTGCAAGCAAAATATGCAAATTAATTTCATCGTTTTTTTGTTCGAATTTATGTAGATTTCTCATAAAACGAATGTCAAATAGAACGAATTTGAATTGAGGGCAATTTCATGAGCAGCCACTCGCCCTAAAACCAACGTAGTGAGAATTCTATAGGGAAGAACAACGCACAACATTTACATTTTACAGGACAGTCATTACTAGGTGTACCACATTAAGCTGCCTAGCCACTATACGAGATATGCAACTTCCATAATCTCACTCATTCATCGCCAAAAAGGAGGTAGGTTTTCAAAATTTCGAGCGATATTTGAAGTTAATATTGGCAATAAACTCTCGAACCTATAATTCTAAACTATGTGAAAGCGCCGTCCTATTTCCTTCGCTCTCCTTTTACCAGTTTTCCATCATGTAATTATGCCTAATTTGGGCTTGAAATAATTGTCCCATCATCTAATAAGGCTTCCACCTAAGTTCGAAAAATTTTGTTAAGAAATTGCGCTTATAGGAGATTGAATTCAATTTGCATAAATGAAGTCAATTATGATTTTATTATGAGGCCGTTATAACTGCAGCTATTTTTATTGCAAATTCGTATTTATTGTAATAACAATAAACTTGAAGCATAAATACAGCCTATTTGATAGCAATGTTAATTTTCATTCATTAAATTAATAAGAAGCGATTTATTAAACTTTCGTTTGAAGCCGAGGCTGTGGTTGTCGTTTGAAGCACTTCCTTAGGTTAGCATTCCCGATGATCTCATTGATCAACTTCACAGTGATAAGGGCGATCACCAATGATAAAATGACCACAACGAGGACAAGAATCAATGTAGTTGTAGACGGCGAGGTGAAGCTAGCTGATGTTTCACCGACACTTGATGCCATCTAAATACCGTCAGCAATCATCTCGTCTCATAGACGATGTCGTATCTCAACTGCTATTTATACCATAACCTTCTCAATTAATCGAGAAAAAAAACCAAATTGGAATTGCCAAAATTAAAGCCTTGTCTAAGAGGAAGTTCAAACATTCGTATTTTTAACATTACCCTGCCAAGTATGACATTAAATTGTGCAACATATATGTCGTCCAATTGAGTTGAATGAATCGTAATAATGGTGAAGTATTATGTAAATTGAGCGTGTATGATCAAATGAGGGAGCAAATCGGGTATAAGTCTTACGACCGCCTATTCACAGCTGAGAAATCCCGGAAATCTTCCAGGATTAATGATTATTGCCCGAGGCAGGTGGCAGCACCACCAGTGAAGTGCTCCATCGGGATAAATTTTTCATTGAACTCAACATTTATTAGAGACTATGAAAACACTGTACAAGGTAAAGTGCCGTAGGCAATTTCTAGGATAAGACCGCTGCATGGAACAGTAATATCGTGAACTGCTTTCAAATGGAGTAAACACATCTAGATGCGTTAACTTTTAAAAACATACAAATCAGTAAAAGATACCTTATCAATGGCTTTGTTGATGTGAACAGAAGTCTTTTCGTTTGTATTCATGAACAATTCATTGAGCTTATCAATCATCAGTTCCATTTGATTATCTCCCATGTCGGTGTTAAATGTTATTTCAGCTTGTAACTTCACATGCATTCTTCAAGATAGCAACTGTCATCGAAAATGTGCAATCCAATAATCTCGAGAAAATTCTCATAAAACGTTCACAACAAACTTTTCAGGTTTTCGAGTAAGCTCAATGATGCTCACAGGAAAACAATACTAAACCTCTTTTAACAACGATTTCAAGTCACATTACTCAGAATATGACTTTCAAAGTTATGGTCTTATTGCTGTTCGACCATAAACTATTGTAAGGAAAGGAAAAATTAGATTTTTGCAGAAACATATTTCTGTTTACCTATTCTCTTTCAAAAACTTATCATCATTCATTTTTATCACCGTTCATATGCTTATTGGATACTAAAAAAGTGGGAATCGATTGTTAAAAGAGCCATCGAAAGACGTAGGTTGCACAATTTGTAAGTACTATTGTTTCAGCCTAAAATAGTTAATTAATAACTAATACAGATTGCGTTGAGTCAAGTATACTAGTTATAGATGAGGCAAACTGTGAACGTAAAAATATTTTCTATATTATGATAAAAGCTAAAAACTCATGTACTTATGGTGAAAGCTAATAAGAATGCTTGGAAAAAAAATGAAAAATTTCGGCGAAAAACGAACAGTTCGAATTTTCAGAAAAAAGTGAAACGTTATAAAAGCTTTATTGCAGCATTTGTCATTCATTTTGCTGCTATGTTTCTGCTATAAATGTTAATCATTTTTTAAAACAAACTCTCTGACGAATTCACATTTGCACATCGGTGCATTCTCCGATTGATGAATATAACTGAGGCAGATTTTCAAATTACCCTTCATTTAAACAATTTTCAGCACCGAAATTCATCTGTGAGGTTCAACTAAGCTCAAGTAGGTAAATGTTTGCTGAGTCTAAAGTTTTCAACTTTCACATTCCAATCCATAAAAATTGACCGCCGTATTTGAAATTCACAAATCACACAGACAAAAAGGAGAATTCATTTTCGTTATGCGTTTATTTCAAATGTAAATGTCGAATATTTTCGAGGTATCGAACAGTAAAGGCTTTTTACCCTTTCAATAGACCTGTCATAGAAATGATTCCGCTGTGAATGTGAATTAAAATTAAACGTCAACAGCACTGTAAGCCGAAGAAAATCACCAGTTAATAGGTAGTTCTTTTTGCATTCTAGCTCGGTTGCCTCAATTTTTATTATTCCACTGGACTCGTGGACAACATTTACTGCTCCACCGGGCGTTCGAACAACCTTTATTGTTCGACCAGACATACAGGAAACCTTTGACTCGAACGGAAGCTTCGACACACTTTTTTATTAAATCCCGCGATCAAGCAATCTTTATTGTTCAAGCGAGTGTTCGAACAGTCTCTACCATCCAACCAGGCAACCTTTATTGCTTGACACCATGCTGGGCAACTTTTTTTATTCAATCAGTTACTCGCACGACCTTTACTGCTCGACTGGGCGATTCTTGCGACTTTCATTATTCGAACGGGCATTTAGGAAACCTTTTATTGTTCGACTTCGCTGCTCCGACAGCCATCATTATTCGATTGGGCACCAAGTCTTTACTATTCGACCTGGCGGTGTTGCAAACATTGTTGTTCGATTTCCGAGCACTCATTGCAAACCCGTGCACTTTAGAAAGTGACCAAAAATATTTCATTTTTTGATGTTAATTGATCTATTGATGTCGAAGATTTAAGCCATTTCGCTCATCGACCAATACTGAAATAAAGATGTGGAGTATTTTTAATCAGTTTCAATGCTGGATGAGTACCACAAGTTTAACGACTAACCCACCTTTCATATTTTACAAAATAGCAGCTGACCGACTCAATTCAAATAAACATCCTGCAGCGCAATGTGTCATTCGAGTGGATTTCTCCGAATTTCCTTTTCACAGTTGCTTTCTCGAAATCCATCAAATTATCCTCTGCCGCATTTCCATAATGACAACGAATTTCGCTTGTTTGCGTTAATCGAGCAGCCATCCCATATTGAAAGACGATTTGCTTACAGCATATTACTTCAACTCAACATGATTCTTTTAATGAGTGTTTCGGCCTTATAGTATGAACTTGGAACTTTTTCTCTATTAGGTAATAATCTTATTATGTGAACATATTTACATTCAGCCAAACTTGCATGAAAATTGAAAACTTTAACTTAAAAACAGCCTTTCGACAAGAGGAATATTCGCAGATGCAAACCTTCAAAGCTTTGTCTAATGCTCAATGTGAAGGAAGAATAAAATGGTTCTAATACCCTCGTACTATACCATGAATAGTTGTTCTGTTTTCACATAGTTCTACATAAATCGTAGCAGCGGGCAATCTGTTGCATTTTCACAGAAGTATGTTACACCTTATAGCACACTTTACTGGAAACACATGTACAATGAAAGAAAGACACCAAAACAACAAAATATGCGGGAATAAGCAAAACGCATATATGGCTCGAATGGAGACAATCACTGCACGGACCCGCAAAATACTCTTGCTTAGAAGCTTGCAAAGAAAATAAGTATGTTTAAGAAGTGATAAGAAGCCAAACAACTTACTGGAAATCAATACTGATGTAAACGCCAATTAATGAAAACCGATCGGTGAAAGATGTTCGATGAATTCATTTCAAGCACCAATTTCTGCTCAACTAGGAACTGATGACGAGGCAGTCGACTGATGAAATTTCTGACCATAAATCCTTTATTGTCCACCATTTCAATCACTCAACGGGGAGTGGATAAACCGTCAAAGCGAATGAATTTAGCTAGAAGCCCGTACACAAAATTACCTTTTTTTGGTGGATTCAACTCGCATTCCCGCATAGATTCGCAAAATACACTTCTAAAAGACAGACATTTCATTCACATATCAAATCCACCATTGAACAACATCTTTCAAATCTTTTCGATGTCCACATAATAAATAAGTTCAGAAGTGCTCATCGATATATTCGAAGATGATGTGCCTTCCTCGAGTCCATTCAACTATGTGGATCCTTTAATAGCGTCATATTATTTGATTATCATCAGAGCACAGCACATTAGAACGAAGGCACACATGTGCGTTGTGCACGCTCGATTTGTGTAATTATATTTGCGAGCCGCCTGCGGATCTTCTTCTGATCGTCGGCCGTACATTCGATAACCTCAAACGAAACATATCACCTCATCTCACAATTGCTCGTTTTCGATATTCGTTGTTACCGATCGTACTTTGCAAAATGTGAAATAGAACCTATTCGACCTAATTGCAAGTTGACTTTAGCACATTTATAGGCTTTTGAAGAGGATTTTTGTTGAGAACGAACAGCAGGATAAACGAATTTTTGTAGAGAAAGATAAGAGGAAGAATTCGATAAATTCGCTCAAACGAATTTTATGACGACTGGGTAAATTATAAAATTTGTCGAGGAAAATTAAGCAAACTTTCCATCAGGCCGCTTGAAAACACCTTGCGACAAATATAAACGGAGATAAAACATAACTGCAAGGGTTTGTTCATTGACAGTTTTCCCTGGTGTGCTTTCCTATCATAGTTGGTAATTAGGCCACCTCAACTCCTTGAAAATGAGCACCAGGAATTGAAGAGATGCATATGAAAACCTCTCCTTGGCAGTTATTTTGTCGGTGGCCACTATATGCGGAAAAATTCAAGAGTTTTCGCAGCGAGAAGGCGGCTCAGTTATGTCGAAGTTACTGACACTGACAATGACCATGCGCCAGCGTTTATCACTACTTGTACTCAGGTGATGCTGGTCACTTCTGCTGTAATACTCGATGACCACATTTATGACGTCCAACTGTCGCCCCAATAAATAAAGAGAGGAAGAGAGAAATACAGTGATTGAAAAAGAGAGCAATCTAGGCGTCGTAATGCTGAATGTACACTTACCTCAGAGATTTTACATCCGATTACATAGACCACGGTATGTACTACCATTCTGTTTAAAGTCGAAAAGCAACCAAATTACCCCTTATTTACTAATGAATATGTCAACCTATCCATCCCCTTCAGCGCAAGTTGTCGAAGGGTAAAACTCCTATGGAAAGATTTCGTAGTAGAAAAAGCCGATTGCCAATGATGGCAACTGCTGATTACTGTTGTTAATTCACGTAAAAAAGCTTTCAGAACACGTCAAGCAAAGCGTCGATGATGAACCACCAACTTGAGTGAACCTTACTGTTTTCTTCTACTGTCACTAATACCTCCCTTCAAAAATTCATCATCTTTCAAAGATTACCCACAGAACATGCTAATTAGTATCTTAGAAGATATTAGTGGGGTTTAAACGATCGCCTTTATTGCTCGATAACCTCCTAACATATGAACCCAGCACGATGAAGAGGGTGGTCAAAAAAATCAAAAATTTATGGAAGTGTGGCTTTATTCAACGGATTAAATCCAAATAAATGGTTGAACTTGTCTCACTGTTCGCACAACAAAAATTCACCATATGGACTGCTGCTAAATTACCAGAAGAATACATCCTTCGACGCTATTTGATTATTAAAAAAAAAAAAGCAAAATAAATGGAAAAACGCATCAGAGGAGGAGCTGGCATAATTTTTGCAATTCCACTCTTTTAAGCAAGCATTTTCATAAACTGCAAATAAATAATAAAACATGTGCAATAAAGTATCTACACTCCAAACGTCTATCACAATTTTTAAGGAAGTTGTTCAATTTTCACACTCATCCAACTATAAAGTGCAACTCGATCGGTCAAAATATTTATGCAAATTTTTCAGTTCATCGATGCATCTCTCTATAACTCCTCACGAAGCTGAGGCACAAATGTAAAAAGAGATTAAGCAGTAAACTAATATTTGCAGATCATGCAAACCAAATTTGCAATTTCATTTTTTCGGTTCCATGAAAATGCACATATATGGGCACGCACAAATGCGATATAGTCGTAATGCGCTTTGCAAATATAAAAACATGCCTGTGACTGAAAACGTTGGTCGATTGGCCCTTCTGGTTGATCAGGTGCGCATGCATTCAGGAAACGTTGCACCATCTATAAATAAATGTTGCTTAAAACATGCGATGGAAGCAAACACCTAAATCCAGCAGCTTTTTCTATAACTTTTAAAGAATTGAAGTTTGATACACTTCAACAGAGCAAATTTATTAATTCTCTGTAATTAGAAATCTTTTCCTTTCCTTAAATTCCTTGAATCTGCTATTTTAACATGAAATTTGCTCTGCAATCATTAAAAAACATGACGTTTTGATCTTGCTTATAACTTTACGGTGCACAAATGAAGAAGCGTACCATAAGAAGTAATACAGTGTGTGCATCCGCATTCCAAGCACATCTACAACAAAAAAGTCAACGATAATGACTCCTTATTTAAAGTGATCCGATCGGATGTGCAAATCTCCAACAAGAAATAAGCTTTTCATTAAGTCAACAGGTGTAAACATGATATGAATTTCTCAGCTCCTTTAAATGCCTAAAACTTCGACGCTGCTAGACTAATTTGACTGGTGTGAGAGGCATTGTCCTATGCCGCACATTATACTGAGCGAATTTCATAGTTCTAACGTCAGTGGTTCTCAGTTAAAATTACTGAAGGATTGACAGAGAGACGAAAACATTGAATACGCAGATAAGACGTCATTATTATGCACCTTAGCAGGACAAATTTGCAACAGCGCACAATAAAATACCACTAGAAAAAAATTGCGAGAAATACAGAGTGTTTGTTTTATGCAAAAAGCAGGACCATCAAACTAAGATGCATTAATATTTATACTTATATTTTTCGTTGTAACTCAGCTAGAGAATAATAATTCCGCATCATGATCTGCAGCACTTCTGTATAATATGACAATTCATTAAGGGATACGCTGAGTATAAAAATGAGATCGACATGCAATCGAATATTAGTATGAAAGATGACCTCCTTGGAATTTTTGAGATCCTCCTGCATTTTAGTGACCGCCCCTTCGATGAGAGAGTTGACACTGTTGAGTGCTTTCGTCTGTTCGGGATTGCGAGGAGTATTAACCACCACCTCAACGGCACGGCATCGATTCAATAGTCGATTCGCTGTCGCGTTGATATCCTCCCGATCACCTTCAATTCCATTAATCTCGAAGGTATGCACTCAAACCCATCTCACTGCAACATTCCATAAAGACTCTTCACTTTATCAACGTTACGCTAGAAAGATTTCTACTCAAAGCAGGAAAATGAGAATCACTTTAAACCGCTTTACAATAAAGGAAACCTAGAACTTAACTTGATCCCATAGGTGCTACGTCAGGTAGGGTAAAATAACCCACTAAAGATTAAAAACCAGAAAAAAATCTTAAAGAGAAGCAACAAAGAATTACGTATACATCTGCACAAACTGAAAAACAAAACAAGATGAAACATTCTCCACTTCTGACAAATACCAGCCGTTGAATGAAAAGCTTCTAGAAGAAATTCTGAGATGATTAAAAGTCCTTCTTTCATCACCTCAGCCATAAATGCGATACGTGAAAGTGGATCTGATGAAAGATTAGGCGAAAGTCAACCTGTCACGATGGCTATTGAAAAGTGAAAACCTTAGGAGCAGACAAAATTTCAACCGATAATACCGCCATCGGACGATTTTCGTCACTAATTTTCTCTTCTGAGATACTTCATTTCTGGTTCTAATCTTTTTTTTGGCTGCCGCTTCAGCATGTTTTCAATTTATTTTCATTCAACACTATATTTTTAAATTCACTACTCTATTTCTCATCATAACAAAACAGGCAGAGTCAAATTAAAAAAAAATTCTTTCTCAAGGTGTGCATAAAAATGAAACAGGAATATTCGAAGAGAATTTGTGCAATAAGTTTACGATGAAAACCAAAGAAATACGATGCAATTTGCAGATGGCGGTTAAAATCCCGACAAGTTTAATGCCTTCACATTCACAATTACGATTCATTTGCTTTTGAGAAGGTTTGCATTCCATAGACACATTACTACTCACACGAATTTGTCGGCATTTTAGGTGCAAAGCTTTTGCAAAAAAAGAAATCAACAATGGAAATGTTGGAAACATGCTCCTTCACCATTTCAAGATCCGAAAGAACGACCGCACATTAAGATGCGAAAATAAGGACCCGAAAAATGTTTAGTTAGATTTCACTTGGACTTGCAGGAATCGTAATAGCTTGTGCATGAGAAAAGAGGAATGGAGTGAGCAGTATGCACATTTGAAGAGTACAACAATATAGTTATTGAAATTTATTTTCGATTCGTTAAATTTGCTTGAAGAATCGTGAAAGAAATATGTCGCAAGGAACACAGTATTGCTAGCACACTTATAAACTTTGTGCTTTGAGGATATTGCAAAATTGAACTTAATCGTTTAAACAAACATAGGAAAACAAATTAAAGTTACATGATTAATTAAATGAATAGAATAGATGGCAATAAATAGATGCAAATCTGAGCAAATATTGAATGATTACGACCATTCCGTTCGCATCTTCCGAAATCTTGCCCTTTCGTAGCGAATATCAATCTGATAGCCATTCTCTAGAATAACAAGATGTTACCTTGACCAAGGCGAAGTATTTCAGCGTTAAGATTGACGTTTCCAAGCATATCCAATAATGATTCTTTCTCTTGTTCCAAATGACCCGCTGATTCCCTTAAACTTTCCAAGTAACGGTTTTCAAGTGATTACTCGATGACACAGTGAAGTGATAAGACGTCACTAAGATAAATATCCAGTCAATATTTCACTTTTCACTAAATTCTATTCGTCACACAAATTTCAGATCACCGTCGAAATTTTTTATGTAGAATATTTTCGTTGCTTTGACTTCATGCCAACTGGGGCAACATTGAAATCTACTTTGCAAACAACAAATGTGTGCACTGCAAAGATGCTAACAGAGATGATTTCTAATTGAAGTTATAAATAAGTTATGAATACTTTACTGTCTCAACAAAGTTGCGTGACTAAACTGATCACATGCTAACACTTTAGTGTAACACTGAGTAAGGGATTATCGTTCTCAAGTAATATTCCAATAATCTTTCAATAAAATACTCATCCCCTCGTAAACGTCCTCTTCGAGATAAAGTAAGGAATTTCTCTACAAATGACGCGAACAAATCAAATAATCAAAGCAAGCAGTGGCAGAATTCACGAATCCGGTTTTGTGGGTGTCATCGTTGCGCTCATCGTTTCGGAGGATTAGACACGCCCCCATAAGTCGCACTGCAGATTTCGTAAAACAACCATAAGTACATTTAATAATCGAATTTCTACACCTAAATATTACAAAATTCACTTTTATAGAAATCCCGAATTTTAATTTTTTACAGACGAATAAACTGAGAGGAGACTATTTTCTGTCATTTGGCGAATGAAATCTGCACTGCTGGAAGAAATACGAGAGCACAAGAAGCAATAGGGTATTCGCAAAGTGCTTATAGCTTTCGAGCAGCCGCTTTCTCGTGATCTATTTGTGAAAGCTCTACACTAACTGACAAGTTCATCTCGCCTACTCCTCATTTCACCGACAGTTTGCTCGATCAGCACGAAGCAGATATATTTCATAATAGACGTGTCTTGGAACAATCTACTTTGATCACTAAAAAAGTTACAAAACACAACGAACACCAGTTGGGACGGAAAAAGCTATTGAGAACTGCGAAGATCTTTTATGCAAAAAAAAGAAACATGACCTCCTCGAAGTGTTAGTTAAAGAGAGCAAAGAAAAGCACTAAAACCTTGCCAATTCGATAAGGGATCAGTTAAAATGAACCTGAGTTGTTCGACTCTTCTCTCCACTTCATCCAACATTCCGATCATTTGCTCGTTAAAATCCTCAACGGAAGTCTTTCTAAGCAATTGTACTGGAACAACCCTCGAGCCTGCATTTGATCCACCTGACATCCCCTTCTCTTCACCGTTCGTTTCAGCGTAAATACGACCACACGGCGACGTCCGCGGAAGACCTCTATAATATTTCAACTATGAATATATATTTTCTTCAAAAAAATTTCAAATGCAAATTTTTTCGTATCTGAAATTGTCTAAATTCTTCACGACCGAATACTTGGTCAATTCAAATACATTACAAATAAGGCAAAAATATTTCGAGAAAAATTTTTTGGAAACAATTCAAACAACTTTTTATTCGCAATTTAGTAATAACTGAGTTATTCAAATGCAAAAAGAAATTAAAACTTTAGTTGTTTCATATAGTTTCACCATTCATAAACAACAGAATGAATAACACAAATGTAGCACATTGTACATATCATGTGATTGTAAATCTGATAGTGAAAAATTAAAAATTTCTTGAATCTCATAACCATTTACACAACTAAAGAGATGTTTATAAACTGTCAGGGTCTCATTCTGAAATAAGTGGAATGAGTTCGTTTTATGACCGAATTAATAAAAGTTAGAAGACATGAAACGCTGGATGATTATAGATCGATGCTATAAATCGATAGATTAGAATTCCCAATTCGATACTGATAAAAATCTGCGTCCTATAGAGAAGCGCAACGAAATTTTGTGCGATGTCTTAACACTTTGGCTCCAATGCTCAAACATATTCACTCAGCTTAAATATGTGCAGTACATTCTCATAAATTAAATCAACCATTTAAAAAAGCAGCAATGGTTATTTTGAAGGTGAGCGATCCCCGTAAGTAGTCTCGCACTGTGGTCATATTCCTTTCGAAGAGTGAATCTCCATTACGTGCACAGTGAATCAACACCCCCACAAAAACTATGTAAATAAACTTATAACAAATACCCATGTAAACGTAATAAATCAAGGGGAAAGAAATATATAGGAATAGAAGAGGGTGGAAAATGTTTAGAGTGATAATTTAAAAGTCTGTATGTTATCATCGCTTTCCGCACGGCGAAAATTCACGAAAACGTAAAAAATTCATTCGATCGAATTCATTTTCAACGATAGAATATATTCTCTCCATAAAACATATTTGCATATTTTCCCCGTTACGGTTAACCGCAGCTGTTTCGCTATTATAGAAGCGAGTATTGCATCGTTCGCTCTTTGCAAGATCTGTGAAATGGCACTGCTCGATAAAAGACTATGAAAAAGCACATGTCACATTTTTAGAAAAAGCCAGCTTGATGAATAATTTCCCTTTTTTTGAGTCATCGATTACAATAATAGCCTCAGATAGACCACAAGGGAAAACACCATAAAGAGAATGAAGAAATCTCCCAAAAGAGTTGATATGAAATGCCCTTTTGTGTTCCATTCACCCGATGACTCACCTTCATAAATTACTAGCAAAAACCTCTCATTCCTATCGGCCTAACCATTCGCATAAGTCCTCATAAAAAATTCGTCTTTTCACAACCCGAATTGAATGAAAATTTAACGATATAAAACCTTTCCCAATTTAAAATTTTATAAATTCTTGCGAGGTTGACTGCTCAAAGGTATAGGAAGCCATTTTGTGGTTTTTATAGAGCATTTTTGCTATAAAAGATGCAAAAAGTTTACTTTCGAAATTCAGATTCGAACTGAACTTATGAGAAAGTGAAGAAACTAGCTAGAAGGAGTTCTAGTGATGATTTTCCTTAAATACAAACAATGGGATTGAATGAATTATAGGAGGTATGCAAATGAAAGGAATTAATGAGAACGTTGTGCACGTTCATGCCATGCCCCTTAGTCACTAAAAGAAACTTGTCGACCATGCATAGGCCATCAAGCATTTTTGTTATCGAATTGAAACCACCGAATCGCATAAGACAAATTAAAAAACATATGTGCATGTAAATGCAACTTTGCCATAATGTGTAATAGAGTTTTGCAAAATTTGCAACGGTGCAAAACTATCGATAAATGCGGGATTTTTAAATTTCGAAATATTACTGCGAAAAATGACTTCGTTGGTTGAACTTTCTCCATCAATATATAGCCTCCTTTTTTAGACACAAAAAAAGAACACAGAGAACAACTGTGTGAGGTTAGAAATTGATCGTATCACCAACTTGGTGATACGCTAAAGAATTTATAAGAAATTCGCTATTTTGGTTAGAAGATTAGAGTTTACAAGTATTTCATTCTTCGAAAACAGACAGACTTTAAAACTTTAGAATTTCCAATTTCTTAATGAAAGTAATGTTTTATTGAGAGGAAATCTATAATAAAACCAACCAATAAATCCCAAGTACAAGACATCTCCATCTTTTGACTGCAGTGCCAAACTTTTAAAAGAATTAATGCAACTGCGGTTAGAAATACCAAGTTGGGTTGCAACTGCTCGAGAGCATAGTGGAAAAAACAGCAGATAGAAATATTTAATTTCACCAAAATAATTACTTAAAGAATGACAACAATGTTGAAGAAATGAGGTTAGATCCAGGGATAGTAGAAGCATTGTCGGATTACAAAAGTAACGACTTTCATCGACAATTGCTCCCGCAGTGCTTTGAATTATAAGAAATATTGCGTTGCTTGTAAACGACTAACGCTTAGATTGTAAGTGCTGAAGTTACGCATGCGTCAATAAGCTTATATATCAGTTTAAATGCACCTTAGACTGATAAGGCTATCAAAAACAATAATAGGCAGGATGAGCAACTGATAAAACGGCGTTTAAATGAAAAGCGGCAAACAAAATAAAGCGGGAAACGCTGCGAAGAAGAAATCAAATGTATTAAATAAAACTTAGTAGTTGTAATTGAAAATACTCTATGAAAAAGCAAAATGTTATCAATATAAGATTGAAAATGGCTATTAGGAATTGGGTTTCTCCACCCGTTGGCCATTTTCGGCGGATCGCGTTACGACGGATGCCTGGTTTCAAACAGAAGGAATATTTTAGTTCAGAACCCTTATAGCATAAGCAGACATCAGTTGCAAAGTCTAAATTTTTATTCAAACTTCAATCAAGTATGACTTTTTTGAATTTTACTCAATTCTATCTTCATTAAATGAAAAATAATTGGTTCTCATAAATATTAAGCTTAGAGAATAAAATTAACAAAACGCAGCGTTCAAAACGTTGCGGAAATGCGTCAGTGAACGTTAGTGAAAAGCTGAAAGAGTCTGCCCTCAACACAGCAATGTTTGTTGATTTGTAGAAAAAACGTCATTGCCGTGGAAACTTCCCGAGCACACCACACCCCACCACCATGTCGATAAGTGACGTTTCAGCGTTGTAATAATCGATTATTTCGAAATTTCCAACACCCTTACAATACAAAACATCTCAAAATTACAGTATGCTTTCGCCTATCTAATTTAAGGCAGTACTGGTAAGACGTATTTTATTTAAGGAATTCGCTCTAAGATCAATCAAAAATTATTTACTAACCTTGGAAGACTCATCATTCGCATAAGAGAATCAATATACACAGTTCACACGTACTAATATCGAGAAATTTCTAGACAGCCGAACACCGCACAGCACAATGTCGCCAACCACTTACCGAATGGTTTGGAAGGCGTGGCCAACGACGTCACATTACAAATGATGGTCTATTTGTTGCGTCCATAAACATTGATTATGAATGCATTTTTTCAATAAATATTTTTGGAAATTTCTTCAATAGGGGAAATCGAAGAAATTGAAGAATTTTCTTCAATTTCTTAAATACTTATCATTAATACGTGACAATAATCTCGGGGATCTTAACGAAAGCCGACGGAAATATTTTTATGCGACTTTTTCGTTAAGAAATTTTCTTTGATTATACTATTTATATAATACAGAAGTTATTGATGAGAACAACAGTTCAGTGAATAACTGCTTATGAACAATTATAGAAACTAAGAGAATTGGGGAGGAGGAAGGGGGTTTGAGGCCCTTAGGTGACATTTCCTCTCCATATACAAAATGAGCATATTATGTGGACAATTTATTTCAACGCATTTTCAAACAAATGAGAAACAATATCAGGAAAGTGTCCATCGAAGGTCGAATAAATCCCATAAGAAACATCTAATTACGTGATTATTCGAAATCATTGCTACACTATCTACTTCATTTGTTTTAAAATAAGCAAAAGTAACTTCTTTTGGTATCTACTTTCAAGAGTGAAAATATTCCAATGAGCGTTCATCGTTAAAAACTATGCATAACGAAAACTCCTCGCTGACCTTAACAAGGCAGACTTTTTAAATCATGTGCCTCTGTGGTGAAAATTTTCGGTAATGAACGCCGAACGGTGAAGGATTATCCTGTTTTTGATGGAGAAACTTTCTTTTAATTTATACTGAATGAAAATATAAAACATATGAAGTAATTTTAGCGATAAATTATATATGGTGAGGTCGATTTTGCTGTACAGACTTTTTACTATTTCGCGTTCCGCCATTAATACTGATATGATTCCCTCTGTTCCCGACTTTCGCAGTAATTTACTAAGTACTGAAGTCGAAAAGTGTGAGAACACAGACTATTTATGTTAATTTGCGCAAAGTTCATGCAAATTTTTAGAATATTTAAATTTCATTCGAATGAAATTATAAATAGAACCTGATAGGTCTAAACGACATATGTAGCTATTGAGGGCGATTGTCAACAGGAAATCGGATACAATACGTTAGAATTGCACCGAATCGTACAGCGGGAGTATTGACTCAGAGATGCGGCTGGTAGCGGCAACGAATTCCGCCACAACCGTTCGCTCGCTGTCTCTTTCACTATGTGGGAACACTTCCCAAATGCCGGCACCCGACGCTCTATTCTCTTACACAATGGGGACACACGTCTACTCTTCGTTTTTCAATATTTCATCATCCGATAGATATTGTAAGCCGATATACACTACGGTTGTTCAACCGTTTACATACGACAATCTCTGTTCATTATGCACGAATAATTCAAACATCACAACTCACTGTCAAGTGCAATTCCAAAATAGCACTTGTTTGCCTGTCCCACCTCTTCCCCTCCCCCCTCCCCCAACCCTCAAATAAATAAGCAGTAGTGCTATCGACATTATGAGAATCCATTTTAAATTTTCTATTTTTGAGAGAATGAGTGGGAGATGCCCGAGGCAATCGGGGGAACGAGTGAACAAGCGTCGACCAATCAACTCATTCGTCTATTCGTCGACTGCCACAAGAGGCTTTTAGAAACGACTTTTGACATGTGCCTATGAAATAAATTGAACGCATAATGGGCATTACTCTTAATTCATTTCATTCAAATAAAACCTAATGGCAGATACTTGAGGAAGTGATCTTCTTAACCTGTTACTCGCTTCTAATCGCACTCCTCCATTATCATAGCTAATTCCTACCAGCTGAAAATGATTAAAAGAAGGGAGGGCACTGTAATATTAACGTATAGTTTTATACATATTACAAAGAAAACAATGACCAGTTTTTTAAAATTGTTGCTGAATGGATGTTTAAAATGAAGGAAAGAATAAAATCCTATATGAAATGGCAAATTGAATGAAAGGGTAAGGAGATGCAACAAGTTGATTTGGGTGAGTATCTATGAAGAGAGAGAGTGACAAAATTGTGAAGTTGGTTTTTGAGCATTTTATTCATTTGCAGTGAGAAGGTGGCTGCGATAATCAAACTGAAAGAGGTTTGTTCAGACAGATTTGTTGAGCGAATTGCACGTAGGATCCACTGAGTAGACAAACTTACATCACACATCACTTGGTCTATGAAAATAATATATATATATATATATATATATATATAAAAGGGACAATTGACAATAATCGAAAATATAATCGATTGAAAAAAGCCAAACAACGAAATATTAGAAAAACTTTTGCATGGATAAGTTTGTTCCTTATTGTAACAAAAAAAGTTTATAAATTAGGAATAGTCTGGCTATATTTATTAGTTTACTACAATAAGGAACAAACTTATTACTAATTAAAAATATTGTGAACTTAAAATCAATTATTTTTTTGTTTTATGAGTTTATCTAAATAGGAACGAAACAATTCAATTCTAATATTTAAATTCAGTTTGCACTCAACTCGAACACACTAAATGAGCATCGACAAATTGCTTGAAAACGTTAACTGGCATTGATTAAATACCGCATTTCTATATGTACGATGCGCGGCATATTCTTGAAATCAACTGCATCATACTTCTAAACACACGAAATAATGGAATCGGATAATGGCTTGATTCCAAATTTGATTCCAAAAATTTATGGAAAATTTTCTTCAAGGATACGTACACTTAAAAGCTCTTTTGTACTAGCAGGAGCATAACTGTGCACCCTAAAAGGGTCTCTGCACTTAATATTATAACTAATCACGCAACTCAGAACGATAAAGTAGACTAAGAATTGAGTGACTCAATTTAATAATGAAGTAACGTAACTAGAACCGGATAATAACAAAAAATGAATTAACTCAAAACTTGATGACTGTGATGTGGACATCATAGTGTTGTAAGAAACAGCTGCTCAAGATGAATGAGAAAAAATGTATTCATCGAGAGTATAAATTTCTGCACCACCCCCTCCCTCCCATCCTCCCCTCCTCCTCTCCCTTCCTCCCCCCCGCCCCCGCCCCCTCCACCCGGTAACCTAAGTTTTTTTGCAACTTTGGCCAAACATAGTTGAAATAAAGTTTATTAGAAAAATATTCTCTAATTTTCTATAATTCGATTATGTCTAAGGATTTCATCTTACCACTGTTTTACTTTGGGAAGGTAATATTGTTTTTTCTATCTGTTGTATGTTAATGCAAATATGAATTTAACGGATGTACTTGTTTGGCTGATGAATCTAACATCTCATAGAGTAATTCAAAACAATGAGGAATGATTATTCGTGGAAAGTAAATGCAAAACAAAGCAAACAAACGCAAAGTCAACGTTGTATAATCTGTAACAATCGTCAGAGCAAACTCGATTGGTTAACCGCTTGTTTCGTATCGGTAATGCGACGGTGTAACGTTTCGAAATTATTTCACTTCATGCTCCCACTCTTCAAGAAATTCTCCCAAATGGTGGCGCACATGGTTTTTCCGGTTGGGCGCTGTCAAATTTGAAATATTTTCACTCTTATAAATGGAAAACCTTTCATAGCCTCGGGTAGATTTCCTTCGAAATATTCTTACAGGCAAAATGATGAAAGTGACTGATATGGAGCTGAAATGATATGGAGATAGGCAATGATAAATAAGATCTGATTTCCTCTCCTTTGTAACCTCAACAGGGGTAGATTTGATGAAAAAATAAAACATTTCCAATATGACTATAATATTATTTTACCGTTTTTATTGGGTGCAGACCACCTCGCATTATACAGCAATGAAAAGCTTTATTATATTAATTCATTTGATTTAGAGGTATTACCCCTCTTTTTCAGAGTATAAATCCTCATTGTTGTTCTTTCTAAGATATCATTATTGAAATCAAATTCTTTCGTCGCACCTGATTCACGCAAACTATTTATAAAAATCTGTGAGAGATGGTGATGCAAAAGTTCAAAAGAAAAAGGACAAGGCCGTTGAAGCATTGCAGATCGCATCGTTCCACTGCGTATATTTGTTTCATTTCTTTCAAAAGGAACGCACTACGAGGAGGAATGGCAAATGTGCAATTGTGTGGGACGTTATTCAATCAGCGAACATATATTCCACTGCTATTTTAGTGTCATTTCTAAATCACACAAACAACGTCACTTCTCATCACATACAAAAAGCGTCGATTTTTGAAATCTCGCTTTCTACACTTCAATAGAAATTTTTCTTAGAAATTTTCTGCTAAACATTTTTAGAAAAAACTTTTTAAACGAATTTTCTCCAAATTTTCTTCTTATAATTTTGAATATGGATGTGGTCTTTACTGCGACCTAACTATACTCCGAGAGCGTAATCCTGATTTTTTCTAGATGTTTTCTTTTAACACAAAATATGAATCATAATGGAAGTATTTCGCTAGTTTCTGAATTTAACACTCCACGAAGACATTAGCATAATTTCGCAATATGTTTTAAGACATTGTGACGTGCAGTCTCATATAAATCTTATATAAAGGCACTGAAGTCTGCTCTTCTAAGAACAGTGGAAAAATTATAGCTCACAGAGGAAAGCCTTCAGGCTTGAGTTATAGAGGATATATAAACGGGTAACGGATATTCTGACATGAAAATCTCTTCATAAAATCGAAAAGTTAGAAATTTTTATAAACATCATCGTTTATTATTAAGAATACGGGCCAATCACTAACATGAGAATAAACGTTCAAAACATTTTCTACCATAAATAATTTCTTTTTAGAGAGAAACTTTGATTAACGGTGTGTTGAGTTCTTTAGATGATCATCACGAGCATCACAATGAATTAGTTGGCATACATTCGGCAGCACTCTAAATAAGGGCTAAAAAACGATGGAAATCAAATAGTTCGACGAGTTGCATGTGTGAGGATTATAAAGTATGGACAATGAAGAGATTGCCTTCAGAGGCACAGCAACTCACTGAAATTCCAAAGATGGAATAGAAGCATAGCATCCGTGGAGGATGCGAGCAATCCAAAAGTGCATCACAAATGAGCGTTATCCCATTCTTATTAGGCCAGTATTTTAAACGTCCATAATACTCCAGCATAATTCAACAATATATTAAATTTTATCATTCCATACCAGCTGATATTTCATTATTGAAGGGCATCATATTGCACTAGAAACTCTATCCGCTGTATTACTTCGGAGAGAGTTTAGAGATTTGGCTTCCGATTTAATCCACAACTTAAACGGATCACACATTATTCAATCGAATTTTCACACTTCGTATTCGTCTAAATAGATAACCAAAAAAGTTATCAAAGCAGAACGTAAAAATTGGCTTATGATCTTCTATACGTATATAGGATGCTAGTATGATAGTTGGAACGAACGTAACGCATACAGTGTCTCTGGAGCAGTTAAATAAAGTACTGCCAGAGAACATTGCATCTATTTTCATGTCAACAACATTGACCCGCCGGGATGCATTTGAATGGCACGTGACTGATCATATGTCATCCAAAATTAGTGATTACCGATTGCTCGTTTACACTGACGTCAACTTCCGCCTTGATAAGAAAACAGCCATTGTATCAGTTTTGAAAGGGAAACCACTGAGAGCAATTCTCAGAGCATATGATATTGAAACATTGAAGCAATGAATACAAGAGAAGCGAGTTTGAAAAAGATGCAACTGGGGAAAATATTACAGTTTTTATTTAAAGTTTATTCTCATAGTGAATTCACCTTGATTTAGAAATCGTAAACACCCGCCTTTATTCCGAAAGTGTCTTTTTGGCGTTGAAATTGTTGTTGTCACAGGTAAAGGCAGTCTTTTAATATATGATCTCTGATCAAATGAGCATGTGCACATCGACAAAGTTGTTTACATTGCTGACTCATTCGGTAATACCTTTTCGGTTTCCTCCCCTTTTTTAATGCAACGAACACATTTCCTCGAAGGAATGAATGTTCGGTATTTGAATCCCCTAAAATTGATGCACTTTGACTCCTAACAACCATCTTCTGTTGTATGGTGAATGGAATCCCAACAAGTCTGATTCATTCATTGTTTGCTACTGTTGAAAGTAAACACAGAAACAAACTGCTTGCTTCAAAGCTCTGATTCATTGGCGCCGAATAGCGCAGTAGTGAAAGCATTTGTTTGCTACGCACTTCCCTAAGTTCGATGCCATCAGCAATTCTCCAGTTATAAAGCGAGAGTGCAGAGTCGGGAATCTCAACGTTTTTTTTAGCAGTGGCGTTTGCTTTATTCTAAACAGCTGACGAACATATATGTGCACATTTGCGCGAATACTGTTTTCCACCACAGCTCTTGCCTCAGCCTCAACCACAGCTTGATTTCTGCATCCAGCCTCTGTCTCAAGCAAACTCTATCGTCTGCCACTCTACATGCGGTGGTGCAACCGCTATTCCTATAAGCAGATCAGTGATTGAACGTACAATGATCTATCTGTGCATTCATCACGTCATCGAAACTATAAGAAAACAGTTTTCAAAAATGCAATAAAACATCTACTTGATAACAGAAATTATGCTCAGATATCCACACCAGATGGCTAGTCATTTATATGCTGAAGTAGTGTCCAGTCGGTCGGGTTTGTTTTTAGTATTTCCACCAAGTTTTTTTTATTTATTTCACGAGAGTTCATCAATAGGTCGATGGCATAGTTGGTCAACTAGTGAAATAACATGCGCTGTTTATGAAGGAACTGCCAGTTTGTACATTCATTTGCCTATATAATCTCGGCTAAATTGCCAGTTGCTTCAGTTACATGCCCTCAATTATCATCACTATTCAGCTTGAGCTTTGATTAGCATCAGTCATTCTTGACATCCTTAAATTGTTCTATCCTAGTACGGTGATAAGGAAGAATCCCCGAATGATGCAATTAATACAAAACTATTGGCAACTCGAATTGATTGCTATCAATTAATTTCAATCGAAAATTTCGTTCGCTCATCGATCAATGATGAGGAGAACGAGTATCGCATTGAGCTAAAGAATCTTATTGAAATATTCTACATTACACTTATACGAAAAAGTCTTAATTTGCATACACTCATAATCACTGTGTTGAATGGAAAATGCAAATTTTCATTTTTTTTTCAACAGAAATCTTTTTAATGAGAAAATATATAAACCAATATTCACATCACTCGATGAATTTCAAACTGCAATCGTCGAGCTTCTTTTGGAATTTCTAAATTATATGGCCTTATCGCATTTTGTGATTAAATTATTTATACGATCACTTTTTAAAATGCACTCACAAATTTAAAAAGTCTACTGAAAAGAGATAAACTGCCGCTTTCCGACGACAAGCCATTTAAGTAAATTTGTTTGGCAGTCATTATATGGTATTGTTTGAAGGTTCTTTATCTTTAAAAAATTTTTTCCATTTTGCTCAACTTCTGGCGTTAAATTGTGGTTAATGTTAAAGAAGTGGCAAACAGGAGAAACGCAAGGAGAGTGGAGGGATCGAATTTGCAGATGACTTATGAAAGTGATAGATCATTGCTTTCTTTTAAATTTTTAGAGCAGTAAGATATTCATGAGGCATAAATAATAAAATATTTGCAACTCGATGGTTACTCTATCAAAAACCGAGTTCATTTTTCTCAAAATCTGCTTCTTGGAATAAATCTTCCTCTGAATCAGTGGATCGATCCGATAGAGGAGTTAGATCCGCCAATGCTCCATTCTTTATATCTTCTTTACTCGCCAGACTTTTCCTACAACATATGACGTTAAAATCTCGAAGAGTTACAATCCAGTAAAGGTGGAGATAGTTCAACTGCAGCCGAACGAGTTTTTAGACTTGAGCAAGAAATAGCGAAGGCAGCAGAAATGCTAGTAGGAGTGACATCGTCGACAACAAATCCCTCAAGGTTTGAAAGTCGTGCTCACAGCGTAAAATAATTGCACTGTTAATGAAGTTTTCGAGTACAATCACCTGCATTCGTTCTAATATACTTCTACATTGCTAATAATCTTCCGTTTTTTTTTTCGTTGAATGGGAACATTATTTCAACAACACTCCTTTTATAACTTTTTTTTTACTTTTGGAGTTTGATTCGCTCCATTCTTGTTAATGAATTGTTTTCGATTAAGAGAAATAGTAACAAAAACTAATATGCACGATTCTGTGGATCGATTTTCACTTGATAGTCGTGACTTTCCTTTCGACTTCGGTCGCGAATTCTTTCGATGAGGAAGCTTATCTTTTTCCCAATCAAAAGGATCACTAAACCTGCAACGAGAATCTTTCCAGCCTAAAAGAATTAATTCGATTGTTGATTTCATGAACAGATAAGAAATAGTCTCTATAGAAGAAAATGAGATAGCGTGATACTTGAATACAATATTTCCAATAGTCGGTTTAAAAAAATTATACGAGCATTTCTTTCATATTTGTACTCGTATTTAAATATATTATTCGTACTCAGTTATGCTCATAGATAATCATAAATTGCTAATTGAATTGCATGGTGGAATATCCCATAGAAATCAACGATAGATAATGAACGCATTAGTACCCATATTCGAGAGAACTCTTCCATACCGTAAAAATAGCACTCCGACTATGAGATGAGCAGCAAAGTGAATATACCAAACTGCACAGAGAACGACATATAATAATACAAAGACTTTAGTAATATCAAGCAGTAATATAACGAAGTTTACTTGTATCTTCCTTTGTACATGACGTCCGCCAATTTGCGATAAATAAAATGGTAATCAGGTCTTGATAAGTAGTCAAGCGTTCTCACATGGGCTGCTATCTGCAACATTGACAGGCTCTTTTAATTGCTTGAAGAGACTTCGAAATCCTAATAATATATCCCCTGAATTGTTAGAAAACGTTTCGATTTATGAAAATGCCACCGAATTGAGATGAATTATTATAATAGTGCCAACTCAATCCGATATCGAGAAGTTCTGCGCAAAGAATTGCCGAAATTTGTGATGTTACGAGCATAAACTCAAGAAAATTGTATTCGCCGACCATTGGTTTCACCTGTTTCTCCATATTCAAAAGTCGCTTCGGTTTAATGCGGTCACTTATCTCTAGATAGCCTAAGATAAGATGTGGCAAAGAAGTGGTTTTTTTGGTTTCGGGAAACGTATGGTCGGTCAGTTTTGAAGTAAATCTCACAAGTAGCCTTTTCATACTCTTTTTTGACGAAGTTTAATAATAGATTGGTCTCTAAGGTTGAAATTTTGAAGTTTATATCATAGAAGTATTCTCGACGTGTTTGAGAATTCTCGAAAGTTCTGTCAAATGCTTAATGGGAAATTAATTATGCAATGCAGAAGCAAAGAAAGATTGAAAGTGCTTTAAAGTAATGCAAATGAAGGGAAATGTTCGTGTTGTTCGACAAGTGAACGTAAATCGAATAAGCAACTATTAAACCATTCGTGCATAACAATGCAAACTGGAAGTGAATCATCATACTAAGTTGCCACCTTTGACTCCGCAATAAAGGGCAACTGTGAATATTATTGCCGTCGTATATCTTCGGGATGAGTACCACATTTCCTTCCTATTGTTTTGATGGCCACATTTCTCTATGTAGAGGGCAAGTCAATTCACTCAAATGGTTCTGTGAAGCTTTTCTGACAGCTTCTTCTCGACAGCTGCAGATGAGTGCAGGGGACGGCAAGTGGTGTCCCGACATCAGCAAAGGGAAATTTATTGCCAAACTTAGCGCAAAGGTAGCTCCTACTCTGTTCTCTCACTCGAAACATTTTTGTGTCCACCACCGCATCTCTCCAAACACTTAGGTGAACAAAAAAGATGAGCTTTTTGTTAGTGTTGGAGTTTTTCAAACATGCATAATTAAATATCATATCCAATTTAAAGTACTGATTAGAAAATAGATTAACAGCGATCATAGTTTTCATTTATAAGAGTAACACAAAGCGAAACTGACGTCAACTAGCTCCTTTGGGCTCCCCTGAAACAACTCCGCATCCGATGTTTCACTTTTCACTCTTCCGATTTGTTCATCTCCCCTAAAACTACAGCTTTCATCGAATTTCAAAGCATTATTCCAGTGCCCAAAAACGACATGACTAACTGTTATATTTCTAATCTCAAACTTATTCAACCATTCTATTTCTACTGTCCTCTGCAGTTAAGCGTTATGCATTGATAAGTGATTTCTTCTCTGAAGGAGAATGAGAATTGCGCGATGCATTCAGAACACAAAGGTGATCATCCCAAAATCGCATTATCATCGATGGTCATATTGAATACTTGTGAGTATTTTACATCTACCACAATGTGGTTATTAGAATGTTCCTAGGGGTTCTTTTAAAGGCAATCACTAAGGTAGACCTTGAAGTGTTTAGCCGTTTGATGGAGATGTTGAATGAGAGTTGCTAACTTAGGCAATACATAATTCAATAAAGTTGCTTAGTTGAAACATAAGATTTACATTAACTTATTCCTGATATCCCACAAAGCAAGAATCGTTAAAGGTAATCACTCACCGAATTCGGTCCCAAGGCAAAGGACCTTTCATTTCGGCGAGCACATACAACATCGACCATAGATCATCAGCACGTCCTTGTTCTTTCCTTGCATGAGTGTTTGTCGAGCAATAATGGACTGTTCCTCTAGAAACAATCACTTAGGACTAATGTTTTTATCATTTTAAACTGACTTTAACAATGCTCAAATATTCAAGCGATTGCAAAGGTCGATCAATAAATATTTGGTATAAAAGTGTGAAATAATCATAAGAAAATGTGTTCCATACAATCAGTGTATTTAATAAAAACATGCCATTATTTGGTATGCGTTATCCTTACTCTTATCAAGAATTCTTACTGCAAATATATGAATTACAATAAAACCATTCAGTCTATTGATTTTGAAGGTTACTCATCTTATTGCTCAAGCATCATATGCTAATGCTGCGAAAAAAGCAGAAATGAAGAAAGAACAGAAGATGAAAGGAGTGAGACGACAAAGTACGATGAAGTTTTATTGATAAGCGGTAAAAGGAGATCATTTAAAGATGGCATTTAACTGACCGGAATAAAGCTCGTGGCCGAGGTGGTCTTATCTCGACATTACCGGCACTGTTGCTAAGGATGAACTCTCTGGCGAGACCAAAGTCAAGTATGTGAATAACGCGAACCTCCTTGCCACGTCGACCGACTGCTAGATTTGCTGGCTTGATATCACGATGGACGAAGCCCACCTGTGTCCAATTCAAATTAATTTAGACGGATTTCTCACGTGCACTTATAGTCGAATATCATTCATGCAACCGTTTTTACACTCTTTATAATCGCCTTTATTCTCAAAATAAAAAGCAGTAGTGCTGTTCTAGGTATACCGTTGATGTCTCCTATAGTAATGTAAGTGACAACGATCAAAGGAATCAACTATGCATTTCCTCTGTCCCGTATATCCTCTATATTGTTTTCTTAGTTCTGTACAAGTTATCATTCATATTTAATCGCTAAATCGCAACTTCCTAATCACTTAATAATCACTAACAACTATACATTGTTCCTCCGACTATAAAACGTCACTAAAAAAAGTTTTCAACATATGGATTCCTCTTAAATTGTGCGCTAATCCAATCAATTGCAAAGGCAGCTATCTTCATTTCCAGCGGAGATTTTCTACTGTTTTTTCACAAAGACTTTTTCCACTTTCGCTTTGTAGGTGAATGGATTTTCGCATCACTGAATAACCTTAGAAAAAAAAATTCACGAAAGAAATATAAGTATTTGAAAAAAAGTAATTTTTTGAACTGCAGGTCGAAAGGCTGCCTATTATATTTTGTTTAATGACTCAAGATTCCATTCCGAGAAATTTGGGCTCATTTTTACATTGGAGAATATCAACCATTAAACTTTTAAAAAATCCAGTATAGGACCATTTGCGAACTTAAGTGGCACTTTTTCGAACATTTTGAAAAATCAGCACATACTTTAATAAATACTAGTAGTTCTACTGCAGTTATCTCCTAATAATGAGTTAAGCTACTAGTTTTTGATTACAAAATAATAAAGCAGTAATGAATCATATGTTTGGTTATCAACTTTTTCTTCTTTCCAATTTGAATAAATTCATTCGATAAATCTGCTAAATCACCTCATGCAATTGTTTGATTCCATATAAAATATTAATTCCAACTCGAACTTGAGTTGAAGTGGAGCAACAACGACATCGTTTTAAGAGAAAATTCAATGAATGTCCGAATAAAGTCATTACCACATAAGAATAACTGAAATATTTTTATAGCCTCAATAAATTGCTATTCGTTCAGAAAAAATTCTAAAAATGGATTCATTTCCAAATATAAACATATAGATGCGTCTTTCTATGATGTTTTCTCGTCATATATTATGCTTATATTCGTCTACTGTTCGGTTATTTGCATACTGAACAAAGAGTGTCTATATTGTTGTTCCTTGATTCAACTGTCATGTCAACTAAATTGGCATATGCATATCTGATATAATCCGAATTTATATCATAAATGACCATCTAGCCAAGCATAACCTTTAATAATAATTCGAATGGTCACACCCCCTGAACCCAATTTGTGAACAAAAATTTCTGCGCGGTCTCCGTTGTGTAATCAAATAATGCTCATTCTAATGGTCATCGTGTGGTCAACTGGTCAACCAACTAATATTTCAGAAATCTACTGAAGAATTCAGCTCAAATTTAAATTAGTAATCGCAGATCCAACTATCACACAAAATCTTTGAAGTTAACCATAATTAGCATATTCGAATCAACTTGATTATGCGTAATCAGTACAAATGATTGTCTCTTACAGTGTCTTTTTAGCTGACTGTAATAGTTGTGCCACATAACGTCGTCCTTGCAATCGTTTCAGAATCTACAAAAACTACCTTTAAGAAAAAGTTGCAAAGATGGTCACGCCGATAATTCAGTATACGTATTGCAAGGTGATCATTTCAAATGATAAGATCACAGGATTAGAAAGTTCTTCGGATTTGAATAGATTCCGCCTATCATCCATCTACTCCAGTCCCATTTTAATGAGCACTTTTGGTGACAGCTGCGTTATTGCATAATACAGCCAATGCGATCATTCAGCAAGACTTAGCCACTACCCGAACTGGACGAACACATGAGATTTAAGAACTAAAGAATTGTTGACAATTTTGAAATGGCATTTCGTCAGAGGAAAACGAGAAAGGTGAGTAAAGAGGAACGGAAGAGAAAACACTCTTTTGAATTTTCTCGAAAAAATAGGTTTATACTTCAGATAGCATTCAAAATCTCAAAAGCACGAGAATAATAAGAACGTGCAAATATAAGAAACAACGTAATGGAACAGCAAACCTGTACTTCCAATTTCAACACACTTCCACCAGCAATAAAATTCGACTCTGCTTTAAGGGCTGCCTGTAATGAAACTATTATTAATGGCTTATATTGATGAAGATTTGTTTTGTTTACATCTGGTTTGAGTGGAGACGAGATCGGAATCAAAGATGCCTATTTTAATGGGATAGAGTCAACAATATAAAAAGTTTAATTTAGAAATGATTCCAGAGGAAGAAATGGTTTCTTCGAAAAAGTATAACCTAAAGTCCAAGTTTTCTTGATGTAAAGGAGAGGTTCCATCACGTTATATCAATGGTATTCACTTATTCACTGCTGATTTAGTGATGATGAAAAGCATCAGCAAAAAAATATGCCGAAATGAATGGATGTGAAGACGAGACTCTTTGAGTGACTTCGAACTCTCTACTGCAATTGCAATTTCCAGTACGTTCGTTAGTAAGAGATAAAATGAGGCTCTTTTTTTGCTTTGAAACATTTTAGTGACTTTTCTTGAAAAATTAAAGATTTCTGTTGGGAATTTCCAAAGTACACTTAATTTCAGCTGATCGTTCTCCCCGTTTGTCCAAAAGACTTCGAAATCTCCCCCTAATGGGGCACGAGGGCCTTCTCGGAGAGTTGGGGTGGTGGTGAACCTCAAACACCCGCTCATACTTCTTTCCTCTTCTCCTCACTCTCTTAGGAAAACTTTTATGGAGCGTTACCTTCGCCATTGTATGTATGTCTTGCACTTTATAAACAGATCCGCATCCACCCTCTCCAAGCTTCTCGATGATCTGCCATCGCTTTCCTACAATTTTTCCTATTCGCAAATCGATAGGTCCCGCATCATCCTGATCTGCAAAGAAGATGCAAATTATGTTCCGACGATAAGAAACCAGGCATTATAAAAATGACGCAGAATGGACTGCCATAAGAATATCATCGTACGACTCTGGAAAAACCCGAGATCATTTCAGTGTTATCGAGGCTGAGGGTTTTAATAAAACCGTGCAAAAATATTTCCCGCTAATTTGTATCGGGACAAACAGCAGTTTAATTTTTTAGCACTCTGCGAACCCAATCGAAGTTATAATGACATACTTCCACTTGTGGCACTTATGCACTGAAACATGGTTTACGCACCACAACGCACCGCCAAGTCTCTTCAATTTATTATATGGGGTATGCTTGCTTCTATAGTTGATCAACAATTTGCTGCGCACAGAGTCCCCTGATATTGAAGAGGGGAGTAGTGTTGCCTAATGGGTTCTGGACAAAGCTGCTTCGTGATTCAGTGCAGAAGGCATCAACACCCACATTCATAATCGAGAATGAGGTCGTTCGAACAGTGGTTCCAGATGCATTGGAGCATCTTTCTGCTTGAGGTATTTTCTTCGCACGGTGATCGTACGAAAAAAGGAACACTTAGAAGTACTTTGAAACGGCACGGCTCACCTTGTTTCAGCATTGCAATGGACGCTCCACCAATCGGCCGTCCAAAGAACCAATTTATAAAAACAATGGAAAGCAGCCGAGTGTTGTGTTCATGAAAGGATTGAAATTTTCATAAAATGTATTGTTTGAATAACGAAGAGCTTAATAATTTTGTATATGAAAATGGAAACAGTTGGCTATCAAAAAAAACCAATTGTAAATTAAATTCTGTAATATTAACAAATATGCTGCATACAAATTTGCATAAATGAATTCCGTTTGAAGCTTCTAGATCGACGTAGAGTTCGAGCTGAAACAACGAAGACGATGAACGAGTAGAGATGACGAGAGATCGAACTGCTAAAAGATCTGCAATGAATCAACATTGATATTAGAGCCTTTTGCAGCATTGTTGTGAAGATGCAACTATGCTATTTCATTATGGATCGAAACTGAGACGACTAAAACACAATAATCCGATGGAGTAGTTTCCAGATATCGCTGTGAACGCAGCTCAGATTTACCAACTACGATAAACTCATTGAATTTTGCATCTAATTTGCTATTTTCTCAGAAACCTTCTAGCAAATGGCTTTTTGAAAACTTCCATAGAAAGAACTATTAATAAGACCACCCAGTAATTTACTAACAAGTGCTAACTAGTAATTCACCGGTCATAATGGTATGACTTCGTATTTTTTCATCTACGAGGTGAAATGATTTTGCATTACAGCTTCATGACCTCTCTTATAAAGAAAGCCCTATGATCGAAGAAAGAACTTCATCCCCTGTCGTCGAAAGCGATGGTGCATATCGCATTGCACAGTAGCTGCTAAGGTTTTCTCGATGGTTTAACTACGAATATTTTCAAAATTTTGTTTTTCCCGCGCGCGCGAAAACTTTTCATTTGTGCATCCAATTTTCGTCACTGCGTAACGATTGCGTCTAGTTGGAGCGTAGTTTTTTTCTTTGGAAGTTGCTGTTGCATATGCGTGTTATTGTTGTACATAAGTAGTGATTGGTATTTAATGTTGCCTTGTTTGCATTCATCATTCTTTCATTTAGGCATATGTTTTTTACTTACAATATTTCCTCCATTTATTGACCATTTTCTTAGGTTGTCATCACAGCTGGCAATTACCAAAATCAGATGAATATGAAATCTCTTGTTGACACCCTCCACCTCATTCAACCTCTTCAGTATACCTATATTGTGGTTTTGAATTTTAACTCTCCTTGAAAAATGTCGTCGACACTCATAACGACCATTTAATTATCCCTTTCCTCCTCCTTTATATTTATCACTTTAATGGATCGAGTTGTTTGATTGTTAGTCTTTAATTAATTCCCTTTCATATTAAAGTTAGAATGCTCTCTATTGCTACGCTATAGTTAAAGAGATGTATAGTGCGCGAAAATGTTCAGATTTCAGTGTGCTACTAATAAAGAATACTGCGTTAGAGAAGGGGGAGGAATTGTGGAGGAATCAAAACGAAACAATGTCATACAGAAATGGACCCGTTGACAGGCTTGTCTTATTTACTACCGTTCAAAGTTGCTCACCTGTTTGCAGTTATAATCTTACTATTGCATATCCTTCGTTGATTGATGTTTAAGGTTGATGAACATCACTGATCAAATTTTGTAACAGTCCTTATCAATCGACCGCTTTAGGCAATTTAGCATGTTGAGAGGAACGAAGCCAATTTTTTTTAGTTTTGCTACTATTTCAATACATATAATCGCGTGAACGTTTTGCATATTTGCCGTTTGCGATAAATGATTTGCGCTGTTTATGTCGTTTTGTTTAGCTTGCAAAATGGAACTATGTAAATTCGTTTATTCAAATTTCATACTATTTCAATACATATAATCGCGTGAACGTTTTGCATATTTGCCGTTTGCGATAAATGATTTGCGCTGTTTATGTCGTTTTGTTTAGCTTGCAAAATGGAACTATGTAAATTCGTTTATTCAAATTTCAATATTGCAGATATTGTTTCAACTCATATACTAACAAGAGGAATTACTAGTTTTCTATAATACTTCGATGAGTATGTCACGCGTATCAACACCACATGAAATTCTGCCCTCTAAAACAATGAAAACGCTCACCGTTACTCCAAAGACAACATGGAATGTTGTGCGAACGCTTGGTGAAGGTTGTTGATTTTTTCTGCTTGTTGATTCTGCTCTTTTTTCAATTTCAGCGTTGATTTCGTTTTAGCATTTCCTTTATATCGCTTATAAAAAACTGTGCAGCGTGGTAACAGCCAAAGTAAATGAGTGCAGAATTGCTGGGTGGAGGGTTGCGGCAACGATGAGGGTCAGCGCAAAACCCATCAATGATGTTTGTTTGCATGGACGAGCTTTCTCGTTCTAGATCTCTCGTCTCACGTCCTTCCCCTACGCCAAATGAGAGTGGTTTTTGCAAGTTGCAGTCTGATTTCGAAGTGAAAATGCCAATGATTAGAAAAAATTGCTTGAAGAGATAGAAGAAAGGGAAGTAAAATAGAATCTTGCTTAAAGGTTTTCTTTTTTCTTCGAACGAATTCGCCAACTTTTGTTTGTACTTTTTTGCTAATGAATTCTGAAGATTAAGAGATATAAGTTCATCCATTCCCCTAAGAAATTTTGCATAATATGAGGGTCAATCAACTACGTTATGCAAATTTTTGATGTTCTTAGGCCAATATGACTGAAAAGAACTTTTAGCTTTTGGGAAGCTGGAAGTATATTTTATAATTGAACCCAAAGGTGCTGATGGTGAAATGTATAGGTGGCAATTTGATGCACTTTTGCAGTGCAAGAATGCTTTGTATTTATCAATAAACCCAAAGCAATGAACAAATTTAAGGCGCGTTCGGTGAGGTGAAGCTGGTGGTCGACTCGAAAAACTCGAATATTGCTGTCGCGATGAAATGCATCGACCTTGAACGTCATCCAGATGTCATTGATGCTGTCCGCAAAGAGGTGGCTTTTATGTGTGGAGTTAATTAGAGTCGTTATGAACTACTAAGCAGGCGATTGATAATGAAAATGTTAATACAATCCCGGCAAATCAAAGCGCATTCTCTACAACGACTTCCTGAGAGGCTATGGCAAATGAGCATCGCTAACCGTACGGCTGAATTTGTGTCCACTTGGGGATGAATGAAAACAATTTATGTGGTTTGTAGGCGCTGCTTCAAAGGATGCTACGTGGACATCGCAACGTCGTTCAGTATATTGGAATGCGAGTGGAAGGGGATGCTGAATTTCAAATGTTCCTCGAATATGCCGACGGCGGAGAACTCTTCGATCAAATTGGTTCATTTTGCTCCTTATTTGATTTCTTTTACCTTCTATTTTAATGTTTATTCCTGAGATTCTATCTGTTCAATCAACTCCTAATTTTATGTCTTTTGCAAATTCGCATTTGCAAGGCGCATTATGCAGTCATCGCACCAGCATGCATATGTATGAGTGTTCATTTGTTTTCAAGTGGTCCTTTTCGAGGTACTAAAGCGCTTCGTAAAGTCGGTTTTTATTGTTTCTGTTATTTCATCATCTTGGTATGAATCATCCTGTTTTATATAGTATAGTTTCAGAGTTTTTCAGAAGGGTTTTTCTTTTACCGTTAAACCTCCAACGTAATCCAACCAATTGCCCGTTGAGCAATTCGTCAGTAGTAATTGGTAACGCTTGTGTTAAACCGAGCGCAAATTTGAAGAGGGGTTGAATGCAGCATAAATAACTGCAGCTGCATTTACTCCATCCCTGAATCCCCCCGTTGTCATGCTTGTATAATTGTTGGATTTTAGAACCAGATGTTGGCATGCCATCAGCAAAGGCGCAATTCTATTTTCGGCAGTTGATCGAAGGGGTCAAATTCATTCACTCGATTGGTATCGTGCATCGTGATATCAAACCAGAGAATATTCTTCTCACCCAAAATGGTACGTTTTGATTTGTTCATTTTGTAGCAGTTATTGCTTTCTATAAGGGGCACTCCTCCATTTATTCTTTCCTCAGTGTATTTTATTCTTCCACCCTTAGCCAAAAACCATGTCTTATCTCATGCAATGTATACAAGCATAAGTTGTTGAATGAATCGATGGACACTTGCATCAGTAAGGTGTTATTGCCACTTATGACGTCCTATACATATGATAGAATGCTGGAATAATTTGCTAAGTATAAATGACAGTTTGTTGGATTCCTCTTGTGACTTTCATCTAAGAAATGAATGGAATTTGGACAAAACCTGGCCTTTCAAGCGATATAATTAAAGTAAGTGACTTATGTGTACTTATTTCCTTAAGTATACTAATTTTTGAATAGATGTGTTGAAAATCAGTGACTTTGGTATGGCGACAGTCTTCAAGCATAATGGTCAAGAGCGTATGCTAAGCACCAGATGTGGAACTCTGCCTTACGTATCGCCTCAAGTACTCACCGGAACTTATCGGTATGATCGCTTGAGTTTCCCACATATCTTTTCGCGTTTGTTGTTCAAGTTTTATGGAAGTGCTTCTTATCGAATATTCAATAGAGAAACAGATCACAAAGACTGATATAAACAGCTTTTTGCAATGACCAATCTGGTTACGCGACTCCTTACCTTAAAAGACTTGTTCTTAGCCATATGTCCACTAGGTTTTACCACGAAATTCGCATATAAAAGTTTCGTAGTGTCCTCATTCTCTCATACTTTGCTTAACCTATGAAGCAGATTACGTAACGTTCTTCTCGTAAGCTTTTGAGGGTGAGCGTGTTGAAAGTGTCATGCATATAGATGTGCGCAAATACGTTGATATGATTTTGTCGTGATGCTATTTTTACAGAAATGTGTAAAAAGAGTGCTAATCTAGGCTCGACTTGATTCAAGAATAGGTTCATATTTGAAGATCTCTCCTAGGATGATTCCAGAAAAGTTTTCGTGGCTTACAAAAATAAATGGATAATCACTGCAAATTATCCAATAGCTTGGAATAGAACCTATGGACGGAGTGTCGAGGTCACTAATCGCATTCTTCCTCTAAAGCTTTTGCTTACCATTCATAACTGAGATCAAATGTTTCCACCCAGAGATTAGACTTTCATCTAAGAAATGAATGGAATTTGGACAAAACCTGGCCTTTCAAGCGATATAATTAAAGTAAGTGATTTATGTGTACTTATTTCCTTAAGTATACTAATTTTTGAATAGATGTGTTGAAAATCAGTGACTTTGGTATGGCGACAGTCTTCAAGCATAATGGTCAAGAGCGTATGCTAAGCACCAGATGTGGAACTCTGCCTTACGTATCGCCTCAAGTACTCACCGGAACATATCGGTATGATCGCTTGAGTTTCCCACATATCTTTTCGCGTTTGTTGTTCAAGTTTTATGGAAGTGCTTCTTATCGAATATTCAATAGAGAAACAGATCACAAAGACTGATATAAACAGCTTTTTGCAATGACCAATCTGGTTACGCGACTCCTTACCTTAAAAGACTTGTTCTTAGCCATATGTCCACTAGGTTTTACCACGAAATTCGCATATAAAAGTTTCGTAGTGTCCTCATTCTCTCATACTTTGCTTAACCTATGAAGCAGATTACGTAACGTTCTTCTCGTAAGCTTTTGAGGGTGAGCGTGTTGAAAGTGTCATGCATATAGATGTGCGCAAATACGTTGATATGATTTTGTCGTGATGCTATTTTTACAGAAATGTGTAAAAAGAGTGCTAATCTAGGCTCGACTTGATTCAAGAATAGGTTCATATTTGAAGATCTCTCCTAGGATGAATTTAGAACCAGATGTTGGCATGCCATCAGCAAAGGCGCAATTCTATTTTCGGCAGTTGATCGAAGGGGTCAAATTCATTCACTCGATTGGTATCGTGCATCGTGATATCAAACCAGAGAATATTCTTCTCACCCAAAATGGTACGTTTTGATTTGTTCATTTTGTAGCAGTTATTGCTTTCTATAAGGGGCACTCCTCCATTTATTCTTTCCTCAGTGTATTTTATTCTTCCACCCTTAGCCAAAGACCATGTCTTATCTCATGCAATGTGTACAAGCATAAGCCTGTTGAATGAATCGATGGACACCTGCATCAGTAGGGTGTTATTGCCACTTATGACGTCCTATACATATGATAGAATGCTGGAATAATTTGCTAAGTATAAATGACAGTTTGTTGGATTCCTCTTGCGACTTTCATCTAAGAAATGAATGGAATTTGGACAAAACCTGGCCTTTCAAGCGATATAATTAAAGTAAGTGATTTATGTGTACTTATTTCCTTAAGTATACTAATTTTTGAATAGATGTGTTGAAAATCAGTGACTTTGGTATGGCGACAGTCTTCAAGCATAATGGTCAAGAGCGTATGCTAAGCACCAGATGTGGAACTCTGCCTTACGTATCGCCTCAAGTACTCACCGGAACATATCGGTATGATCGCTTGAGTTTCCCACATATCTTTTCGCGTTTGTTGTTCAAGTTTTATGGAAGTGCTTCTTATCGAATATTCAATAGAGAAACAGATCACAAAGACTGATATAAACAGCTTTTTGCAATGACCAATCTGGTTACGCGACTCCTTACCTTAAAAGACTTGTTCTTAGCCATATGTCCACTAGGTTTTACCACGAAATTCGCATATAAAAGTTTCGTAGTGTCCTCATTCTCTCATACTTTGAGAATAGGTTCATATTTGAAGATCTCTCCTAGGATGATTCCAGAAAAGTTTTCGTGGCTTACAAAAATAAATGGATAATCACTGCAAATTATCCAATAGCTTGGAATAGAACCTATGGAAGGAGTTTCGAGGTCACTAATCGCATTCTTCCTCTAAAGATTTTGCTTACCATTCATAGCTGAGATCAAATGTTTCCACCCAGAGATTCATGTAAGTCAGAATTCAGTAATGAGTTATAGCTTTGATCATTAGTCACCATCTCAACTATATTCGGTGGTCAGTCCTTGCATTTTGCAGTATCGTATACTCCGGAAATTTGGTTGACTGTACTTGTGTTTGAATATATAAATTATTGTGTATTTATACGTAATGCGTGAATATATCTTATTCAGGGCAGAGCCAACAGATATTTGGTCGTGCGGAGTGGTTTTAGTTGCTTTACTGGCCGGTGAACTACCATGGGAAAGCCCTTTGCCGTAAGTTCTTTAATTTGCGTAGTTAGAATAAGACAGTGCAAGATTAAAGTGATAACTGTGTAAGCAAAGGTGGTGCTGTGAGCAGTATTAAGATAATGCATCGCTAATTGTTGTTTGCGTTTCGGGATTCCGTTTGCCGCAGAATTATTACATATTCATCTGTTGTATTACCGTGCTGAGGGGATATGGTCAGTTGTTGGCGTTCGAGTGATGGAAAATTATTCACCTTTCTCCTCCAACCCTGCCTCTCTTATGTATCGAAAATCTATTAAAATATGCTCCTTTCATGTTATAATGATATGCGAGAGATGAAAATATAATTCCTTTACAAGCGATATCTTGAATAAGACTGTGAGATTGTTTCTCTCATTTGCAATGCGCCAAAAGAAATTCGCACTGCGTGTCCGATTGGTATAAATTGCCATTGCATTATGGCGATTGTGCTTCAGCGAATGATTAACTGAATAACGTTATAGGTATTGACTCATTTCCAGTGATTGGGATATAGAAGATGCAGCAATGATCGATAATATGCTCAGCACTTTCGTTTTTTTGCAGAAGAACGAAAGCGTATATGAATTGGAAGGAGAGTGCCAACCTCGATGAACATCCTTGGAAGAAGATCGGCACTATTGCTCTCGGTAATTCTTTTTATATTTTCTGTTTGTTTAGGCAAAGCAGTTACGAATAATGAAAGTAACGATATAGTCGACAGTATGCTTCGTAATAATATAGTGTAAACTGTAGTGTAAACAATATAGTATAAAAAGCTGCTATAGTAGAGGGAAGTGTCATATGCAGCTAGTGTTATGTCGTTGAAACTCCATTGATGACAAAAGATATCGTTTGTGTAACCGATCCCTGAATATGCTTGCGGAATTTGGCAACTTCCGTGCACTAAACAATGCCTAATATATTGTAGTGTCATTTGTTCCTCCCGTGCTGATTGCTGAGCATTTAACCCTCCGATGTGATGTTGAGTTGAGCGATTAAATATTTAATACAGGGATGAAATTCTAAATTGTTGAATTTATATAACCTTGCCATGTGTTTATATGGTTCTTGTTGCTGAGAGGTGAAGGGTTGAAAAGTTCATTTGTGATGGCATGGCCAAATGATTGACGCAAAAAGCATAACTATTAAATCCTACATGTTCTCTTTTAGTGAAAACTGTTATGCTGAAAACATTGTGCGTACTCTCTTCATTCATTACGCACCATGAACGCTGTTACTGCTTTATTCAAATGGCACATTTTAGTGAATGCTACGGGTTTTCTGGTTTTTTTTAAAACTATACCTGAGATGATGTTACAATAACCTCTTTAAGCTGCATCGCATTTTGAAGGAAGGATAAATTTGTTAAACTAGTCATCAGTTGCGGCATTTGTTCATTTTTCAACAAAGAATTTCGTGAACAAAGATTTATATCTTATTTGCAAGCATAACGAATGGCAAGCGATTTTGCATCGGATTTTAATATTGTTTTAGTTTTAGGTGTGCTAAGCCGAATCAGTAGTGGTATGCAGTATTCTCCAACTCATGCTGTACCAATGAAGAGGCGACGCTTTGAGCTAGACGCTGTTAACGAATCGTTAGCTGTTTCTGTCAATTTCTTCTGCCTTTTTACATTTTTTTTTCTTTGAGTATTAAATGAAGTTACGAAGGAATAAGGAAGAAAAGATCGGAGTGCTTTTTATTTCTATCCGTTCGAGATCAGATATATACTGAACTGATTAGTGATTGAGGCATCTATTTTGTACACTGATTGCTAACAAGTGGAGTTTTTCTGTATCGGGCAGTTTTTAAAAGAATAATAACTTTTTAATGGGATTACGCATCTGCTCCTGAAATCTAGTTTCTCTCTCCCAATTCCTACAGGAATGAAGCAGCCAGCCTTTATGATTGTTTATGTTGCAACATTAGTTTTTGGGTTGTTATTATTGAGCGTGGTCCTGAAACGAAATTTCAAATGCGATATTTCTCGAAGTGAATTGTTTGTCTTGATTTTGATGTGTTTGGTCATTTTATACAGTAATTAATTAGAAGTATCGAATGAGGCTACGTTGATTTATTTAATATATCACGTACTTGGAAGTGTTCTCTTGTTTTACTGCTTTTTGAAGATGTGTAGAGGTGAAAAAGTTGCTGATATTTGCAAGAGTTTGATGCGTTATTCCCATCCTGGAAACGAGTCACATTTCTTAGCGATGCTGCAGTGATACCCTTCTTAGACTTATTCTGAGCATTTACTACACTCCTTGGCTCTGTTTACCGCCCCCCTTCCCCCATCCCCCTTCCTCTCCCCCCCCTCTCAATTTGGCTTTGTACTTCTTGTCTCTGATAAGGTTGTAATTTTGCTCGTTTAATTACGGTTTCTCAAACAAATTTTTGTGAGAAATATAAGCGCATTTATTTTATTCGAAGAAACAGTAAAAATCCGAAATGGCTTCATGCAAAATAAGCGATGATCGATCCCGCAGTAAGCTGTTTGTGGTTTAAGTGATAGAGTTTTATAGATGTGTACAGTTGGTGGACTCGATGTCACAGCCAGCTGCTCGTCTGCCACAATACTCTTTGGAGGAGGTCTTGAACAACAGCAGGTTCTTTCTTTTTTCATTCATGACTTTCTTTGTTTTAATTTAGTTATCATTAAAAGTATGATTGCAGAGAACGGCTGCAACCGTCCGGTAAAGTTGGCTAACTAAAATGCTTCAAATGATAGCAAAATATAACCTTAGAAATCTTGAATAAATGTTTAATTGACATGTCTGCTACGAGTGATATCAAAAAATTTGCATATATTTGGATGACAAGGTAGATGGATTGGTAGCAGTTTCGTTTCGTCCTTTCTTTACAAAGGTTAAATTCGAGCTTAATTGTGCTCATGCGTTTATCTGGTAGAGTATCATTAAATACGCTTCACTGTGTATAGAGCAAAAGCGACTAAATTTCTGATTTGCATGGCAAGACCAAAATTGATTTAAAAGAAAAATTCGAGGGAGAGAAGAGGGGTGGAGGGAATGTCGAGAAGAAGCGATTGCTAAGCATATCGAAGATGCCGTTGTCGGCTGACGATCCGCAAAACAACCACTGACAAGATCCAAAAATCTCCCTTTCCCAAATCGTTCTGACTGAAACCTTTTTATTTCTCAGATTTATAAATTCTTCAAAACAAAAGTGCAAATTATCTATCTGCCTAATAATGCAAGTTATCTATTGAAGAATTTGCCTAAACAAACTATATATAGGCACCACTCTATGTCAATAAATTCATCGGTTCCTTCATTAGCTCCTTCATTGGTTCGTCCAACAGTTGAGTAGCGTGCCTTCGCCATAGGAGGTGATAGGGAATCGAATGGCTAGAATGTCTGACTTCCCCGCATGATGTTTCTCATGCAGTTGTCCGGTGAACTACATCTGGCTGAGCAGCCGCCAAATCATGGCAGGGATCCTCTGCCATGCGAATCTGTTAATCCGTTTTGATTGTTGCTGTGCTTAATGACTTAAGAAATATGCTTCAGTGACTGCAATTAGCTGTCCGTTGGAGTTAATGTGGTTCATTTTTCTGTAAACTGTTTCTACGGTGCAATGATTTTTTCTGTTGCATTTTTGCACTTTTATGCATATAGTAACTTTTTTCAAAGAAGAGAAGTTAGATTTCTCATGAATTCCTGCATAATTTTTCACAATTTTTGGTAGAACTCTTGTGTTTTTTATTTTTTTATTTTTTTAATGTTTATTTTTATTTATTCATTTTTTTGCTAAAAGATCGAACTCTGAAGTTATTGTGAGTACATGTTCTCCATTATGAATTTTAGAGTAAAGATGCAGTCGGCATCGACAGATGGTGTAAGAAGGGATAAGATAGTGTCTGATAAAAACTGGAGGTCAGAAACGAGTGAAAGCTAAGGGTCAACGCTAACTTGTGGTTTCGTTCAGTGTAGTCACACTGGTTTACGCCTTTGCCAAGCAAAATAGGCTGCGGGGTGTTTATTAGAGTTGTATATTTCCAGCTTCGTTTTCAATCGGTAATCTTTTTCTAGTATTTATGGGATTGGTAGGATTGATGATCGCAAAGTGAACCTGGCTTTTAACATAGGATTTTCATCAAGCGTTCATTAGAAGCGGATATCTGGTGAAAAGATTTCTTCATAAATTTTAAGTGCACCTAAGTGTTCAAGAAAAGAATTCAGTCGTTTATTTCGCATTGCAAATTGCAGTGCGAATTTTCTATATTCATAGTCACTACTCTTTTGTTCTTTTAAAATGAGTGTTTTTTGGCTAAGAATTGTTTTGCCTCTGCTGTTTTAATAAAGGTGAGTGGAGATCATGTACTTTGTAATATTTATAGGATCCATTACAACTTCTTGTACGGCGTATGACACGTTTCTGCGTTACGGTCAGTGTTGTCGAAGCACTCCAGCGTATTGTTGAGGCATGCGAATCGAGTGGATTCGATGCGAAAAAACGAACATCCAATCAGGTTCGTGCTTTTCATACGCACTAATTATGCATTTTGTGCGATTACAGTGGTGCATGAATGAATTTGAGCAGTGTGCGATGTGACGATGTGGAGGATTGAAGAGGATTAGAAGGAAGGTTAATTCGTTTGTCTTGGTGCTTTATTGAGAAGGTTTTCGTTTTTTTGTAACCTATTCTCCGAACAATTTTCTTTCTGCTTATTGTGGAAATATAGATATTCACCACTTTTTAGTCGCTTTGTTTATTTTTTATTTTTCTCAAAATACCAAAACTTCTTTTCATTTCGTTATGGAGATGTGCTCACTCTTTAAAGAAAAAACTATTCTTTTCTTATCATCGGTCTATACCCTTTAAAAATTGACGTTCCACTCCAATTTACTCTATCGCGGTCATAGGAATTCGCCATTGAAGACTCGTAAGGTTCTTTTTGGCACGTTTGTTTTTCTTCGTTCCATTTGTTAATTATCTCTGTTGTCATTGAAGCCTGAATGCGTTGCTTCAACCGGTTATCTTACTATTATATAAAATTCGGTGGTTATTTATTAGTTAAAGGAGTGGTCGGATTTGCAGACAGGAGGTAACGTGAAAGTAGAAGGTGGGGATTTCGTAACGGAGGTGTAGAAACGTTTTTGCCTCGAATAATGGTGTTTTTATTTCTAACTATGGGCAAACGTCTATAAGCTCATAATAGTCCATCACTTCGAAAAGGCAGAGACCAATTTTCAGTATCTTAGGAATATTTCCGTTCGCAGATTTGTTGTAAACATAGCTGTGTTTTGTTGCGATGATACGGCGATGCTTGCATCGGCCTTTGATTTATTTTCATGCTTTAAACTTTAACGCTGAATTCTTTTCCAGCGGTAAGCTTATTTCTTTTCTCCTTAGGATTGTGTATGAAACTTATCGATATTGGTGATAGAAATGTTCAGAATTTCAACTTTTCATTGCAGTTGGCTGTTTCCGATAGACGTGAGATGAGCTTCATGGTTGCCATCTACGAAATGGCCAACGTCGGTGGCAGGAAGGTGAGTTCGTCTTCGTTTTATGTCATCATCGATTACAGGACCCATTTTGTAGCCCACATCTGAACAAACGCATTGCAAAATTCGGATGCTAGTGTGTAATGAAGGTGGAGCGCTGTATTACATAGATTGTAGTGAATGCGGAAAGCTTTGTTGTGGGAAGGAGGTTAGTTTTATTGGGAAGCATTTATAATTTCGCTCTTCATTTGAAACAAGTCTGCCTTTCACAGTGACTAAAAGTAACAGATTGTAAGAGTGGATCAGTTCAGTGTGAAAGGTCGGTGATGGGGAGCTTAAGGTGCTATTGCACGTGATTTCGGGGAACTGCTATTGACTATTGTTTTATTCACCGATAATTTCATTAATATCACTTTCTAGAATGCGGAAAGCTTTGTTGTGGGAAGGAGGTTAGTTTTATTGGGAAGCATTTATAATTTCGCTCTTCATTTGAAACAAGTCTGCCTTTCACAGTGACTAAAAGTAACAGATTGTAAGAGTGGATCAGTTCAGTGTGAAAGGTCGGTGATGGGGAGCTTAAGGTGCTATTGCACGTGATTTCGGGGAACTGCTATTGACTATTGTTTTATTCACCGATAATTTCATTAATATCACTTTCTATTAGGCGATCAGAAATTCGAGCGCGTTTGCCTCTAACATTAGTACGGCAATTGCAGTTAAGCAAGTAAAGGATATGTAATACTCTGAACTAAAGTTACGGAGCGAACTGGATATTTCGTGCGGTAGGATCGCCTCCGTACAATTTCAAGAACACGACCTTGCACCTCTTTCCTTTTTCTATCTCATCCCCTTTCCTTGCTTTCTGCGTGAATCTTCGAAAACTGTGCTCAAGCGTACCGAGCTGGCGGAAGTTGAGAGAGGGGTTGTTTGGCAAGAAGAATGGCATGGAGCTGCAAACCAGAGTTTCTTTCGTTTTCTTTGCAGATGAAAATTGAAACGCAATTGTCAGTTCGAATTCTGCAATCTTGCTGTTTTGCCATGCGCCGTAATTCTGATTGGCTGTATTTAAGGTGATGGTGGATTTCCGACGTTCACGTGGCGATGGTATAGAATTCAAGCGGGCGTTCGTGATATTGAAGAAGAAGCTGGGCGTAATTGTTTGCAGGGAGGGCACCGATTGGCTCGAAAAACATGGACTCGTATGCAGCCAGGCATTTACGCAGTTTACTGTTCAGTGAGGAGTATCTTTTTTGCAATTGACTATTATACTGAGTACTTCCTTTTCGTTTGTACCATATTTTCTTGGTATGGGATGTGTTGCTTGCGGGGGTGCTCTTTGGTGGGAGGAAGCGAAGGGTGAAAATTTATGAGATTTTTTCAGTGCTCATTACACTGGAATTGATAATCCTCGAGTAGGTGCATCCCACGTTTCATTTGTTTCAATCTATCTTTTACCAGACTTTATGCATATTATATGTGCTATTGTTTTTGATATCCCGAGTCAGTGGAGTGTTGCTTTGGTGGATTTTATATCGTATTCTTTGTTTCACTGTTTATCGATTAGATTCTATAAAATTGTGAATATTATTTGAGCAGTTGATTTGTTTTTGAATTCAATGTTAATCTTTGCCTTGTTGTCTGGTTATGAAAATGTTTTGGTAAAAAATTGCACGTTCCACTTTCGTACAACTTTTACATTTTTGATGACTATTATTCTTTCTTCATGCTTTACTCTAGTCCCGTTCTTTCCTTTTATGCGTTCATAAGTATGATATATCCAGGTATCTCATCAACATATATTTACAGCCTTCTCAAATCAGCGAATGTTCACAGCCCTGTCAATTCAATGAACATTTAAGGCGTTTTGTATGATTGTTTTTTGTTTTTTGTTGTTATTGAGTGGAAAACTTTTTATCTCTCGTTTATGAATTTCATTCGAAAGTTATAAATTTTTATGTTAATTTTCCACGCTGATTATATTTCATCGTTATGCTGATGTAAATTTGAATGATCTCTTCGAGATACATTCTTCGTTGATATTCTATCATTGAAGTGTTTGTGTTCATTCATATCGTTTAAATAATATTTTGTATGTTCAATTTGATCTTCATAACAGTGGTGTTGTTCTCTAAAGTAATATTTGTGGTTGATGTGAAGGTCTCACTAAATAATATAGAAAACTACGAAGGGACTTATTGAGTGCAAAAAAAAAAAATTCTACGATGAAAGAATTACGCGATTGTACGTGTTTAGTTTTTCCAAATTTTTGTAATAGTTTGATTTCTGGAGGTTTCTTTAAGTTTGTTGTTGTGAGAAAAAATGACTGCGGATTAGAGAAAGTTTCCACACACTGGAATTGTGTTCTGAGCGGGGTCTCGAGAAGCATATTTGCTGACATTTCTTTGAGAAGGAAATGTTATTGGCCATCCGATTTGTCAGGAGCTGGATTTGTGATAGAACTCGAGTCTTTAGGAAATTTTCACTTTTTTATAATTTTCTGAACAATGGGACAAAGTCTGGTAAGTTGCAACATTTTGTGATTGTGCGGCGCTTTAGTGGTAAGCGTCTTGCAGTGACGTTAGTTGAATGAATGGCATCCTCACGGTTGGCGGTTCTTATCGACCTCTCGGGCACACTCCACGTTGAGGATATGTGCATACCGGGTGCTGTCGCCGCTTTGCAACGCCTTAGACAGAATCAAAGATGTGCATTGAAATTTGTTACAAACACCACAAAGGTAATCATTTCTTAGGTTCATAACTTCTACACACTAGGCTGCAAAGGTAGCGTGCTGGAGTATATGAGTTAGGTAGAATCCCACGTGGAGCAGGCATATCAAGGGTCAGGAGATGTGTTACACAAGCGTGTGGGAGCTGATATCATGGGAGGGCTGGTTGCCTTTACATCTAATTTTTGCATACGCAGAAGGCGAATAAGGGAATAATAGTTGATGAAATTATGACTGGACAGGCAGGGCAAAAACAGCCGATGAAGTTACGGTTATGAAGGTGGCTGAGTCATATGCGCTTATATTTCAGAGGAGCGTTGACTAGCATGCTGGAAACAAATTGCAAGCAAATACCAGCTGAGCTTTTACTTGTGGCTTAATGATTTAACGACACATGAAGTGAGATCAGTAACGAAATCCTTTTCCATTTTGTTATCCATAAAAATGCTAGTGGTTTGTTGACGCGGCTCATTTGTTACTGGTGTTTTATCTAATTCCAACTATTGCTTTTAAATATTGTAAAGTAATGCACAACTCGCAATGCCATTTGTTCGTCATTCTTGGGACTTTCTCTGTAATAGCTTACTGTTAAGAATAGGTATCGCAAAACTTCGAGAAAATCTGCTTCTCCCATTCCATCATAACACATCTCCCTCCTCACCACCGTTTCTTGAGCATGTATGGAACTGTTCGATGGCCACTCTTTTATGTATCGTCCCACTAGTTGTGGACATATTGAATTCTATATTTCAAATAGCACATAGAAGTGCAGCTCGAAAAGTTAATTATTTGGAGAAAAAGTAATGCCTTTGACTTGATGACACAGAAGCTCTTTTTTCATTGTCATTAACTAACTTCAAAAGTCTCACATAGCTGACCAATATTTTAGTTGAACATAACTTGCTTAAACGAAATGAAATCGATGCATCTTAAAATCATTTTGCCCTGGTGCCACTGTTTGAGGTTATTGGGAATTTAAACCCCATTTTTGCTAAATATTAGCGCAGGTCACGAAGCTTGTGTTGAAGGAATCATCAAGCCGATTGCACGCTCGTCTCTCTGAACTCGGTTTTGATGTGTCTCCATCAGAAGTGTTTACGTCTTTGTCGGCTGCAAAGCAACTTATCCTCAAGGAGCGGCTCAGGCCTATGCTGTTCCTAGAAGACGTAGCTCTTGAGGACTTCCAAGGTCTTCTTTGACATGTTCAAAGCCGATCGAGTCTATGCACTTTGTGCGATATTTTCATCGAAACCTTAAGGAGCATGAGAATCAAAAAGCTCCAAAAGTATATTCTTAGCTTTGCATCAGGTCAGCCATTTTTGTCTGACAATCAGCTCTTGAAACCTGTAATATAAGTATTGCAATGTAGTGTTATGGTCGGCAAGTTGCTCCTCGTCGAACAGCGATTCTCCACTTGCTTCTCCCAACTTTCTCACCTAGGTCCTTACCTCAGCAAGTCGCTTACCGACGAGGCGTCCCCCCCTCATCTGAAAACCTCCCCGCACCACACTCTGTGTTTGTATGTCCGAATAGTCAATTAAAATTCCAACCTTTACCTTGTCGATGAGTGGATTTTTGGACGAATGCATATGTTATGCACATTACTTTAACTGAAATATTTTATTAGTGCCTTTTGCTTAGTGCAGATGCATAGATTCCATTGGCTGTATATTTAAATTGCAATTATTGCCAATGAATATTTGATATGTAAACGGTGTGTTCATTTGATCATCTTTGAATCGATTAGCTCATCAGTGGCAAACAAATGGAAGTGCTTAATAAAGTTCAAGTGGAGACTTTCAGTGGTTAAACACTAAAGCTGCGGCCTTTTGCATTTAGAGCATTGTATAGAAGCGGATTCGAATGATTGGTTTATTAGGCCATCTATCGAATATTACCGTTCCATATTTGCTGTGCTTGTTTTCCTCAGCGGGATTTCGCTTCATATTGAGGAACTTAGCTTGCCCGGGATCTCTCATCATACTCGTGAAATTAGGATTGTTTACGACTCAGGCAGAAATCTTGTAGGAATTGCAGACATAGACCAAACGAATCCAAATGCGGTGGTAATCGGATTGGCGCCTTCATGTTTTAACTTCGAGCGTTTGAACGATGCATTTCGATTATTGCTGAATGGTGCAAAACTAATTGCTATTCACAAAGGACGTTATTACCGACGCAAAGATGGACTTAACCTTGGGCCGGGTCCTTTCGTTGAGGCACTTCAGTTCGCATCTGATGCAAAGGTTTTTCTTTTTTGGTTCTCTTTGTGGTGTCACATTTCTTCTTGCTCTGACATTCCGTCGATTCCCATATGGTAATGAGTGTTTTATATTATTTGTTTTTCTGATTCGAGCTGAGTATTTGGGTAGAATTTTTTTATTGGGTGAGCGGACAGAAAAAGCTCTCCGAATCATTTTATTGAGATCACCTCGATGCGATTTTATTGCAGGCTGAAGTTGTTGGTAAGCCGGAGCAAAGGTTTTTCCTATCAGCTTTAGAGAGTTTCGACGAGAAGTTAGCACCATCGGATGCTGTTATGATTGGAGACGATGTGCGCGATGATGCATTAGGAGCAATTAACGCAGGCATGCATGCAATACTCGTCAAAACTGGAAAATATAGAACAGGTATAAGCCGCTAAAAAGATGCCTGTTTTATTAGTGTTGCCGGTATCTAAGGTTTGCTGCATCCATTGAATACAAAATCTGAATTTTTGACGCATTTTTACATCACTGAACGCAGCAAACGTGAAGTGCCGGCAGCATAATAAAGTAGAAAAATAGATAAATTTAGTCAAAGCAACACTAGCTAATGTTCGCTTAAAAATTGGCACTGGAAAGTTCCTGTAGAAATTACGGATTGGTGGTGTTTACCGTTTTGTCCCGCTGTTTGCTGCATTTATAACGAACGGAGACAAATCCGATAAAACTCGAGCGACTGTAATTTTCATACTTCTTTATCTCTGACCAAATTTTTTTCATTCCGTTAAGCATTTCCACTTCTTGCAAAAATTCTTCACTTGTGCTTCAAAGTGCTAATGTTGCAGATGATGAGAATCAAATTCCGGATGCTTCTCGAAATTGCGTGCCGAGTTTTGTTGAGGCAGTTGACTTGATCGAAAAGGGCGCTTTCAAATGAATGCTCACCTTTATCTTTACCATCAGTTGTTTTCTCTTCATGAGATTTCAGCACCTATACAAAGTTTTTCTTCGTTCATGCACGGCTAATAAGAAATATCGTAAGATATACAGTCAGTAGTTTAGACGGAAAGAGAGGAGAGTGAGAATTAATACCTATTTAGGAGGAGAAAGATGGCTTGCAGTGTCAATGCTCTAAGCTGCCGCACTTAGATATGCACATCAGACATTTTGTTACTGAATGTATTAATGAAATATTTAAGTGGTTGTTTTCTTACTTATTTATTTAGGTGAACGCAGTTTATTTTCATTAGTTTTAGATGTGACCAGATGCTTGGAAGATTGTTTCTGTGATATGTTTTTTTTGCTTGTGCTTTAGCTACAAATTAGATGTGAAGCTTATGAGATTTTGTACTTTTGTTATTTTGTTAATAAAGTTTAGTCTTGTTCCTTTTCATGACTATATGCTCATGCAATAACGAGCATCCATAAAATGCTTGTGATAAATGCAGAACGGCTGCATTTTAGAGAACGTCATTGATCCTCCTGCAAAGAGGTGCATTCAGCATGGAACTGTGCATAGATATGATCCCTTGCATACTTTCTCAGACTTTGGGCGTTACAAGGTGGATTGCTTTGCTTGAAATGACAAACAGTGTTCACCCTTCAAGTGCTCTATGGGTTGTTGAAAAAAGTGACCTGAAAGTTCAAATTTGTTTGGAATTTTTCCCCCTTCATGGTGTTCCATCGGATAGCCGTTGGCTGAGATATCAACTATGAGTCACCACTTCGCCAAATGTCTGGGAGAATTTGTCTTAATCATGGAACAATTAGGTTTCTGCTAACTGACTTAAGAGCATAATATAAAAATTTTCTTGAATACTTCCTTCGGGATAAATGACTTCGCTTCACTGATGGAATTGCATGTGCTAAATTTATCGCGGTCCATAAAACTCCACCCATGTTACTTTTGGCAAAATTTATTGTAGTCTATATTCAGATTAATTACACTAAATCTTTAAGCTAGAATCATTGGAATATCATAGGCTCAATTTTGACTTGATTCTTTGTCATAAAATGGTGTTCGGCTTTTCTTTCATCTTATTGTTAGAAATATTTCAGTTTGCCACTCGCCGGAGTCGACGTGCACTTCAGTTTCAGCTAACCAAAAAATTATGCATCACAAACAGTGTACTGCACAGTTCCCAATTTCGCGTTGTACGAGTCTGGAATCTGCTTCGCGCAGCAATCGTTAACACACCCACTCTCCTTCAGCTATTTTTTTGTATGTTTTCCCTTTCGAAACGCTAAAATAAGTAAACAAATAAGTAAATGCATTCATTGGGGAGATGGGATAGTGTGTAGTATGCTTGGGTTGTCACCGCTTAGTCATCATATGACTTTAGAAGTCGCCTAGAAGTGCTATTAAGTTCTAGGAAAATTCGAAGTCCCAATAAGAGGAACACACTGTCTTAAGTTTGGAAGGAAGAACGTTTTATTTTGCTCACCACATTGTGTAGAATTTTCAACTTTTACGCATTGCTGGTTGAATTTAGTGATGATGTGAGATTCGCTTCGAAAACTGCAAGTGAAAGGAAAAATACTGCTTCTTGCAAATCGTGTTCTTAGTGCGATGACGTCCTATCGATTCCAGATGCGTCCTCAACAGTAATGGCTGCTATCGTCTTACTTAAACACGAAATTTTTTTGAATACTGCAATATTTCGCTGACTCCTTTCCACACAGTAATATTTATACCACAGAATGTGGCCAAAACGTGCAATTTCTAGTTAAACACTATTGTATGGGGCAGCTGCCCTTGGCTTGTCTAGCCGTCCAGGTTTTGTTGAAGGGTGTGCATCACTGTCGAACTGCGGTGGAGTAAATGGCGAGACAACACACGCATAATGGGCGAACAGTTTCTCAGACATATACACAACACGGTGACAAACACGTATGGGTACTAGGATGACTTGAATCGCCCCAACGATGTCACAGTCAAACTCTTCGCTGCCACCGTTCGCCTATCGAACTTCAGCGGTCACACGTAGGCCACTCGGTCATAAGACCGTTCTAGAAGTTGGAATGAATATATGAGCACATCAATTCCTTTTGTACCCTCCTGGTTCTGCCTCAGGCTAGCCTCACGACACATGTCGGATAGCCTATATGTTCCTGACCTTTTTTGACTCACCTTGTACGGCGCGCTATCTCCCCTTGATCCATAGCACATTGGTGTATTTACACTGTCAAATTAGCTGCTTTAGCTTTCCTCGCCTGGAAGACTGCAGAACGGAGTTAGTCATCTGAAGTGAACAGATTCTGTTGTGAAAGGGGACTTCATTGGGTTTCCAAGAAATGCCGGACATGAATGAATGCGTTGAGATGAAGTTTAATTTTATGGATGAGCAACGGAGTTGACTCCATATCCAAGGAGATGACATGTGTGAATTCGTTTAGATAGCTACTTTTTAGCTGTGTGGGAAGCCGTACCGAAACTGCTGCCATTATGGGGCATCGTACTCGTGCATCTCCATGACGACCGCACACAATCCTGTCCGATGTGTTGCGCTTTTTGGAACACTATTGTGTCTCGGTGCGCAATCTGCGCAGACGTTCTCGCGTGTCTTATTATGAATTGAGAACTTGTTTGCTTTCATTGCACTTTGAATATTTCTTTTTAATTGCAAGAATATATGAGTTAATTTGTAGGAATAAATATGAAGTCTGCATTGCAAAGATCTGTGAAAAATTTGTGCAATCATGAAAATCATTTTGCACATTGTTTCTTTGTTTGCAACGAGATAAATATACCTATAAGCATTTGCTGTCATGGTCATAGAGTTCACCACTAAAGTAGCAAATGATCGCTTAATTGAATTTTGGTTCAGTATATTGCATTTCAATCAATTCCTGCACTAATTGTGGTAAATAAATCAAAAACGTCGTTGGTTGCGCAAATTCGTTTAAAAACTAATTCTCTCTCCGTCATATATGCATAAAAAAAATGTTCTGCTAAAGTGCTTTCAGGTTTGGGGAGGTGTTTTTTCAAAATGCAAAATTCAAAATGTTCAGGAATTCGGTTTTTTATCGTCAATCCATCCTCTAAGACTACACTCGAAAATGTTGCATCAGTAACGAGCGCTATTATCCTCAGCTTCTGAACTACATTTTACATTTTTATTCGTTAGCGAAATGTCCGCTAATCTTTTGAAAAAAAAAAAAACATCGGCGTGCGGTACCTTTATGATCCAATAGAGGTATATTAACGTCTATTAATTTGAATAGTAACTACTTGACATGAAGATATTAACGTTAGTTGAGCATTGAACATTGAACAGTTTGTTTCATCGCTGGGCCGTTGATCTTCAAAGATACCAACATATGACACAATCATGAAATAATAATATAAATCTATTCAAAGAAGCATTATGCAAAAATACGAATATTTTAGAATAGGGAGATTGTTGTTGGTTGGTTAAGGGTTACCTGTAAAGTATGCAAGAAACAGGTAACTCTTTAGTAACCAACAATACAGTATTCAAACAAAGGCCAACGCATAATTTAGTATGGCTTCACTGAGATTCACATATCGGCTGTCTGCCTGAACCACCTTTTATGACATTAGTTTTGCTTTGCTCAGAAAAATAATATTTGCGTCATTTTATGCTCCCTGTTGATCTATGCACTGGACCATCCGTAACCATGCTGCTCATTTTCCATCTTTCGAGCAATGTTTAAAAATTCATAATCTGTTAAGCTTTCAGTGTTGGCCCATTTATACGAGTGTTGAAAGCTTTTTGGTGATGGAATTCTCTTAAGTTGCAGATCTTTCTGATAGGTTGGTTGGCACTTTTTGGAGGATTCCCTTATTTCGTAGTTATCTCTAGTGACCACATTAATCAGCTAAAAATGTGAGTTTTTAGCGCCACAGTTATTTCAACAATTCTATAAGAAATTTATTCTCTCAACACGCCAGTTGTGCCAGCTTAGTTATTTTTCATTTATCAAAATTGTTGATCTTAAGTATCAAAGATAATAGTTTGAGCGTGCTTCTTCGGAAAGCATATCACTATTTAGTAACGATACAGTAAGATTAGTAATTTTTTCTTTTTATGAAAGCATGTGAAGTGGCTAAAGGTCATACCTTCTCGGCTGATTGCCATTCATAACAAAGGCAATGCTCGAAAACAAACAGCAATTGCCTATTTGCTATTATTCAATCATCATTCATCAACATTACAGTTGCTTTTCATTGACATCGGGATTTATACTACGTCTCTCAAAGAGAAAATATTCGACTCTACTAATAAAAGTGTCCTAAATTTCCATTGAAAATGATGCAATTGGTAAGTGAATGAGGGAATGCCGTTGGCGGTCGATCGAGGAACGAAGTTCGGATCTCACTGGGTGCAGCACGCAGCCATCGGCAGGATATTATGTTAATGTCATCAGCTATTGCTTTTTGTTAACGCCACATGCTCCGCTAACTACGATATCATTTCAGCCGTATTTTTTGAGGTTTATTTAAAAAAAGCTCACTATGCATTTCATTAACTGTTATACTACCATACGCAGTTCCATGCTGGAAGCAGCGTTTTGTTCTTTGATCGCGGTGAAAATTTTAGCATAGGCGATAGCCATTTACCATCCATTAGTTTTAAAATCCTCGAAGAGTTTATGCTAAGCCTAATTCATATTCGGATTACAAGTTAATCGCTGATGATATCTGACGCGATGGCATCTGGGATGATTACAAGTTTTTCATTGAGTTACATTTCATTTAATGGGGTGGTAAACTCTCACACTATTCGCACCCACTACAGTTCATTCAGTTGATAATTGAATGCTTTCCGTCACCATTAAATTGTCCATCGTTCGACTCATATTTTATCTTCTGCTATCGTTAAAAAACGAAACTTGAATGCTTCAGTTTGTGTTCGCAGAATGCTTCGCCGCCGATCGTCGAATCCAAAGGAAATCAGTCCAAAGGCGATATTCAAGAAATTTCTCGATTTTCTTAGCTCATCGATATGGAATCTGCCGGTGGCTACGTTCATTGAGCAACGATCTATTGGTTACCATCTCTCCGTTTTTTTTCATCCATCTTTTAAATGTGCTAATTAAAATCAGTACTAGGTTACCGTAGCGAGCAATAGAAGTTAAATTCTTGGCTGAATACGAAATTAACCTCACATCGTACTTATGCTAAAAACTAGATTACTGTAAGTATTAGGGATAGTGCGATTGATGAAGTCATTAGATTTACAGAATCTCAAATTAAGATGACCAAAATAATAAATTAGGCACCATCTAAATAAATGCGTTTATTTTTTCCGCCTGGATACATGGATAAATCACTTGATAGGCCGGATTATCGAACGTTGTGCACGCTGTCCGCCACAATGCATTTCCATTTTGGTCTCATCCTCGCCATTCTCGGCCAGGTTTTACCCCAATCGTTGTAGGGTACTGAGGCCCATTTCCATGCATTGTTTTAGCCATTAGATGACGCCACCTCGCTGGCTAGGCGAGCAGGCCATTACCTCTCTTCGAATTTAGCCGGTCCTCAACCTCTAGCAGGCATGGTCTGGTGATTCGGGGTATGAATCGACCACGCTGTAGGATTGACAGTTCAATACCTTTGTAGCATGGTTAGACCTGCTGGGGCTTACGCTCCGCTACCATAGCTATCGAACGACCGTTGCCACCACTGCGCCACGATGAGGCACCGAAGGAGGATTTTGCAGCGGACATGGATAGATGGATAAATAAACAGATAGATAAACAAACAATAAATCTGTTCAAATCTGTTTAGCAAAAGTATATACATGGATAAATACTTTTGCTAAACAGATAGATAAACAAACTACTCATATTCATATTTAAACAATCCACTCTTCCAACTAAATTCGATTTGTTTCGTTGTTTTTCACTTGGAAATATCAATTATGCGGTTTTGTAGTTGTTATTACCATTGAATTGTAGCAACAATGAAGTCATTTTGATTAGCAGTGAATGAGTTCTTATAAAATTAAATAAATGAAGCTTCTCAGACAATATAAAAAATGAAAATGCAACAAAAGAATCTAAATAGTTTCTTTAGATCGAAAGCGTGCAAGCAGACATGATTTACATCACCTGTGTGATTTACATCATGCAGATTAGGAATCCTGAATATGAAGATAATTATTATAGGGTTTCATATTAGCAGTATTGCTATCAATATTTGCAGATGGAACTCTCCATTTATATTCATATTTCAGTTCAAGACTAAGTACGCCGATTCAAAATTTACAGAATAAGAGCCGAAACTTATTCTAAATCCAAATCCCTAGAAACACACTTAACTCTATATCCCTCATCTCATTCACTTCTTCCACCTTTTCTTTGCAATTGCTCAAATACACTTATTTATTGAAGCTTCTAAGTTCGATTCCTGCGAGGAACAAAAGTATTTTACAAACGTGAAGCGGATTTGCATTACCAGAATCCTCCCTCCCCTGTATGCTCCTTCTACCATGAAAGACTCCCGTAAACGTCAACTTCATTGAAGTGCTGATAAAACCATATTTGCTTTTAGAACAGTGTATTTGAAAGTAGCACTTAAAGCAGTTATTGCCTTTAAAATGGAAGGATGATGGATTAGGATACCACTCATAGATGAAGTGTTGACGTGCTGCTTAACAAACACAGTGTTTCTTAATAACTTTCAGTGTTTGAACGTGATCAATGTGATACTTCGTTGTTCAAAGAGATCCATAAAGAATTCGCTTCGATGGTCGACACGCTGATTGAATGTTTTTGCGATGATTTACACATTAAAGCAGAACAATTGGTGGCGGCATTGAAACATCAGGACAACAACGCACGACTCTCACTTAAAGAACGCGTAATTTGTTTGTGTTTTTATGACCTTTCTTCTCTTCATTGTTATCCTTTCCTTCTTTCTATCCGTTTCCATCATCACAGCTCAAGTAGAGGTATTTTTCTCTGCTTTTCCCCTTTATGCCACTTAGTCTGTCTGCACCTTTCTAAACAAGACAATAGACGTTTTACCACCATTTCCCATATTGCTGATAATAAAGACGAAAAATAGGTTTGGTGGGAATGTTGTAAAATATTGATGTTCTTATTAAAACAAAATCTTCCGCTCGGAATGATGTAGTTGACCAAAAACCAAATTGTTGAAGTCGTTACATCACCGGATGAGTAGAAATACATCACATCACCGCATCTGTACAATAATAACTCTATACGCTGTTACGGTGACCAATACTTCATGATTATGAGTCAACGGAGACAAATAAAAGGACCACAAGTAGCAGTTTTTGAGTTCATATCCATTTCTTCTAATTATTTTGAGCTTTGCGTATTTTTTAATTTTTTCGTAATTTTTATCTGCTTTGAGTTTATCTCTTTTTGTGCTCATGTCCATTTCCGGTGTCTTTGCTAAGTTGGAACCAACTTTTAGATGTTGCTCGAGCCGGTAGTCGCAGCTCAAGATTTCAACGTTTTTGTTCCGATGATGATGAGGAAAAATGTCGAACTGCAACTGCAAGCACTTCAAATGATTGAGGTTTCTTTTGAAAAAAAAAAACATTCGTAACTTACAGCTAATCGAGCAATTTTAAATTACAATGAAGCAATTAGTGAGTAAAATAACGATTTCCACAAATTTCACGAATTGAAAATTTTGGTGAATTCAACAAAAAATAATTTATTCAAGGGTAAATTCCATTTATAAACCTGAACGCATCAAAAGAAAATGAAAATTGAAAAATGATATTAACATGTAATCGAGTTCAAACAATATTCCGCACAATCGTTCACTGAGAGTGGATCATTCAATTTGCATGCAAAAATGACATAGATGAATAAGTGGGGACACTTTGAAGGTATGGGCTGAGGCTGACTTTATGCAAGTTAACACACTTGATAGCCTACTGTTTAAATATGCAAACATGTGAAAATGTGTGCCCAGAAGGCTGGCACGATGTATTTTTGCAAGTCGGCACACGATATAAAATATTGTAGCAACTTGTTGAAAAATTGTGAAGTCTACATAATGTCTCATAATTTAACCGAGCTGATATGCGAATCAAATGTCTCATAATTTAACCGAGCTGATATGCGAATCTTTTGCAGTAAATAGGTTTTTCTTTTGCAGTATTTTTTTTTTTGTAGATTGTGTGCCCATAACTTTTTTACTAGTTGGTGCTATTTGTCCTTAACTAGTCCTTTACTTGATTACTCGGTGAGCAAAATTTGGGTTGCAAAATTTATGGCATCTCAAAGCATCCATAGCTGGTCAACAAGAACGATTTGAATTAGCAAAATATATAAATTGGAGGTTAATTGCACTATTTTTGCATAACTTCCTTTACGTGCCAAATTTTTGCATTGCTTATATTTCTAGTGACTTTGAGTGCACATATATTTCGGCTCCATATCCATACAAACATCGCATTGAAACGCTTTTTTGCATAGATTTATACGCTAAAAAAGTAGCAAATATGGTCTATAATCATGATATATACAAACTTCTAGTAAATGCATTCGTTTGAGCGTAACTCAATTGCGTCGTTTTATGTACGCGTCGTTGACGTCGCTTTTTCATCGATTCAAAGGAATTCGCCTCTTCAATTGATGCCTAAAGAAATACAAAGGAATAGAGTTGCCGGAAGCAATCATTTTAAACGGCAAAATAAGAATATTTCTGTCGAAATGTAAATTCGAAGCGCTCTGTTAGACTCCTCTTGTTCGATCACCTACCTCCAAAGGTCCAATATTACGGGGTAATCGAATGTTCAGATTTTCTGAGTCAAAATCGACAAATTCGAATTGTTCGACGCCTACCTATAAAGCCATGACATTTGTTGACTCACTGCCCTGCTCAAAGCTGCAAACACTGTGTGGGATGGTGAAGTGGCGCGTGTGCTGGAATTTCGCTTCCGGCCTCTGCGTTCCCCGAGTTTATTCAGATGTTGGGCCGTTTCGAGATCCAATTTCTTTATAAAAAACCTTGAAGCGTCCCGAGTCTCTGACTATCTAAACTCTCCGACCCAAGCTCGCTTCGAAGCTTGCAGCGTACGGACATTGCCGTACAGGGCTTTACAGGGCATTCGCGCGAGATGCAATTAGCGATCCCGCGATGTGTGATCAGCAGGAAGCTGACGGAGGGCGGAGGAGACCGACGTCATGGTACTCTTGGCCTATAGATAGAGGTCGATAAATCCAAGTTGCCCGAATTAAGCTCAAGAATTCAAAACGTTTAATTGCTCCATAATGTTCAATCACTAGAAGTCAGCGGTGAAACAACCGAACAAAAAAGGCTACCCTGACACGCAACTGACACACAAAATAACAGCCGGTGTTATTCGCGTCCGGAACGGAAAAAAGGGGAAAACCGGAAAAAAAGGAAGCATAAAACGACGGGTGTTTGAGCCGTAATATTCGATGCAGTACTCGAGTTGTCATATCGATTGAGTTATTGTGCAAATTTTAACACCATCCCAAGTCATACCTCAGACTACAAGCAAAAGCCAAAAGATATAATATTGCAGTTTATGTGCGGCCTTGTGCCGGCGGTGCTAAGAATTGAAGGCGAGGATGTGGATGACGAGGAACTGACACAAGCCGCAGTGCGTAGCCTATCGTTGGATCCAGCCGAAAGTGACAGATACATTCTGGTACAAGTACTAAGGTTCGTTAGTTAATCACAATTTGCCTTGCAATAATAAGCGTCTCTCTATCAGGTTGTAAGTGGTTTTACACCTAAGAATAGTATTTTTTAACAACAATCTTCAAGAAATGTAGTGCTGCGAGACCTGACAGCTATAAATACGACCGGAAAATGATTCGTAATTAAAACTTCGCTTTTGGTCCGTCATTAATATGATATTCTCGGAATGGAAGTCATTGACGCCAGTATTATTAAAGGATTCTGAAAATTCGCAGTAAGATCCCTCACTTAAGTATCTCGGTTATGGGGAATGAGTGAGTGATCTCAGGGTAGCAGTAACCTTGAGACAATAGCTTATCAATAACCAAAAAAGATTCTTCTCAGTTTAAAAGCCGTTTATGGGTTGCCTTACAGCTTATTTTGCGATAATGTCTCATAGTTGTTCAATTTCGTTTAATAACCTCTCATTATGGAAATAAAAGCAAATACTGCATCAAGTGTCGTCGTGACCTAACTTTCCGATGGATATAATTTCAAATGCCGAAATACGATATTACAAGCCAACTAACTCTTACTGATGGCAGTATTATAGCTGAATTTTAGGCAAAGTCGAGAGGATTTTGAAAAGGATGAAGCGAATAAGAAGGAAGCACAAATGCAACTTGAAGCAGCGATGAGAGAAAGCTTATTGGAAAAGGAGCGTCTCGAAGAAGCTCGTTTAAAGGAAGAAGCTGCTCTTAGAGAGGCATAACCTTTTTTCTTTTATTCAGTCTAATATTGGCAGTTGATAATCGTAGTGTCCGAATGCGACTTTAAAAACAACCATTGTTTGAGCAGAGAAATTAGTAACGAAGAAAGAAGACCCATGCTGATAGAAAACGCTGTTAGAAAATATAACTTTCCTCATTTGCAGTAAATGCCTTTGGGAATTCAAAGTTTAGTATAGTTGGCCTATAAACAATGTAGATTCGGATTGTATGGGTTGATTTATATGCATTTTTGTGCTGAAAGAAAAATTATGTTGACTTGTGACAATTTGAAAAAATTGGTGTTCAAAGCGTGTAATCTAGAAGTTGTGAAGGAAGTAAGAAAAAGCTGAGTGCAGTTTGAATGCACAAATTATATATGGGTAATAATCTACTTTATCGTTTACAAGGTATGCATAGATCTGTCGTAGTAAGTTCAAATTTATAAGAAAATGTGCACATAAACACTTGCGGATCGTATATGGCTCTATTCATTTTCCAGAGAAAACTAAGCATACGCAAAGATATTTATCCATTGTGTGAAAAGACCCACCAGCTTACAGTATCGATCAATACTAAACTATTCTTGTAATGGAATAAATGATTTTCCTTTTACCCAATGACGTATTCTTTTCTTCAGTTTAGTAATCGTGTGAATAATATGTCATAGGAAGGTTTTTTAGTCAGCCACTTGCACTATCAACAAATCTCTCGGTGAAAAACAAAGTAATATTAGTTAAAATCGTGACGAGTCAAAAGTTGTGCGCAGACCTTCAATCGACCGCGAGAGGTTACCATCCCTTAGCGAGGCGCTTTCCCTCTATGTTTTGCATGCATCAGTTACATTTGCATTCTTCAAAATATATGAACATTTACTTTGTCACTTTCACTCTAAGAGTAATTTCGTTATTGGGAAAATCTGCACGTTTTTATTAAGATCAACTTGCGAAAGACGTTGCCAGCTTGCGAGTGATACTATTAGCAACGATTACTTCAAAGCTAGAGTTGTGAAGACTGTAAATAGCGCTTTTGATGAGCAATCCTTCAGCATTCCTTTAGTAAATGGAGTGACAGCTATCAGTTGGTTCTTACAATAATCGCTTTACCGCCTGATAACCATGAGCGCTGATAAAATCCACCAGTTCGTTTACAGAGAAGAAATGACTAAGCGACTGGACAGCAAAGTCGAAAAAGTAGTCTAGTAAGTAATTACTGCTTCAAGAGTGTTTCCGTTTAGCACCTGACAACATACTTCATTGTAAATCAAACAACGAGCATCGCAAGCAATCATACGTGATTATATAAATCAATGAATGAACACATGCTCGTTGATTGATTTATTCACTCATACAATTGATTATGTTTCCGGTTGCTATTCAGAAACTAGCTTGAAGCACTGATGAATTTATTCGATTACTCATTCGGCTTTACCATCCAATGCTTGATGATCCCCTTTTATTTGAATTTATTTTTGTACTATGAGGCGGCTATAATAAATGAATAGTGACAACTAAAATTTGGTGGGCATCAGACATTAAATAGATTGTATACATCAATTGATAATTATTACTGTAAACAGCACACTGCTTCAGCTAACGAAATGCATAAAACAACTGAGTAAATTCGCATTTGAAAAGTGCATTGCAACGAGACAATGTCTGTATTATTCACGTGCATTTATGCGCATGTTTTCTTTCTTTGTCTGTAAGTAATTTCAACTCGTCAACTACTATGTCTAAGATAATGGAATTTAAGGCGTATGATCTATGCTATAGACTGACTTCATCTCAAACTTCCAAGTGGGCTATCCATTTCTAAAGGAGCATTAGGCACCTAATGCGGCAACAAGTTCAACTCTTTTAGCACCCTTCACTTTTTTCTTTCAAACCATCACCTGAAGTGGCTTCATCACAAAGTCCAAAGGAGAAAAAGAGTATAGCTGGGGCAAAAGAAGCCAAGAAACGACCGTCAACTTCAAAAACTCGACCACCTACAGCGAAGGAACGTTCGAAATCATCGAAAGTTGGTGTTTTTGTTCATTTACGCTTATCGAAGTGATATTTATTTCGTACTACATCAGAGATAGTTGAGGTGAAAGCTAGAAGACAACAACGCGTAATTCAGATCGACACTTATAATAAGAAGCAAAATTGTGACGATGTGCTATTACTTTTTGCATTAAATGAACATCGCTCACAATTTGTCATATTTTATTTTCTCCACGAAGCAAGTGAACGCATGTTTCTTTTCAAAGCGCCTATAGCGCCTATAGTATCTCAATAATAGGGCATCCATAGAAGATAGGGAGTTCAAAGAGATCTAAGGACAATATTTTCGCTACCGAATCGAAGAGTGCATCATTTTTGTTTTTTGTTTTCAGAATGAAATATCCTCACAAGCGATAAGCAAAACGAAGACCGGAAAAACTGCCGCCGATATTCGAGTAAGTCATGCAGTAAATATTCTCAACGACAGGATTAAGAGTTGAGTTCTCAGCTAGTTTATGACAACTTCCTTGTAGACAAGCGTGTATTTTTAAGAGTCGTTTTTCTCGGCAAACTGAGTCATTATGGGGATTCTGATAGCATAGCGAATCGCAAACTGGTCACATATATGCAACGATCGCTTCTGAGATTTGACTTCCATCGTATGATTATGAAATCAGTTTATACGCAAAGCTTAAAACATGAAAGCTGTCTTTGGTCGACCCAAAAAAAAACATTTCCGAGGCGATCGAAATATCGCAGATCTCGCATTCACTTTTTACTGTTTTGGAATTTGTTTATTTGTGTGATCTTCATTGCATTGGTCCACCCGTTTGTTCGTTTATTCGCAATTTTAATTAACGTTCACATGGTCGGTCACTAACTCAGCTGCCATCTAAATGAATTTGCATATTAGAAAAAAAAAACATTTCCGAGGCGATCGAAATATCGCAGATCTCGCATTCACTTTTTACTGTTTTGGAATTTGTTTATTTGTGTGATCTTCATTGCATTGGTCCACCCGTTTGTTCGTTTATTCGCAATTTTAATTAACGTTCACATGGTCGGTCACTAACTCAGCTGCCATCTAAATGAATTTGCATATTAGATCAGGTTCAGCTGCACAATACATTTACTTACACTCCTTTCAGAAAGGTCACTTTTTGATTCCACTACTCGGAATGCTTCCTCATAAAAGGCATGTTTCCGTCGAAGTAGTGTTTCAGGCTTTGCTCAACAAGCCAGCTCGTGTCCCATCACCTGAAATCCGCGCTCGGACCGAATATTTGAGGATGCAAAGAGATAAGCTACTTGCCTTGAAAAAAGCGGAACGAGAGAAAGTCTTTCAGGTCAACTTTTACTTCGCACACTTTTTCGCTGTAGATTTGAGATGAAAGAGTGAATTGATTTTCTTCTCAGAGGTCACAAAGAAATGAAAAAAATTTCGTACAGTCACCGACGTTTCGTGGAAAGAGAAGAAACGGCGGCACTGGCTCCATCTGATAGTAGTATCGTTTCTTTTCGTCAGTTTCCAAAAATTTATGCCTTATAGTGTGGACAATGCGTGTTTAAGGTACCAGATGAAATCCCCTTTGTTCTACAAATAGTGATTGAAAGATGTGGGGGGGGGGGGGGGGGGGGGGGGGGGNAAGGTGAGTGGTGAAAAGGGGAGAAGGAGAGATGAGAATTAGGTCGCATTATTCTCATACGGCAGATAAACCGAAACTTAGTGAAAGAACTAAATAGCACCCATTCCGTTAGCTACAATTTGCCGGTTACTTTAACATTGAAAATACAGGAAACGGCCGCACGTTCTGCAATGGAGCGGCCAAGAACAGCAAAGGCAGCACGAGGAGTGATGTCGGGAAGTGTTTCTCGTGTTGGACCCGTGAACGAGGATGTATTAGCAGCGAGACGCGCACTAGCATTCAAACTTAAAAACGAAGTTTTCGAGCAACAAGACCAAAAATAATTTTCGTGCACGAGCATGATCCAACAGTTAGCACCATCATGCTTGTACAAAGTAACATGAAATCGTCTGATCCCTTGTTAGGAAAACAACCAAGTTATATTTTCCTTGGTGAAGCACGTTTCAGTTAAGCAACGTTGAAATAAACATGAAACTTTCATGTTTATAATTTGTAACAATTTGACAACCAACTCACGAACTGCTTAATTACAGCTAAGTACTGTTTGACTAATCCGAATCCACTGCTGTGAAAATGCCTTGTCTCTGCACGGGCGTGGCGTGTTTACTCGTATTTGTTTCTCAAAATCACAACTAAAGAGAAAAAAGGGAATAACCCGTGAATAAACCACAAAGCTTCTTTTCACGTTTATAGGTGAGAAAAATTTTCCTCTAAATTCTTGATTGATCGAGAGTAAGCTTGCTTATGTTCACTATGTTCAGAAACTCAAGAAAAGAACAATTTCCATGTAAGATGCTACTCTTTCCAAAGTAATTTTTGAAATTTTGATCACCCACTGAAATCTATATTTCGGCTCTGCTCCTAAGCATGAGCAAGGTCGTTCAACGTGAAGATAAGCAGATTTCGAGTGGTGTAGAAAATAATTCAGGAAAAGAAACCGTATGGGCTGAAACAAGATATTAAATGTTGCAATCTTGAGAGGGAATTTTAACAACGCAAAGCAAATGAAACCATTTTATCATTGAGTAAGTAAAGAAACGATAAGAGAAGGTGGAAAGATCTTCTCTTTGTTAACCAATTTCTTAGATTTCGAAGAAATTACAAAATATGAGGATTAGCTCGTTCAGATTTTAACTGATGAGATCACTCGCATAACTCTGCCGTAGATGATCCGTTCTCCAAGCCGATTGCTTGCACAATGTGATCCAAGTAGCGTAAAATGGTCCTGACCGCACCTAAAATAAATGGAGTTTTGCATACTCAAGCGTCTGAGGTTCTTCCCGAGGTTGACCTTTGAACCTGAAGGTTAATTCGGAGAGCGATAGTTTAAAAAATTCACAACCAAGTAATTTTAGCCATATGCGGTCCCATTAAACGGAGTTAGCTAGCTTAGAACCGTCTATTGCCTATAATTATGAAGTCCTCGAACATGCGGAAGCGAAATGTACGTTTTGAATCCGTCAGTGCCCTTTTGCATTGCAGTCACAGCATTGCGCGACCATTCGGTGTGTATCAACTAACAAAAACGATTGAATCTGTTCGGGAGGTTCTTCAGTGTGAAAAGGCCGCAGTGAGGTTCTATTTATGCGACTTCCTTAACTATTTGCCCACTTGTTATAATAGAAGGGATGCGAAGTTTCCTTTCCGTAAATAAGCTCATTGAGTGTAACTGACCTAACCTTCATCCGATATGGAATGACTAAAATTTTTTTTAGTAAGTTTCGAAAATGTGTCTTCTCAAAATGAGTGAATCGTTTTTATCTTCTGTTTTCACAAAAATTTATCACTACCCGAAGATAGCTGAATACTTCCCTTTTCAAGCTTTTCAAGCAATGCTGCACAATAAACAAATATCCCCAAGCACATACAGTCTCTTATTTTGGAATTCTTGGAATTCTCAAATAGCACCTCACCAATGTGGAGTTGCGCATAATGATCGACGATGCTTTCAAGCGTAAGAAATTTAAAACGCAACAACGATATGAAAGCAAATGGTAGATGATTGTCGCACGTCTATTGTCTGTCTTTGTTGTGTTATGGCTTTGATATTTGAAAGTTGGAATAAGTTCTCCAAATCCTTTAGAACTTTTATCCATTTTATTGATATAATAAAATAAATAGAAAAGAGATATGCTGTCAAATTTCGAGTTGATCGGAAATATTCCGACATTGAAGGATGCATTATTGCAAACGGTTGCTACATTCCTCACGCTACAATCCAGCCGCTGAAGCAGTCAACAATATTCATGTAGAGACGACTGCTTTTCTGATGCGTTCCATATTTTCCTTCCATTATTATTTAAAAAACTTATGCGCTTACATATAAAATTAAGAAACAAACAAGCCTGTATACTCACATCTCTCGAACATCCAAAAATACTCGTCACCTTTGAAGCATTCAAAACATCCGATAACACTGGTAGAATATCAAGCACTGCACAAATTTGCTTCATTCAGTGTGGGACTTTCAAAATAGAAATCAACTAATCGAATTCACAGATCATCGATGATCAATTGCCTAACTAAAAATAAATTGTCCATTCACACTGTGAGTAGCCATAAATCTTCGAAAAAATACCACCAAAAAACTCATTGAATTTTCGCATCGAGGAGCATATATAATCACAATAATAATATTTTATAGTTTTTCCCTAGCTCGAATTTGATCGCTGCACTGTAGGCAAGGAACGTGGTGAGATTTAGTGCCACCATATTTCTTCAGTTTCTCTGCTTTCGTTAAATTTATGACAGTTAGGCATACCATCAGCACAGCATAACTGCGATATGCTTTCGTTGAAATTTATAAAAAATATTGCACTGACTGACTTTTGTATGCAGATGAGGAGATATATTTGTGATTATCGTTGTCTAAATTAACACTCTGATACTTGACAACACTATGTGGTGGGATTTCCGTTCCTCCATACTGCGGCAACCATTACTTAATCATATATAAATGCAGTAGACATCCCTTAATATATTCGCTATTTCGCTAACTAACTACTTTCTATTGGTAATATGAGGGAGAAATGAAATTCGTGTTGAGAAAAAGTGCAGCTTGTTAGGAAATGCAATTTCCAATTAGAAGAAATTGGTGGGTGGCAGCTATCTTTCTACAAAATCCAGAGTTGGGCAGCAGTTTCGGCTGCGAGCGCTCCTATAAGCTTAACTCATTTTACGTTTTGGAGAGTTGCTTGGAGTGTATTGCGGCAACATTGCTTGAGCTGTCTTTTATGTGAATCCGTTCTTGCGATACAATAGGCGTTTACTGTGGAAAAAGGATAAAGTTTAAATGTGAAAGCTGTCCAACATCTATTTTCTCTATATTCACCTGCTTCTTTATGGGAAAGTCTGTGCTTATGGGAAGAGTATGCGGAGGACAGCGCCGAGACGGATCAGCGAAGAATCGCTACGTTGGCATGGTTAAGAGGGTAAATGGGTGGCATTGAGAAGAAAAGCAAAGCATGGAATGTGGCCGTGAAAAAATGAATGTTTTCTAGGAGAGATGTACGAGCGGTGGGATCGGTTAAATTTGAAGATCCTACCTATCCTGTCTGTTTTATTTCTGCGAAACTTATGAATAGCGACCAATAGCCTGGGAAACTGGTCACTCAGATGAGTGGTACGCCATACGTAGTTCCAGCTTCTTTGGGATTCTTCATCGCAATATTCTGCATATCTGACATACCATCACAACGTGTTTTCAACAAATGAACAATATATACGGGATCAGTCATTGTACGTGATTTTGCAATTTCATTCATCGAAGCGAGTAAGCAGTTTTATGAATTGCCATTAAATAGCGTAATACGCGTAAAAGTGCACTCACTTCTTAGTTGACACAATCACTTTCACAAAAAATTTACTTGTTATAATTCGATCGGTGCAAATGAAAAGTTGACCATCTGCAACATTTTTGTGTAATTTATGTGATTACACTTCCTTTCAAAATCTTGAATCCATGTATAAGAAGAAGGTCATGGAATGGAGTTCATTTTACACACTAAACCCCCTAGCCCTGGTTGCACCGTTTCTCGAGATAAGAGCATCGAACATATGGACATACAGATACGCACAGCCACAAATGCAGTGACCCTATAAATGCGCAGTGCCAATAAAAATAAAATGAATTCTTGAACATGTGCGCCTCTACGAGCAAATGATTTTCTAAATTTACGCTGAAAAAGATTTATTTGACCGATCCTGATCGCTTGTTAGATAAAATTGATTGCACTTTCAGTGCAATTACATACAAACACTGCTAATTCATTTATGAGTGAAGTTTTTATTTCTATTGATTTGAAATCACTTAGAGGAAGGAATAGCGAGCAATGAATCCATATGAATGCTCCGACAAAATGTTGTCAAAATGTGCTTTTTACAGAAATTTACAAAAAGGCATGTTAATGATCGTAGAAAGCGTTATTGAACAATCTTTATTTTAGATGATTGAATAACGCGCAAAATTGAAACGATCCGATGAAAACATATTAGCAGCGTTCTTGCACGACGGATCAACAATTGTTGTTTGCGAAGCTTATGCTGATAAATTTACGTCTGTTGTAGGGGAGTGATGAGGTGATTGCACGCGAAACCGAACCTCTCTAAAGCTGTAATGCTCCTCAGATCATCGCACTAACTAAGCTCAACTGGCCAGCAATGCCTCTATCTTATCAGCCATTCACAATCGACTTAAGTACAATATATGATGCCTCGAGATACTGCACTGTTATTTCATGATGTTATTGTTCTTCTATTTTTTAATTTCGCTTATTTCATTTCTCATGCCTTTCTAATGAATATCGATTGAAATAGGTAATCCATCATTCCATGTACAACTTTACAGTCTTAAGAAGCTTTAGTCATAGTATTAGATGGCTTGCAATATGCAATAAATGCTTAAAATCAGCAGTTTGTCAACGATGTGAAGGCAGATTAATTGAGTTCATAAATCAGAGTCCATTTCGATTTAGAATTTTCAAAAAAAAACTATATTTTCAGTGAACACAATCTGAGTACGACGTTAGCCACATGTGAACAATCGTGCAAACAAAGACCAAAAAGGAATAAAATTTTGCTTATTAGTGAGCAAAAAAGAAATCAAGTGAAAAGTTAGAAGGGTATTTCAGTAACTATAGAATGATGCAGCAGTTTTCTTTTTCAATACTTTTACGTGAACAGTTGTGTGAGTGATTTTCCAAAGAATGTGTTTCAGAGTATGCAGTAGCTTTTCAATTCAAAACGCCATTATATGATTCGAAATAACTATAGAATGATGTAGTTTCAATAAGTCTAAAATTTTCTCCTTTTGAAAATATTGCCCAACAATGCAGCACCTTTTCTCTGCTTAATACAGCGGTGAATTCCAAAAATACGCGCAATTTTCTTCAAAACATTTTTAAAGTGAATAAAGTAGGAAAAAACTGCTCTATGCGTTCAAAATGCGTATTAAACGCATTTTTAACAAATGTCCATCACTTAGAACGTGCGTTTAAGCTATACTTCTTCATTTTTGTTCATAGAAAAACGTGTCAAAGAGAATAATGTTGGGCATGAAAGAAACACGCCTCCAATTTCTAATGAATCAAAAGAAAACAGGGCTGATCTTGAGAATGAGGTTTCTCGGTTCTTGTACGCTGATGTTTGTGCCCTTTATTGAGGCAGCATTATTCCTACTACTGTGCTCATCTCATGCAATAAATGAATGCGCATTGTAAATACATAAAAATACTAAAGAATTATGAACATTAAATCTTCCATTTGTAAAAATAATGAAGAGAACATCGACAATTTTGTGCATCGATCCGATCTGCTTTCTATTCAACGTATAATTTCAGCCATGTTTCTTGTAAAACATCACTTTTTTACTTTGAAAGCAAACTTCGCGAGTAGGTGATGCACGCTAGCTGTCTCTTATATCTTCGTAGGCATGATAAATAAACCTCTATGGCTTTAGCTCATCGTTAATAACATAAAATTTTCGAATCGTTTTTGAAATACAATCATCTTCTGTTGACGCAATTTATAAGAGAAATGGTACAAATATTTCAATTTTGAAAGCAAAGTGGAGAATTGTGAAATAAAGTAACTGACTTCTAGCATCATGTGATAGTCTTTGAAGAGTAATTAGACGCTATTGGCATTATAAACACTTTTTTTTCCTCAACCTGCCATGAAATGACGTCATCTGGAGCCAATTGGAATTAATAAAATCACCGATTTGTGTGCTATATGCTCCCAAGATCACTCTCGATGGTAGTCGTTGTTGGCATTTAACATGAATTCGTCTTACGATACCCCTTTGTTGGACCTTGAAATTTTTTAGTGCTGAGCAACTATTTTCTTAATTTTTTAAGGATTTTCGATAAAATTAAAATCGACCACATTTAAAGGCATACGCGTATGAATATACTGAATGCGATGTAAAATACGGCTATTTCTCAAGAGCTCAGACGAAAAAACTAAAGAAAGTGTTGAGCATATCGGAAGTCGAATACATCGACGACATCAGAAACATCGTATTCCTTATCATTTACTTCATTGAAACAGACAGAAATTTTTAATCCTTCATAATTTTTCTGCCTTTTTTTGCTTCCTAAAGAAACTATATAATTATTTCTTCTAACTGAAAAAAATCTCCTGTTCCTCTCTCAAATTTGTAGGTTTCATTTCGCCTCACATACTATCTTCGTAGATGGATAACCGAATGATCTCCATCTTTTCTGGAAATTGGAATCATTTTAATATACTATTTGTGACACACTTCTTTAATAAATAATAACTAAAGTTATTCGTCATCACAGTAATTCAAATAATAATCGATCACTTTTCGTGCAAACTGCAGCCACCTGAACTACTTTATTATTGTGGTTCATTGCGTACTTTCAATGAATATTCGGCTGTCTACTCACGTATTTTACTAGTGCTACAACATAATGAATGTTGAATTTAGATCGTATTCGCAATGCTGCTGATGGCTAGAAATAAAACAATTTCTAATTATATAACAGTACAATTACTGATTACCTCATTTCTATATAGTATTGACAACAGCAATCACTTTGTAGACTGAAATGTTTTTTCTCATCTATTTATCGATTTTTTGAAATTTCTTTTCAAGTGTCAATTACTCTTTGTTCTCTCACCACTCCCGTTGGCTATTGAGGCTTCAGCTGTCTTGGTTCGAGCAGCAAACCCTTTAAACACGAAAAAGTTGCAGCTACGTTATCGAACAAGCTGGCAAAAACTTGTGTGATTACGGCCTCGGAACCTCCACATTTAAAACTTAACACGGATACAGTGGTATTAGGAGTCGCATTTTAGTGATCTTATTGCATGTGAAACAGAATTAACGTGAGGTATTCATGAGTTTCAAAGGGAAAATGTCGAAAGCTATCCCTCCTCTCCCTCCCTCTCCAGAAAGATGAGGAAGTGCATAGCACAACAATTCAAATAAGTAGGATTGTGAGGAGAGTGATGGAATAGGGGTTCTAATAGGAGCCGTCGTGATAATGAGGCTAGCTAGCCTTTGGCATCATCGACACCCGCATTGCCGAAGCAAATCCGCTGCAACGAAATTCAAATGGCCTCCAGCTTTTTCTAACCAGCCAACAATTACCGACTACTTAAGAAAAGTATGTAACCGTCTGAATCTCAGATATAATTAGCTCAAAAGTAGCTGATTAACTGGAATGAGACTGGTTTCAACCTTACCTATTGGTGAATCGAAAAGATTTCATCATCGCGTGTCCAAGCTATATGAGTAGAAAATACCGAAGGAACCGATAGATGCACAATGTAGAGACAAAAATTCAGTATAGTCTTTATTTTCGAAAAATTTCAATTCAGGATATGAGGACGAAATCGCACGCTAAAGAAGTTGCTTTCTCGCTGTTCTGGTCTATAAAAATCAAAATTTCAAAGAAAGGGGCTTGGAACTTTTGCGTCATTTCACGCCCTTTGGAAACTGGAAATATCACCCAACTATTGAGCAAAGATAATTGCATAGGAAGTGGCTACACTGCTAAATGCTATTTTTGCACCAATTTCTGGTAGGAAATAAAGAATTATCTTGTAGGACATACTATAGTACATGATGCTTTCTCAGTACGTCGCTACATTTGCTCATAGCATATGCTCTAAGCTCAAGCAGCCCTTCAAGACAGTTTCAAGCGAATCTTGCAATTCTAAGTAAATTGTCAAGTGCGCTGCATACACACCACAATTTCCTTGCAACTTGTTTAGGTCGATTATTGGATGGTGTTTGGATGAGGGTATTCAGTACTCAGACATTTGTCGCACATTTATTTTTTTGAGTCCCTTGAACGCTCATTGGTTTTTTGATGGGTGGAGCACTTATTGTTTATCAATGTATTTATAAATAGATGAACACTAACGTAATATATTAGTGTACGAGAGTATGTCGCAAAAAGCGGATATGTTGTCAGTCGGCTGGCACATCGCTGCAGTTGTTTTGTCGTAGCGAATTACGATAAATCATCATCAGATCGTCAGCGTCGAGAAAATCGAAGAATGGCTATGAAATTTCGGAGGAAACATCATTATTTCTGAAATTTTAGAACAAAAATATCTGCAAACATAGGTTGAGTGATGCAACTACGTTCACCTATATAGAGATGCTCTCTGCAGAGAATCTTCAACCTTTCTCTTTCCTCTAAGATGATTTTGCATGATTTTGCATATTTGCATTCGCAAAGCGCATTACGAAAAGGTCACAAGCGTGCACAGTTATGTAAATGTGTATATTTGTCTGTCTGTCGGATAGTTTAGACCCTACCACCACAGTTCAAAAATTTGGTGGGTGCCATACATATCGGATTTCTTCTTGGGCGTGTTTTATTGTTTATTAGTGGTTTATTGAACTGGTGAGCGTGATCGAAAAGTCTCATATCGTATCAATTTCCATGATTTTCGAATTGATTGTTCACTCTGAGCACAGATCGGTCGTCTCAATCGGAAGTAGAAGACCAGAAACTGTTGTTTCTATCAGCTTTCAGTATTGAATCAATAACGTTGAAGAATAATCGGTTATACCGCTTGATCACTAATTATATGTTTCTTTATTGTAATTGATATATTCAAATGCTTTTCCATATGTAGGCCTTCGAGATTACATACTTGTACACCTGTTTGGCTATTTTGTGTTATTTCATTTGATATGCGTCGAATGGAAATCGAAATGTTTTTTATTGGAGATATCTAAAGTAATTCACAATTTAAAATCGATATCATCCAGCGCGAGGTTAATAATGAAAGGAAGGAAAGAGATAATTTGTTTTGACATGATGCTAACTGTTTATTTTCCAGTAAAGTGTAATACAAACGAGGTGATTCCTCGATCGATCGCGACTGTGCCTACTGATCGATATTGCGAAAACTCATCAAAGAGTATATTCTGTAAATGAGAAATATGTTGCAAATAGCAGCACGTGCAATGACCACAACGAAGGATGAAAACGAGAGGACGTGCTGTAATTGTTGCCATATCAAGCATGGCACATTTGCACTCGGATTGCTCGAGCTTATTGGTGTTATCCTCTTGTTGAGTGGTGCCATCAAAAAAATAATCCTCAAGAACAATCTCAACGAATGCAAAACATCTCAATCCTATCTCTCGAGGTTTGAGTCAATAATCATCCTATGCAACGCTGATTTTCACTAAAATTATGGATATCCACCTAGCTTTGACTTAGATATCTAATGGAGATCTCAGTGGATATTTATCAAATGAAGCTGTTCCCATCAAATATATAGGCTCAGAATATAAAATATGGCACTGTTACTATACATTCTCAATATTCATATACAATTGTTTTCATGCATCTACACAAGAAGTTGTCCACTGCATTCAGTGTTGCACAAGATAAACAGGGTTAAAGAGTTTTGGGTTAAAGAGCGAAGATAGAAGAAAGAAAGGATTCAAAAGGGAGAATATAGAAATTTCATTTAATTTCATGAAGCGGCAACTTCATGACGGATATTTCAAGGAAATGATAGTTGTGGCCGAAAAAATATATAACTGTTAGCAAGATGGTGTACGCTAACACAATATTCTCAAGCTGTGAAAATTGCTTTAAATATTTGCTAACAGAAAATTTTTTAAGGCTTTTTGAGGATTGCCTTCTAAGGAATTTCTCTCATTTCGATTGGACTCTTGCTGGAGATTATGTTCTTGCTTTATTGTTGACACTCATATTCTTATGTGTAAGTTGTTTGCTTTCACTTTTTTATAATTCTTTTCTTCGTGCGAATGTTTATTTATTTATTTATTTATTTATTTATTTATATTTATTTATTTATTTATTTATTTATTTATTTGGAAATAATTAATTGTTAAGGGACTTGTCGATGGCATTTCAGAATAAAGCAGTCACTGTAAAAAGAGACGAATCCTATTAAGTCGAAATTTTTAATTTATACAGAATTCTGAATGTCTCAGAATATTTATTTGATGTATTCAAGCAGCTATCATTTGCAAGACGAATCAACACTTAGTGTTCTTTTTTTCAGATATTGTTGCTTTTTATTGGCATCATTAAGAAGTCTACAATGATGGTGTTGCCGCATCTTATCGTGCAAGGAATTTGTCTTTTATTTTCACTTGCTTATTTTTTTCTCTATGCGTGGAGCTATTTTTATGGTGATTTATATGTGCAAAACAATGAATTTAGGGTAAGATTTTTAGTGCTGTTTTATTTTCTTAATGCAATAGACAAGAACATTATATAGTTAGCAGTCACTTATAAAATAAACAAGAACGATGTGCAATAAGCAATAACGTTATACATGGAAGCAATAACGTTATGCGTCGTTTCTTGGAAACACTTTTATAACTGATTTCGGGAGAAAACCACAACCGTAAACTTCGCGTCTTCTTCTTCCATACTAAAAATTTTGCAAAATTACCATCATGGCAGAGAGCCAAAAACCATGGTTTTACCTCTTTTGGATGTTCATTATCGTCTAATACTTTTATTGATTATATCATTATTTTCAACATTCAACAATAGCATATCAATCTGCTATATTTTTATTTAAATGAGAGGTGCAACGAGGTGAAAAGAATTAGCTGTTTCTGTTGCTTTAAGATTTGTCGAATTACCGGCTTCGAATGCACAAATATGATGCCTTGGATAAATATCACTCTATGAAAACTTTTCCACCTTTTGATTTTTTAAATCACCACTCCATTTTATGGCTCAAACAACGAGAAACACTAGCCTTCGTTAGACCATTGTAATCTATGAAAAAATGTGAAGTAAATAGCAGCACGATTCCATACAGATTGCAAGCATTTGCCCCATAGATGCCAAACTTTTGCAAAAACCATTTCGTAGAGGTAGTCATTCACGATTAGAGTTAAGCGATAATGTAGCGGGTTGATTTGTTTCTTGTTATTCTTTTTTCCAACTGCAATCCATCAAGCCAATCTTTTAAGCTCCCATTAGGCTCTCGTTAGATTGTTGGAATAATACATCAATGCACTAAAATTATAGCACTTCGTGCTCCGCTTCATATCTAAATCAGTGATGTTAGTAGCGAGGATAATGTAGCATGTCATTCATAGACTCATGTAGAAGTTTCTCACGGCGGAGAGAGATAAGATGGGAACGCCAAAGCGTATCAGGATAACAAAAGCGCCAAATTTGAAATATCTCTCAAAACCACAAGCTCTCAATCTCATAGTTAGCTAGCTACCAGAAAGTGCTGGCCCGAAATTATTGACTAGCTTTTGCCTTCCCAAGGTAAAGACGGATTTTTAGTACTCTCGTGCTTCCAATTTTTGCTCCACATGTAAAATAAGGCATATCCCAAATACAGTCAAAGTCGCGCAAGCCAACAAGGAGTGACCAGAAGTTGCGCGTACACAAATCTGACTATAGGCCACTTTATGTAAAGTTGAATGAATGAATGAATCACTTTGCTTTGTGGTTGTTTATATTAGAGAGGTGATAACTGAATTATGCCTTAAAAGGAAATTTTAAACCGAGAAATACACAAACTATCAATGTATACTTCTTTGGAAGCGAAGAATTTTCAGATTTGAAATAATGCTGAGGGAAAGAGGAAAGAACAGAGAAGGGGAAAATAGCATTTCTGATTTCATTTCGAATTTAGTTTTTTTCTCTGCTTATCCGCCCCTCCAGAACAGGCGTTTGAGCGTAGGAAAATTCTGTCCTTCCTTTTTACTTCTTCCCTGCAGCAAGTACATACTTATCAGGTTGACGTCTGCGAAAGTTCTGAAGGAAGGAGGAAAAAAGGCACAGAGTTTCTGAATTATTTTACGTACGGATTAGATTGCTGGTTCAGATGACATCTGCAGATATGACTTCATTTAGCAACTTGTATTTCAACGACGACGTTGCGGCCAACCGAAGTGAGCTCTCCCAAAACTTTTTAAAAAACCGTTACTTGCCTCAGATATCTTCTGAAGCTTTCTTTAGCTGCAGTCAATGCTGGAACGAATGTGGCTAGCTACTCTTCTTCTCATATTGGCAGCTTTTCAATTCTACCTTTTCTTCGTCGTCATAAAGTGCTTTTTATACTTACAGGTAACTAATTTCATTTGCAACCCAATAGCGAGTTATTTCTCTGAATAAGGTTCTTGCTTGGCTCAACATTCTTCACTATTAACTGAAAGAAATAATAAGGTGCTATGTTTTTATCAGCATGTTCCGTTGTAGCCATGTCACAAATGAATTCAGAGGTTAAGCTAGCGGGGACAGTCGAGTGAAGTCACTTCGGTGGCTTTAAAGTGGAATAAAACAATGAAACACTGAAGAGGGACCTGAAAGTGAAGAGGACAGTAACTCATCGAACTCGTATCCCAGCTCAAACTATCTCACTTGAAATTACTGTTTTTTGTTTATAAGGAAAAATTATTTCTTAGGCGTTTTCAATACTGCATAGCGAACGTTCACGATTTCCAGAATTTGCCGCTTTTCATTTTGGACATTTACTTTAAGTAAATGGAGCAATGCACCAGAGGAGTCGAAACAAGGAGTTTTTACGTCGCCGCTGGTCAGATCAATTGGTTTCATAAGCTGTCGACAAGCAGTAAAATATATCAATAATATACTCATAGTTTAACCGAATCGACAGCAACAAATCTTCTACAAAGGAATCCTTTTTAGGCCCCTAGAAATTTGCGTTTGCAATGTGCACCTGTACGTACGGTGTATGTGTGCGTCTGTCTTTCTGTTTATCTGTCTGTCTGTCTATGGAGTCATTTCAGTTCTGGCACGCCTCGAAACAAAGTACGATGTATATAACGTATGTGATATGGTGACCTCTTACTACAACTTCTAATTTGATTTCTCAATTGCAAAAAGAGTGAAGGGCTTTAAAATTTGCGCCTACGTTAGTCGAATCAGTAAAAACAGCTCTTCCAGGAGTTTGCCATCGATTTGGGACGGCCGTTGATGTGTGCAATTAATAGAATTAAACAGGCATATATGCCATCAATTCTCCTAACACACTTCCTCATTTCTTCTTGCGTATTTTTGCGATCCGAGAACTTGTGATAGATACATTCTCCTAACACACTTCCTCATTTCTTGCGTATTTAAGTGTGCATAACTTTTTCGGAATCGATAAATCAATGCGGAATTCCATACCAACTGTTATGGAACAACATATAGATAAATAGCGATTACATCAACCAAGTTTCATAACTTCAGCGTTAGCGATTCTCATACTGCAACAACCTTGAACGGATGACTCACACACACACACACACACAAACACACATCCACAAGCGCAACCCCCCATAATTTGCTTTGGATCAGAAAATGCTTGATGCTTTAGAAATGCAAATTCGAGAAAAAATCACATAACGAAAAGACATATTGCAATTAGAATTATTCTCTAGCATGCTGTAGCTTGATATCATTCAACCCTATCCTTCTATTCTATCATTCACTTCTATCGTTGTTTTGATTAGTCGGATGAAGATTATTGATGCAATAGGTAAATCCGTTGAAATAGTGGACTGTGTTGTGTTTAAAAAGGGCACATGACCGTTTTTTGAGCCAATGATGTGGGCGAGAAATTGCTTTCTAAATAGCGATGATATCTACTCACCTATAAACTATCAATTCATTTCACTCATCGTGTAAACAGCTAAAAGACCAAAGCGCAGGAGAAAAGAGAGCTAATTCCGGCAAAAACACTATATGATCACAAATTTGTGAATGCAGGCATGTGTGTTTCACGCAAATCTTTTACAATGCAGCTTTATATATTTTCGAATTTTATGCAACTGGTTTATGCTTCAAATGCAATATTAAACTCTCCTGCATTAACAATTTCATGCATCATTATAAATTTGTATTCAAAAAGCGCTACATATACAGCGCTGCAAGTATGCGTCCGTGCTTGCCTGTCGAGTATTTTCAACACAGAAACCACTGAAGCTAGAGATGAGAAATTTGTTCGTGTAATTTGTAACATAGGTGCATCTGTGTTATCTTTAAAGCCACTCCATCAACAGTGAAATGAGTTGCGGACAGTTACAGATGTGCCTAAAGTTTACACACATTTTGCATCGGGTGAGCTCAAAGAACGACTTTTGCGGAAGACTTGCACGTGTGGTCGAATCAAAAAAGAAATGAATGTATTGCTGCAGATTTTTCAATATTTCTTGGCAACTTACTCAATTTACTGTTCGCAGTATTGACTCGTCTCTATACACAAGATTTCAAACTGCTTTAATATTATGTTTGATTTAATTAAATATTTGAAAAATGAAGACGCGAAGCTAGAGATACTAGGATATCCACTTTTATGAATCCATTAAACTGATCATCCGGTTTCATGAATTGCCAGCAAATAATCGAAAGGCGCACAACAGTGCAGCCATATTTCAACCGGTTCAACTCCAAGTACCAACTTCTTACGAAAGCTCTGCTTTTTTACCACTCAGCCGATACTCGAAGAAAATGCGATCGATTACAGAATGCATGCAAATTAACAGATGTCTTTAATGTCTATAAGTGGTCGATCAATGAGCTTGAATGTTGATGGAAGAGGCCTTTCTATGGTGTGCGCAATATATTCATCGAATTTCATAGCTCTTGCCTTAGCGGTCTCCGAGCTTAAACCCTCGGGCGAACAGACGCATACACGCAGACAAATATGCGCCTAGATGAGACACTGCCTCAAGCACCTTAGAAGACAATGTTTGCCTCCCCAGTCTGCATAGAATAATATTTTCGTCTGTGAAAGCGCTTAAAAATCCATCCACTATAGCGCAATGTAACAGATGCCATATTCCTTCAAGGCGGATGGTAGGAGAGGGGGATGCTGGAGCAGCTAAACGTGGAAAAAGCTTTTTTTCAGCTTTCTTTGCTGTTTTATGCTTTTATCCAGTACGAAGGTAACACATAGGACGCCAACTTCTCCATCCGCACCAGAGATATATGCACTTTCTCAATTTATTCGAAACACTTCACTCTACTCAGTTCTTCTGCGAATGCATACTACAATGACATTAGTAATGCACTGTTTTCTTTCCACAGTCCATTAGCCATTAGCTCGACCATGTGTTCTGATGTTGGGCGTGAGGTTGTGCCGGTTCTGTTCGCCTCGCCTTCCCCTCTCAAATAAAGCCATAGAATTATTTTTAAAAATGTTATTCTAAGCAAGGTTGTTGCAGGCTCTGAAAAGTGTACGCTTGCGTCGTTTGCGTCAGTTCGAAGAGTGTAGCGAGCGAGTGCGAAACGCAAAACAGAATGGGCTGTGGAGAAGTACAAGTTGGGGTGGTGGTTTCCAAGAGGTAACTGCTGTAGAATTCGAACTCTCCAAACAAAACCACTCATCCATCTTCAAATCTGGTTGTCCTACTATTGCAGCTAAATCTTCCAGACTTGTTAAAGCATCCTCATCCAGATATCAAATAGCGACGATGAACAAACATTCCGAAAGAGGTCATTCCTCATATTCCTTATGTAGCCATCTTATGCATTTTGCACCTGATTCTTCTTGTTCATCGTGAAGATGCAACCACTATGCTAGTGATAAATTTATGAAAATGCCGTATATTGAACGCTCATTAGCTCCCTCATTAGTGAATCCGTAAATTTTTGCCCATTGTTACGACGATACGCTGTGCTTAGGTTACGCACTGTCCGGACACACTGGTTTTTTTTTTTACATTGACTCCATCCCTTTGTTTCGATAACTATCCTGTTCGAGTTTTTAACCATCCATCGCTATTGTGCTAAATGCAGTATTGTTTCAGTACAAAGGACAATACGACGAAGGGAATCATTGGAAGAAGAAGCGTGACAAACCCGCAGCTCATGTGCAATGGAATCTGCCGAGCAATAGTGAGAAGCTGATCTCAGTTGTGGAGGAACCTCTTCAGGAGGTCGTTAGTGTCACGCAACGAAATTCTCCATCTAGATCGACTGCAAATGTCTCGAATTCAACTCAACCCGAGTTAACAATACCTAATGTTGCAAAGCCGGCAACGTCATCTGGAATAACAGGCGAACGTAACGAAGTAAATTATTTATCAAACTTTTACCTTTTGAATATTTATATCTATTGCACAATTTCGCGAACTCGAACAGCAGGGAACGATCAAAAATGCTACATGAACGGTCCCCTTGGTTGGATTTGTCTCTTGAAGTCATAAAAAGGACCGTAGATGCATCAGAACCCCCTGGGATTCGGTGACCCTAGCTAACTTCTGAATTATAAATAGAAAATAACGCCAACAATAAGAGCAGTAGTATTTTTTTGAACTCATATAGCGAAAATCACCGAGGCTGCGGTCATACCGCCCACTTAAGACACCAGAGTTTCCCGGATTCTTGCTACGGTTTTATCCTGCTAACCATTTTGACGTCCTGGATGGATTCGTACTTACACGATTTCATGAATTGCCAATTGTTCCATTCTCCTCGTTATTTGCCTAAGTTTGCGCAAATTGGAGAAACTCCCCCCCCCCCCCCCCCCCCCCCCCCCCCCCATCCAGAATGTAGAATAATCAACTCCAGAAAACGTCTTCCAGGATATCATGCTTCGTGGCGCACCCAAGCACTTGCATGATGAAAATAAACCTCTCGAAAATTGAAAAAAAAAATCAACCTTGCAATCTGAGAATTACACTACAGGCAAGGAGGAAAGATGGGATTCCAAATGTGGGCATAGATATGCAGTTAGTTGAACATTCGATGCAATCGCAGCAACTGCACCACAAAACGTCCGATTCGGCACTGTCGCAGAAATCGAAACCCGAAAAGAACGTGACACAATGTAAGTGCTTAGTTAAGCTGCTTATATACTTCTACTGATGAAAAGACTTCTAACAATTCGGACATTGCGATGGGATCAATGTACTTCGTGAGGGATTTTCGTGCATAAGTATTACATATTGTTGTGATGAATAGCAGCCTGTATGGGTGTGTTTAATAGCTCATCCTAACCGTCCAGTCGTGTTGCAATTATTTCAAAGTTTAAGGAAAAGAACAAAGTAAGCTTTTAGGATTTAGCTCTCTCATTATTCGAACCAAGGACTATATGAAGATATTAGTCGGCGAAATGTTCAAAAAAAGATTTCAGCGAGTGACATACCAAGTGCAACCAGGAAACGATCATCTCAAGACGTTAAAGGGCGAAACAAGCGAGATAATGATCCAGGCGAACAAGCACACAGGACTTACAGTGCGCCCCTAGAGCCAACTTCTGAGAAACGACCGGATAGACTGCATTGTAGAAACCATCATCACCATCATCACTGCAGGCAGCACACCGCCAGCTCTACAGGTAAACGTCCATAACAGATCTTCGTTTGGCATATGCCGCCATTATTAACAGATTCAGCAACACTTGTGGCTTCTATATTTCGATGAGTGGTCACGCGACCGAGCGTGGCAGTTATTTCATCGATTTTACATCATCGAAGAATCTCGCTCAAGTTTCAAAGAACCTTTCAGCTTTATCTTGCGCCTTTGATACATGCATCTGCCTCCTTAGTTGAGCCTTCAGAAAGAGAAAATATTTTACGGGAAAAGAACTTCTAAGATTTGTGTCGCATTAGCGATCTTCAGAAAAAAGTGTCAAAGCCTTTCTTTCCAGCGCTTTCATCAGCCCATTAAAGCAGTTGTGCTTCATTAGAGGCCAACTTCTCTTTTACAGGGCGGATCTCGCCGACCAAGCGACAATCGATTGCCAGCGAACCACCCCTCTCACCTCACAAGAAGGTTTCAGTTACTTCCTCTGGTTCGAACACCTCGTATTTACGTGACATTCCATAAATATTTTTGTGTTTTACTGTACATTTCCAATAAAAACTTTCAAAGAAACAATCACTAAAAGATGACATAAAAATAATGGATTCATAAACGATAAATCAACATATCGTTATGTTAGCACAACAAAAGGAATATATCGGAGAAAATCTGATGGACCAAAATGATATGTAAAAAGGCATGAAACTATTATATATTACATTCGATGGTCGATACTACAAAAAGTGAGCACGACATAATATTCAACCTCGATGGCACATGATGGCACTTTTTAATTCATAAATTGAAACTGTGATGCGATACACAAGTTTTCTTGTGTTGCAAGCTATACAAAAAGAAATTGGAAAAATTCATTCAAAATTGATGCAGAAGACATGATTGTAGTAAGTTTGGGGAACCCGAAAATAGGATGCAAAATATTTTTTTTACTACATTAGACGGAAGTATTACTTCGAGCAAACATATTTCAAGCAAAAAAGAAAAATAAAGACAACAAGGGCAGTTAAGTGAGCTTTGCATTGTTTGAGCTCAATAAATTAGTGAAGTTTCCACCTATATTTCTAATATATCGTATATAATGCAACTATTGTGAAGAATTCAATTCGGTGAAAAAATGGGTTTTTCTACAAGTAAACTGAAATTTTGTCATACAGATTCCTCCTCCCTCCGCCACCCTCCCATGACGAAGCAACAAATCATGTTCTCAAAATAGTGACTTACCAATAAAACTACATGGGTGACGCATCGGAAAAGATAACGTTGCACTGAAATTTTCCTCGAATAATTTCGCCTGTTTCGAGTGGTATCGATATACTCTTTTAGAAAGGTTCATTCGACTTGTTTCTCATATGAAATATGGACACCCCGCCGATTGGTGCATTATGGATCGATGCAACTCGTCGCCGAACTGTCACATAGACAACGATAGAAACTCGTTAGGATAGGAGGGAGGCGAGAGAGGGGACTTTGCATAACAACTGCGATGAGCACAATTGCATAGAGGAAAGTCACCACACTCATTGTTGCAGCAAACATCGCGCTTCACATCTGCCCATCGTGCATTTCCATCCTATGTGACGACCTTCATTGTCAATATTGTATATATTATTTTGCATCTTATTCCATAAATGTCACCAGTTGAAAATCTTTCCACCTTTTGAATGTTTTATTATTTCGCGTTAACACTATTATATAAATGTCGTGAAAATGCTTTTAAGAGTAATTCAACGTTAATATATAACAGTTATCTACTGCAACTTTGTGAACGAAGGTGCAAATTTTACAATGCGTCAAATAATGCCACCTTTCCGACTATAGTTACCTTTTTAATGATATGATGTGGTAAGGTAAGCTTTTTAATCAATACATCACTTCTAAGCAACCTAAGGAAATTCCATCGCTGAGGAATCAATCAAAATCAACTTTCATCTGAATTCAGCTTTTATGAGGCAAACTGAATCACACATGCGCACATCCTCTCCCCTTCTATTGAGGGCAAATTTCGCAGGGAAATAGTCAAGCTTTATGCAGCCTTTATCTCCCAAAAAACATTTGCAATCATACGTGAGGAAACCACCATTGGTTGTAGAAATATCATCCGATGAGGCGATCTGTGCATCGGAAGTCGAAAAAAGATTGGAGAAAGACTTCCAGCCTGCGGATCAGATTCTTCAAAAATAGTAAGTAGAATAGAATTTTAAATAATGGAACAGAAATTCCATATGGAAAACAAATTCTCGAATGCAGTGAGGTTTCACATCGAAAATGCTAGGGCAAGCAGCATACGAATTTAATACGTGATAAACGATCAGCTTTTTCCCATACATAGCAAAATTTGAGGAAATTTTTTCGAGTGCAGAATAGGAGATGCTACCTTAATGACTCTTACCTGTAGCTAGCTTCACTAAGTATGAACTCAACACCAATCCTTTCTCGAAGAACGGTATTTGTGAACGCATGTACATTTATCCTTTGCGTAGGCCTCACAGGAACGAAATGTGCCCTTGCAGAGACCATTCCCCGCTAGAGACGTAAGGCATAGATTGTTCATGACATAGATTACTAAAACGCTGTTGCGGGGATAAAGGGTGCTCCTTTCCCTCCCCCTCCCCTCCGCACATGAGAGCCTCCATGCGGGAATGGGGAGTGCAACACTCTCTCTGTACATGTTGATTGATTCTAATCCGGTCTGGTCGATCTGTGATAGCGATAACCAAATTGCACAAGAGCACCTCTTACTGTGAAGATGCCTAGAGGACGTTTAGGCAAACAAAAATGTTTGTGTGAGAAAGCTCTAGTTGTTATTAAGCAAATAGGTTTATTTTGTGATGACGGTAACCACATGAAGACCTGGCAATGATTCTTGATCAAAGTTGACACCGCTTCTCACTGACTGACTAAGCTTCGCTGTGCACTTGTCTCGCCTCTATTGATTTTATTCTTTGTTCATCAGGAACTGAGCTGAATTACACAGTGGTTAAAATTTCATTTGTAGAGAGCGTCTTACTACTGCATCAGCCACCAGCTTATAAAAGGGTTACAGTTGTTTTGAAGGCTAAAAATTGATAGAAATTATATGGCCGACAACGCAGATAGACGATTTTTCTGCAGATCGGTCCATACAAAATTTAAATGTCCTATTGCGAATTATTTATTCATTGACTGCAATTTATAAAATCGATTCGTCAGATGCGAAGTGCAAAGGCTCCTTCTATTGCCAACCATCTGGCACGGCTTTACCATTTATTTCTTTTAATTTCTAGATTTGTGATGCCAACCTCGTCAGTTTTATTTATATTTATGGAATAATTTTGCCTCCCATAAAATTAATTATGCTTCGCAATGTTTGTTTTCAACCCACTCTATAGCCGTTCATGCGTCGAAATATTCAAATATTTTAATAAGCAAGAGTGTTTCTCATGAGACTATTTGATTTATCGAGTTCAGAACCGATCATTTTCAATGCAGACATATTTCAAAGAAAAAACTATTCATTCTTGATCTTTTTGAAAATCACTCAATATTTGCACATTCAAATGATTCACTTCAGTCCTGCTGGAAAGTTTTTCACCTCACCAAAATAAGTGCAAATTGTACCTCCATAGAGGAGTGAGCGATGAGAACGTGTAAGCAACTCTTGTTCGCACGAAATCAACACTCAGCAAGCAGTGTAAATAAAGCAAGATCTTTGTGCTTATTGTATTAACGAAGCAGGCAATATAACAACCAGGAAGACTTTACAGAACAAACATCAATAGACCCTCGAAAGGACAACACCCTCCCCCTCAACATTTACCTTTTGTCGGTGGGTGGCTCTCTACACAACTAATACGATGGTTTTACATCGTGTCCTTGGTTGAAATCCTTGGGAACGCCTTCTTTCACTTAGTAGTTAATAACTACTGAAGGTCAACGGCTGCGAAAGAAACTCAAACCATTGAAAGAATTGAAAGGATCGAGAAAAAATAGTTTTATGGCTATATATATATATATATATATATATATATATATATGTATAATGTATATTTTTTTTCACTCGTCTTATATATATGTATATATATATATATATATATATATATATATATATAATTTTCACTAACTATTGCTTATGAACGTTAACTGAATTGAAAAGATGCAAACAGTGTTGCTGTCTGTTTCATAAATGACCCTCCCAACTTTATTCATTCCTGAGAGATAAGCAACCCAATAGAAGTTGTTGGGAGGCTTACCTGGCATTAAAGGGATCCTCCAAATCTAACCGCTTGCCATTTGCTGATTATATTCATAGCTTTCTACTGCAATCGAATTTTCGTCACTATCGCACAAAATTTCGATTTCTCAATTATTCAATAACAATCCAACATATTGCTCTAAGGCATTATGAATTGCTGCATGCTATCAAACGTCGAGTGATGTATAAACAATTTATTTGTTTCATAATGCCATTTAATCTTAATACTTTGTTTGCGTCGGATAAACCACGTTAATATATTTTAAGCCATGTATGTGGCGTATGCATATTTATGGAAAAAGGTGCTATAACAATCTAAAAAAATGAATAAGCGGTCGAGTGGGATGGTGAACTTTCAAGGTTTACGAAAAGAACCAAATTCGGACATTTTGCACCGAATATGATATTGTAAATGAGCAAGTCTCCATGCAGTTTACTTGAATGCAATGCCCTTTGTTGTTGCCATGACATTTGCATGCTGGGGCATGTCATTCTGTGTCGATAACATGCTCACTATATTCGTATTTCTATATGCACTTGCAAATTGTTGACCTGAAATGACCGCTCTCGCTGCGACGACAATCGACCAACTCCGTTGCACTCAATCTCACATATCCCCTCCCCGCCCCCCCTCCCCTCCCGCCCTTCAGTCCACACTATCTCATTCCTCATCGGTGTGGTCGCCTTCACATCTAACCATAGTCTTCTCTGTCGATCAATGAGTCTCCAGTAGTAACTCAACGCCAGAGGTGACGAGCGCACAAGCTGAAATTCGTCCACCCTTATTGCGTAGATTTTGGAATTGTTATTAGTTCACATAGATGGAAATCCGTTGCACATCGTTTTGCGATCTATCGCATCATCGTTGATCTCTGACTTTTTAATGATAATATTTCATCGAAAATCACTCCAAGTGCTTCTTTCCCTCGTCCTCACTGCTCATACGCTTTTGAAAGTTCGCATTTATAAACAACTAGTAAAGCAGAGAAGCTAGAATTACGGACGTCTACATCACTCTTCAAATTGAGTGCTTCGAGAGAAAACTTCAGATTACGTTAGCTGCAACAAGAAGAAATTTGCACGTATTTTATAACCGATTGCTTTGCATTTTAAACCTGTTCAGTAAAAAAAAGGAAGTCCTTGCAAACATAACTGTGCAAACATAACTGTTCGAATCGTTTAAAATCGTGCTTGTTATTGAGCTCATTTTATCATTTGTTGGTAATTTCAATTTTTTGAAGACATTTCGTTGGTAAACTATAACATTACAAATATACTGTCCGTTATTTGATCGCAAAATCGTGGCCAATGCACGAAATGAATCATAAAATTTGGCTAATCTCCAGCTCTAGTGAGCAACCGAAGGCAAAGAAAAGCCCATTCTTACTGAGCATTTCATTCGAAGATGATGCCTTAGCGAGCTGGAGATGAATAAATTTGAAAGAAAATATCCAGTCAGATGAGTATCCACGATTTAGTAACAAGGTTGAGAGCTAACAAAAAAATCTTAATTTGTGAACTCAAGACTGTCAGAAAAAATAGAAGTATGATAGAAAAATTGAAAAATGAGAAAAATATTGGCCCCCGACAGAAAATTTTATTTATTTTTTAAAGTCACTCATTCACACTCTCCTCGAAGAAAATCCTCATCATTATTCGATTAGTAGGCGAAAAAAAACGAGGTGGTTTTATATTAAAAACGTCGAAATTAGTAGCAGAATGGCAAGTCTGGCTGCTTAATATGCGCGGAACCGCGTTCTCCCTCATCATCCAACCCGCTCACAATTTAATTTAAATTTCCATGTCTATGCAATCTCTGCCTCCTCAGTTTCGTGCGCTTCTAACTGCAAAACCTCCCATGAAATAAAGCAAGCAGCTTCTTTTAGTGCTGAACTTATTGGCATAATTTCCTTCAAAAATGGTCAACTTGCGAAAATAATTTATATATGGCTACAAACAGATTTTGTGCTGAATCGCATAAAAATTATCGTTTTTAGAGATCGATATGCGAGAATTGAAATTCGAAAGCACTGAATTGTTAGACGGGTAGAATTATTAGAATACTTGAGAGTGAAAGCACTCAAAGAGTGTCAGAATTTTTTCGATGGTAAAATAAACGGAACGAGTTGAAAATCTGCATTAGACGAGCAAAGAAATAAATCAAGCAAAAGAAGCGAAACTTTTCGAGTGGAAAGCGAGTGACGAGAGGCGAAACTTTTGAAAGCGACCGAAGTGAATGGGAAATGAATTTTTAATGAACAGCATCATGCGAACTGCTGACGCGTAATGCAAATACCCTAACCGCCCTAGTACTTGCTGACGAATAAGGCAAAGCCTCAGCAACCTCTCGACTGCCCTCAATAGTGATACCGAAAGAGGCGAAGGAACCGATGGCATATGCCTTCCATCTCCCTCTCTCTCGCCCTTTCCACTTCACCCTCTTCCCCCATAGTAGATAAAAGAACCAATAGCAGCATCACATATGGCTAATATTCTCGTCTCCATACCAGAACTTCTTTCTTTTTCTAAAAATTTCTCTTCCTGAATAATTCCATGAATAATAGAAAATATCCCTTGAGTAATTCGATGCTTCATTCAAACAGCAAAGGATTGTGCATCGGTTTCTAATCTTTTTTTGATGCGCTCGAAAGCCGGGCCTCGTTACATTTCAACTTAGGCAGAGCATCGATTATAAAAAGCCTTATGGGATTGAAATACCAATGCAAAGGATCTATTGCTAAAGAACTATAACGCTTCTTCATTTTTTGTGAAAATTTTTGCGCAGAAAAGGAGATTGCCATCTGCTCAGAATTACAGAATGCAGAAAACAGCCGATACAGAGAATAAAGAAAATAGCAAATAAAAAATAATGAAGAACAATAGAGTGCATCCGCTCACAATTTTTTCTACATACGTTATTGCTAAAAAAAGCTAGCAAAAACCAGCAACAATACATTTTTTCCTAGAGTGTCATACCGAAATATCAACAAATATCGAATCTCTCTTGTGAACATAATACGGGAGTTGAGTAAAAATTAGAAGAAATTCAGAAGCAGATTTGCATCCACAAAGTGACATATTATCACCGCAGAATGCCAAACTGACGTGATGTCAGATGATGACCTATTGCAATTGATTGTAAAAACACATATTTTGCTTTATTATGAACCGTTCATTCGTTGATTATCTTTTTCCACTTTGCGCTTAACCTTGCAGAATTATGAATTAGATACTAGGACATGTGAAAGTTCCACAATTTATCTTGTCATATCATACGCTTCCAATAAATCTCTAGCCATATACATGGACTTGTAACTTGTTCAAACAAATTTTATAACCTGAAAGCGCATGGTAAGGAAGAAGGAAGGATGAAGTCCCGGGAAAAAATTCCTCGGAATTCCCAATAAGGAGATGAAAGAAGGCAAACTCATGACTTCTTTCGTCACCGCTTGACCTCCTTTACAGCGAACCATGAAGAAGAAAATTAAGAGCAACTCATAAAAGTTTTCGGCTTTTTCTCTGTGAAAATATAATACTGAATGAGATGTAGTTTCATCGTACAATTACTATTGCAGTTGAATAACTTGTGATTTGAGTTGATGCAAGCAACGAAAAGTCAAGTGCTATGTTTTGCTTTTGTTGGACATCCGACCTAGGAACACTCTTCAGAAAAGCGGTTTTAATTCTCTGTAGGATAGACTTTGTATTGCTATATTGTAGATATCCACTCTCTGCTGAAACCTTTGCATATACGGTCATCAATATGTTTAGCCAATCCTCTCCTCCGTCTCCCCCCCTCTCCCCACCCCCCCCCCCCCCCCCCCCCCCCCCCCCCGTCCTTTCCCCTTGAAAGCCAAGGCAAGCACAACCTTGAAAAATGCAACAAAGCACCCTACCCCTCATTACATCAGCATCGAAACAATTTTGCTGCATAGTGATGGAATATCTATGCAGCCACAAGTACTCATAAGGGGCAATCGGCCTTTGTTAGGTTCGAATGCGTTGAATTGTTGTTTGTTATAGTGCAGGCGTTGCTGCGTTGTTCTTACTTACTGTCATCACAACATTGCTTATTGATAGAATCGGAATCGGGATTCGAACTCGAAGAAGGACCTGCAGGTCCTGCAGGCACAACAATTATTGATAACTTTTTGATAACACTAGATTCCCATGGATACTTACTGAGTTTTCCGAATCGAAACCTTGCTTTCCACCTCACTATCACTTCGCAGCTCCTCACTCCCCATAGGGAGAGTTGTAAATGGCGTGGCTGCAACGAAATCGCTGAGATTAGGTGTTCGAATGTACTGAGTTCAAACCTGACTACAAATCTGGCCTTCTATTTCTGATCCCCTTTCCCCGTCCTCGAGAAGTAACGAATAATGCCGAATAGAGGTTTGGCCTATGCGCCTAGTTCATGTATCAGCGCCAAGCAACAAACGAATTTGGGTCTTAAAAAACTTTTGGTTTACTGAGAAGGAGTTCAATAGAACCAAATATGTCCTACTTCTCTCTTCCTCAGCTACATATATGATAAAATGTTAATTCGGAGGTTTTCTTCACAATTGGAGAAGGAAAGGTTGGGAGAGAGACGGAATCTCTATTTTGAAAACTTTGTTACATTTGTAATCAGCATCTTCGAATGAATAATCCCGCTTAGTATTTGAATTATTCACATCCATTCGAGGAGGGTAGAGAGTCTAGTTTTCGGTCCACAAAACCTTTTTAGGTTGAATTTGGTGTCCTTGAAACCCTAATCCTACCAAGCTTCACCGCATTTAGGTTACTTATACTCGTTCTGCTGTTTGGGAGAGGAGGACAGGTGAAGAGGAAGGCTGACTTTAGACTTGGGTGATTTTTCAAACTTGTACTTGGCATTTTCGAGAATCCTCACCAATTTTCACCGCAACTGGGTTATTCTTAGGTCTTTATTGGGGTCTCTCTGAACTAAATTAGCAAGCAGGGCCCAAATAGGTGGGAGAGGGGGGGGGGGAGCGGAGAAGTTCCTTGTTTATGTTGTCGTCCATCCGGCTTCATTTTTTAAACAATTTAAGGTTTTAGACTTCAGAAGAACTTAAAAGGAACTGAAGGCGCTGTCGAATGTTCTGCTTCGATGTACTCTGATGATCTTGTCACATGATGATATCCGAATCATGAAAGTCGAATTTCCTGAGTGCGCTCCAAATACTTCAGTTTTTTTGTTCGATGCGGTTGCCTTAATGAAAAACGTTGTGTCAAAAGTGAAATTGGAGACTGGCACGTGAAAAGTCATTTGACTTTAATTGCAAATTTCTATGCGGCTAACATTGTTTGGGCAAAATTGAGTTATTTATTTTCCAAAAAAAAAAAAAAAAACTCGACATTTTAAATGAAAAAAGTGCCAATAAATTCATTTATCAGTCGAATCATTTAGATTATCCTCAGTGAGCTTTCAAGTTTTGCTGAGATCGGAGTGAATGTGGCATTTATTGGCCAACAAAGATTCAACGCATCAAAACGCCTCAGGGAATTTGGGTCATATTTAGGCAAAAGGAGTTTTGCTCATTGATGATTGAACTTTTTTGGCTGTATCAATGAACTTCTTGCGTAAATGAACTCGAACTTTTGTTGACTTTTTGTTGACTCGATTCTGCTGACAGATTATCGAGATTCAAATTTGACTTTCTAAGCTTTTGGAAGCTTGCCAACTTTTGTATTAGGCGCCTTTCGTGCAATTTTAGGAACTTATCAGGTCTTAAATGTGATTCTCTGACTGTGAGGTGAATTTTTACGGATTCCAAGGAATGTCCCGTCTCCCTATTGAAAATTTTGGGGCACCTTCTTATGCAAATGGGTAGCTTGTAAATGCATTAGTATTCAGTGGTACTGGTCTTTATAGACCACAATATTAATAGAAGTAACGGTAATTTAAGCCGCGAAATTAGGGATAGCCTCTAAAGAAACGGGTGGATGTTGTAGTTTGTGCGGTACATGTTGCGACCCGCTTAGATGCACGGCTATCTGCTTCGCGTGCATAGCAGATTACGGATTAATTGTTGCGTGGCTTGCTTGCGTGATCCCGTTTGCGCATTTAGGCCGCTTCTCCCTTCGTTTGCTCACTGAGGCTTCGATTTCATTCTCCTCTTTTCGTTTACTCGTCTGCAGGTGAAGCCATTCGACGTTTCATTATTGGTGGATTCAATTCACACCAACACCTCCAATGAATGCAGCTTCGGCGTTTGTATTTCATCGAGCTTTCACAGGTTTCTTCTTGATTTTTTCCTGTACTTTAATCTATGCTACTCATTTTATAGCATATCCTTAATGGATGTTAAAGGTTTTTAAATTTATTGCTACTAATGAAGACCACCCTGAAGTACCCGTTCTATGGGGTTGACGCTTATGGGGTTTCCTTATTCGAAGTATTCAATTTGAGTGTGCGTATATAAAAAAGATCTTTATGCACTTAGGTTCCATAACACTGTAAAAACATCATAGCCGTATTTGTTGAAGTGCATTAGGTTTGGATCCATGCTATTTCTTGGAAAACACATCAAAGAGCGCAAATAGTAATGAGGTTGCATAAAAATATCAATGATATTATCATCAAATGTGCATTATTTCTTTGTTTTGTTGATGAAATTTATTATTTGATTGTACTAATTGATTGTCAGTTTTGTGGTGAAATAAGAAAGGTTTCTATCGATGTGTTTATAAAATGGAAAAATCATTGTGCTATATAAACTGCACTCAGTTAAATGCGAAATTCACTGCCAAGAGAAACAAATAAATTTCAGTGAAAGATTGATGCACATCGATGTATGAGGAATGAGTGGCCGAAATCGAAATTGTAGTTGTGTGAGGAATGATGAAGTTAAATTAGTTTTGGAGCTGCGTCATTGTGTGTTGTTGAGAATATCGAAATCAAAGTTGCTCATTTCTTGTGAGTGGTGAAAATTGAAAATCAGTTGGTATTGTTTTTGTTTGTTCAATCCAGAAAATTGTAAGCATTTTTACAGTAATTGCTGTAAAAGATATCTAGCAGTTAAGGTAGAAAATTGCTGCTTTTTTAATCTGAAGCAACAGATGAAGGCATTGCATCCTTTCTTCAAATGCACAATTACTTTCTCATATATATAACCCAGAAATAGTGACGACCTTACTTCATGAACAAGAGTACATTAGAGTCGAATAAACAGTTTGGGTATCGATCATGGATTTTTCTCATTTGTATGGTTGTTGTTCTTCAAGTATTCCCACATTCTTATGTCATCGGTCTCCTCATCTTGCCATTTTCTACTCCACCCTTTGTCACGTAGGTCTCGATTGACGATTGCCTTCCAGTTGAGCCATGTTCTCTGCGATGAGAATGTTTGTTGAACGCCCTAATTCAAAGCATCGATAAAGCAAGCAAGCGTGAAGCGAGTGTTCAATAACGAGCGATAGTTACATAGTCCTATCTGTAATTAGCCTTGCTCAAGCATACACCGCAAATAGCATTCCACATGTGTGCACACACTCATTACTTCCTGTCATCTCATTTTACGCACAACACCATCCTACTCACTGAACACAACGCGGCGAGAACAGGGATGATCAGGGGTTCGTTCTTATGAAACAACTTGTTGCAAAAGATAAGGTTGGCACGTCTATTAGAAACTTATTAAGAGGCAACTTAGTTGCTGAATATATTAATCATCCTTTCAGAAATTGGATTGGATTTTGAGCTGTGAATTTCCAGAAATATGTTGAATGGGAGGATAACCAAACAACATTTTTGATATAACCTAATTTATTCGTGTAGGAGCGTCAAAAAATTATCCAGAGCCGCTCCACGTATAACCAAAAAAATTTTATTCCTCGTCTTTGATATCTTTTCTATTTTTTCTCACACAAGTTTCTGACAGCAGGCCATTCTCCAAGATACCATGTTGTCATATCGTCTATATAAGATTCTCTTATGAGTACGACTAATCTTTTCAAAAGAACTCAAAAGTATGTGCCACCATGTGACTAGAGACTTTAATTTCTGATTGTAAAATACAAAGAATAAAAATGTGGAGGAAAGTGATTTAACTAATATTCCAATGAACTTAAGTTGCCGCGAGACTAGGTGTAAAGCAGAGGAATAGATGCAGCATTCAATATAAACTGTACAATAAAATCTGGTCTTTCAAAAAGTAATTGAATCGCCGCCTCCAACACTGTATGAGCTATATTTGCAGGCTATAGTATTAACTGTTTTGGGAGGCGCCGGTCTGTTGTTGCGGCCGAGGCCTTTATTCACATGGTTTCCCTCGTTGACTGTTCTCTCGACATCGGTATTCGCCATATCCGCTCTTCTTTCTCTTGATAAGAGCATTCGACTACGTTCCAGATCCTCACTTTTTGTATATATCGTCTCTCGTTCTGCAATCGTTCTAATGGTACGTTTTTTCCGGTAAATTTCTCTTTCGTTACATTTTTATTTGCGCATTTTGCACAAATATTTAAAAAAGGGCAAAAAAAGTCTTTTATGACAATAAAAAAAGAAAGTGAAACGTTAAGGTAGCGTACGCGAAATGAGTATACCTTCGTTAAAGTGCTTCAAAAGTGTTGTTTATTGAATGGAGTTTTTTCTGAATCGATTTCATTTGTATTTTAGCTAATGAAAGGCATAATGCAGCGATTGAGTGCGAGTCCACACATATATCGACGTATTTAGCAAATCGCTGATGCCTGGTGATGAAAGTAATCAATTTTGCTTACAAATTCGGGTCCTTTCTTTCGATACTTCTCAAGTTTCTTTTAACTGAATGATGATACTTCGATTAGTTCGAAGCATGTTACCATGACGTCAGACAAATCGACCAAAAAATTCCTTAATCGTTATGAGACGTCATTTCTGTTTTTTTTCTTTTTTTTTGTTGTTAGGATTGCATCTGCTATTTATTTGAAAAAAAGGAAAGGAAGAGAAAAAGCAGTCGCATTGTTTTTTTGCATTTCTTCGAAGCATCGAACTAAGCGGCGTATTGGAAATATGCAAGAACAGCATCTTGAAAGTATTCTGTTGATGAGGATCGCTGCACTCAGCTGAATGTATTTTTTGCGGAATTTGAGAAACTAAAGCATTCAAAATGCTGCTATGGACATAGTGACCAAGATGAACTCATTGATTCTATATTGCTCATAAAAATTTTCTTGGCATTGATGATTGAAGTTGATATCGAATTATACTTCTAATGAAAACACTGTTTGATGATTTAAGAGTCGAGATCAGAAGTAAGGTGTTGAAGTGGAATTGAAAAAAAAATCGATTGCTTTCCGGTGAATATTCGAAATTCGAATTTTTTTTTGTTTTTTTTTTTTTTTTTGATTCGCAACTTGGCTTCAGCATTCAGAAAAGTTCATTTCTGACAAAGGTGAGAGAAAAGGCAATACAAGGGGGAGCAGTCGTATGCCTAACGGAAAAATGATTTCCCATCTTGTGGTTGTTTTTTGTTAATTTCTAGTATCGTCGCTATGTGGGCACTGCAGTCGCAGTCGGCCATTGTTGTCGTTTTCAATCACTGTATTTGTTTTTTACGATCTTTCAACTGTCATTTTCTATTAATTTCACCGCTTATATTTGCACACCAACCGGAACATTATTATACAAAAAAGAGTTTATTTTTGGAGTGAATAAAGCAAATATAGGACAGAAAAATGATACTTGATAGATATTGAGTTTTATAGAAATCATTTTCGATATTCGAATTTAAATTGTGAATTGGCTAGTTTTCAAGCGTCGAAACTCAAGGTGAAGGGCTTTCTTTAAAATTTCTTTAATGAATAAAATTCGTTCAGATAAAGATTTAATTTTATATATTTTCATACGAGAATTCTAATCAGCTGCCGTTTTTGTTATACGGTTGTTTTTAATATTGTTTTTCGGATCATTAAATCGAGACTAATATGACACCCGTTTAGATGTTCATCTCAGTATGTCTACTGATGATCGGTTTCCATTCCGGACATACCACTCTTCAAATCACCATTCCTCTTCTCGTCTTATGCATCGTTCATGCTATATGGGGCTGCTTTATGATCATCGAATGCATCTTATTCAGGAGAACATTACCTTTAAAACGCGATTGCTCCGCTTTGTTGAAAGCAGAGAAATGCGAGCAAATCGAGCAACTGAACGTCATTTCTTGTGGGCTCGACCGTTTTCAGACTAGCAACAAGTACCTGAGTGGCAGTGTACAAACCGTGCTCACTACTGCATCCGACTTGTAGCACTTATTTTCCGTGCTGAGATCGTTATTGCTGCTGAAACTCATTTTCTGATAGCCCTTGCAAGCATAGCTCTTTTTTGATCTCAAGAAGAACTCATGAAGCTACAGGCCAGTGGGTATTTATGTTTAAGAATTTCGCAATTAAATACATGGGTTTGGTATAGTTGGAATTGTTAACCTGGTGCAGTTAGGGGAGCAGAATGGATGATAGCGAAAAGAGATGACTGAATATAAGGGAGAAATGGTTGAGGTAATTGTTATAGGAAAAGCCACTAGTTATTTCCCAGAAAAGGTATATACACGTATACGTATATATATATATATATATATATATTAATACGGGGATAATGAAGAGAGTAACAGTGATGCAATGCTGCCATTAGTTATCTCGGCTGTTGGTTGATGAAGTATAAAATTATAGCGGCATTAGTGTGTTGTTACAGCTATAAGTAGTATCCACGGTCACTTTATATGCAAAACATTTGCATAATTTCGAGTTCTTATTGTAAGCTGCACAAATTACGTTTGCCATTATCATATTTGTTGCTATAACATGGTTATACGTAATATATAGATTTAATGGCGTATTGTGCATATACGACGAGTGCTGTGCGTAGTAAAATTTCGATGTATATTAACGAAAATTCTTTTATGCAACGGAGTTGAAGGACGATATGAATGTTGTGAATGAGATCAAGAACATATTCAAAAATTTATTATTTAATCCCTGACATCTGGATAAGTGTTATCAATGGAATGAGACGAATAGTCGCAAAACTCATACATACAAAAGCGATACATACATTGTAAGGTCGGCTTCATTTTAATGGCCGTTTAAGCCGTTTTCATTGTGATAAGTTGTAAAGCATTTCGTCACTTTGTTGTGACTGCCTACTTGAACGACTGAATATTTGAACTTCGCACCGGCCTAATGGTTTGCACACGAAAGATATCTCTTGCCTCACTAATCTAATAAATCACTTTTTTTGGAAGAGATAAGAATGTGTGCAGAGGTTAAAACTAAGTCAATATAACGTTATCATATTATCTAATGAACTGGTTAGGTGACGGGACCAAACAACTAAAATGGGAAGAAATGAAATTCATTTGTAACTTGCAAATGGCTTGGTGCAGAAATGAAATGTGGAATGCAAATCACTTTGATCTTCAAAATCAACATCTGTTATTCCATTCGATGTTTTTAAAAATAGCAAATCCCTTTGCATTGGCCGTGCATCGGAGCCAAATATCTTTTCGAAATATTGCATATTGTGCAATATCGATGAAAGCGTTTAGTTATACGAAGTGTAACATCGGTGGGGGGACGCTAGTTTGTAGCAGCAACTTGTAAACAGACATTTCGCAGTGCAGTTTTAGTCTAATTAGCGCCCGTCGCGGATTTTAATTAACCCTCGCTCATATCTTTTATGCAAAGGTATGCATGCATTCGACATTTCATAACTACCATTGTTTTCACAGAGGCCTAGGGGGGATTATGTCGATATTTTTCAATAATTTTTTAAAACCTGAATTAGCTAGCGATGTTTGCTTTTTACAGATTCAAACATGAAAATATGAAGAAAGTTTTCATAATTGACCCTCTGCCCTTCCGCAGCCTCTTCGGTCCCCACTTTTTCCTCTCTTGTAAAGTGGTTATCCTCTTGGTTTGGCTGCAAGAAGCAAACTCCCGCAGGTGGTCACTTTTTTTTTTTGAGATACACATTGTTAACAGCCTATTCGATCATCATTTAGGAGGCTTCCTTCAAAACAGTCGTTGAGCGTCGTTCAAACGGGCAGCTGACGGAGAATGGAGCGTCCGATGGGACCTATACAGTGAATTCACATCGTTTTCCCCGATATCCGGGCCTACAGATACACTTTGGTTCACCGCGGGATGTTTTTATACATTTCGCACTGTGAAGACAGAGGTTCATACACACATCTGAAACAAATACATGTGTCGATGAATTTAACAGCTAAAAGCAAAAACACAGATGAAATTTCAAGCAAACAGTGCTTCAAGAGTGAGCACGTTATTGTTATGGAGGAGGGTTTTTTCTTTCTGTTTAATTGAACACCAGCAAAGGCATTCATTCCTTCACAAATCAAGCATGCACAATCTGATACATGGAGATGTTTCGTTCGAAATCAGAATGACTGCCGCTTCGAATGTGATTGGGAGGATGAGTCGTTTCAAACAATCGAGCGCGCATAAAGAAAAAAAAACATTTTGGGCAGTATATTTGCGCTGCAAAGTAAGTTAGCGAACATGCAATTCCCTTAGCTGCACATACCAGCTGTTGTCTGCACATTAGCTAAAGTAACTGGGTAGCTTCATCCGTCACCCTATTTCGTTGACTATGAAAGAAACTAGGAACATTGAAAAATAAAAAACATTCGCAATTTCTAATACATAATAAGAGAATAATAATATGTACACCAGACCTTCCCAGATATCCTGCAGAATCCTGGAGGAACCCAAATGGTTTTTGCAGTACGGTTGGTACAGGGAATGAGAGGTAGGAAACGCTGCTGTTGCACCTTTTATGACAACATTGCGTTCCAGCTATGCGACCGTTCAAATGTTAGGCCTATCACTTTCTCTCTTGTAACCTTACCAAACAACGGGGTCAAATCATCTAGCATTTAAATTTTATTGCGTTTAAGAAACTCGGGCAATAGTCGGTTGCTTTCTTAGCAATGCTAGCAACATCTAAAGCATTACGGCATTGCATTATGAGATATGCAGCACCATTTCTAGTGACACTTCAAAGAGTTTATTTGTCGCCACGGAAAAGAAACCTGAATATTTTAATCTACTATAAGTGTGATGTATGTGGCAGTTATAAGAAACTTTCATTGACCTGTACATTCGAATCCGTTGCCAACAAAACCTGGTTGACATTTGCAGCCATAAAGAGCCCTGTTCCCTTCGTCGGGTAAGTCGAAACACGCCGCCAACCAATGGCATTTGTGTTCTCCTGTAGCACATTGATTCGTCGAAATGCACTCTGATGATGAAATTGCACCTTAAAGCCGCCACTTCATTGTTTACAGGAAGGAAAAAAAGCATTTATTGAAAGGCTACAAGACTGTGGCTCTAATAATTATCAGAGCCGGAAAAAATTGCGAGGAAGTTTCACTCCGGTAGAGGCGGGTGATGGTGAGTTCGGATTAACGATGCAGTCAACAAACCTCAGCTGAAGGAGCCAAATGATTAATAATGAAAGAGGATTCTTCAAACGACAACGAATACATACCAAATTTTCTTGTTGTCGTTTCAGGAGGGCAACGCTTGCAAGATCTTTGACCGACTTCATCCTGATAATGGCCATATCCACATCGGAGGCATTGTCCGAAATCGCTATTTAAATAAAATCCTCGAGGGCAACTCGCTGAAAAAGAAGCTCTTATATGAAAGCTTTCTGTCACAGTTTCTGCTTCAACAACTCCTGAAGTGAAAGTTGTAGTGTTCGCCCTTTAATGCAGAACAATTTTTTTCATTGATTAGCACCACTCTAAGAATACAGAAATATTTGTGCCATGAAAGAAATCAAACTCGAATGAGAGAGCAGGGAGTATTATCATTTTAAGAGCCTCTTTGGGAATGATGCTTTAAGCAAAGCAATGAATTTGGCTTTCAGGCAGAAATACATGTGAAAATAAAGAGCCAACAACGTGTATTTCTGGACATTTCGGTCGTTTTCTCATAGCAAATTAAATATAAAAGCAAATTCGCTAACCTCAACAAACGGTGGTTAGCATCATTTAATGAGTCATGCAAATAAGTTAGCAACAGCCGATAAAAATCTTCTCTGGATGAACCATTTTAATCAACCGAATCAGTATAAAATGCAATCCGATCCCTACATAGAAAGATGAGTGCATTTTTTGCCACTTATGAATGATCATAACATCCATCAATTTCCTCGCTCTTGATTCAGTGGCTCCCAAATTAATTTCAATGAAGAAATGGACAGAGGCGCAGATACACCGATTGACAAAAAAGCATAAAAACGGTCACCAATTCGCGCTTAAACATCGCTAATAAAGAGACCGCTTTTGTGATTTTAGTTGAAAAAACGATCAAGGTTAAGTGTGCAATTCCTCGAATTTCGAAATGTAGCCAGCATTTGACTGGCCGGCGTAATCTTTGTCACATTTAAGAGCATTTGGAGAGTTTATTGTGAGAGTTATTTTTGAAAACCTACGTAATGCGCATTGTTGCTCACTGGTCGATCCGACTGCTTCAGTTGTGGTCGAGGGGTCACATGGCCGACATAAGACGTCATCTAGGCTTTTAAAGAAGCCAATAGGGCAGGGTTCACAATCACCGTCTGGAGTGTGCCGTTGTCCAGGTGGACAATTACCTTCAAAAATATTTCTCTCTAATTCCTCTCTTGAGCGATGTTGAGGAATTTATTATTAGAGTAGAAGGCAGCTCTAACAAGTCGAGAAGGTTGTCACGAGATATGGCGTGGTACCTGCTTTCGTTGCGGCCGAACAAACCAAACAAGATGATAAACTGCCAAAAAACAATTATTTCTGTGCATTGTTTCAATTCATGTTTTAAGGATCGGACAGTTCCTAAAGGCATTCCATAAAATATTCGCTTTCAGCGATCGAAGTTGTTGCATATAGCATGAAACCGGACGCCTGCAAAATGTGCGCAGATCCTATGCATCTTTGAGCATCCATAACACCCTTCGAACATGAGAGATCAGCTTGAACGTCGACACGTATAGAGAAAAGTCTATGTTTCGTTGTTTTATGAGTGAGAGGTGACAGCAGAAGGAGGAAACGAGGATGGAGAGGATTTCTTGCAAGAGAGGAGGCAATTGGGTTTCTTTTTGTGCTTGCATCGAGAATGAAGAAAAGCGTCACAAAATTTTCTCACTAAAACAACTTTCAATGGGCCAAAAGCATTCTTCTGCTACTCCACACCATTAGGCAGCTGCAAAAATAACAGGATAATCGCATATCTGTTAACTGCCAACTAACCAATGCATTGACTGAGCGAAATCGCATTCATTGAAACTGAAACAGTGCCAGGTGGACAAAGTCGGCAACTGGTCGAGCCGGCATCCGGCTGATATGCCATATAACCGCATAACTCACAAAGCCCTGTGCTTAGCTCAAGGTAAGTGCCCGCAGGGCATTCCACTGCAATTAGTAGATGATTTTAATCGAGGAAATAAACGAACCTTTGCGTTTTCCAACCATGTGGAAAAGCGACGCTCAACAAGTCGAGCATAATATCGATCATTTGCATTGAATGGTTATTGTATATACGATATATTTGCGACGTATTTCTAGTCTATTTTCCTCAGATTGCAATAAAGAATTTATTACATATCGGCAATATCAACAGCACTGCCGGAACATATGGCTTTCATTAAGATCGGTTTTGTGTTTGCAGTGAGCAACTATCGCTAGTTTATTGGATTGTGATGGGGAAATCGATGCGTTTCACAAAAACCTTCTCATGCTGTTTTTTCGAAATTGTTGCATTTGTGCAGAAGAAGGCAACCAGCATGTTTCTATGGGGTGGGAAAAAATAATCAGTATGAACGGATAAGACAACAAATTTCCCACCAATACTCTTCGGTTAAAGATCTAAGGCTGTTTAAAAAGCGCTTGATTCTTTTAAACTTTTTGAGCGATCTCCCTCAAAATTGTTTTACTCGCAGCGAAACAGAAATCAGCATTATTTGAGCCAAAAACGCAATTTATACACGCATAATTGATAATAAATCATCTTGAGACAAATATTTCATATTTTTTTCCATCCATTTCACCACGATAAATACAAAATTTCCATTCTAAATCAACTTAAATGAATTCAAAAATAGAGAGTTCACTCGTTTTAGATGTATGTTCAAAAATCTCCAACTTATGCCAAATATATTCAGCTATTAGTGTAACAATCGTGACGACAAATCTGTTCTAAATGGCAGAAGGCATCCAACTCATAGCTGAAATCAATTACATCACTTCAGCTGTGATTTGGATGCTTACCGTATTAACTCTATTGTAGCCAACGGAAACACAGGTTTAACAAAATCAAAGAGAAAGAAGGAGGAAGCTATTAGGTGAAAGGAGTGTTGTTTGATAGAACGTTGCTTTTCTTGCCAGAATTTTGGTAGGAAACAGCAGTGGAATCTACTATATATATGCAATACCAGACTTGCATATGTAACACTAGATACGTGCAACAGTACTTATTATTATGTCGTTTACAGATGCAGGGACTTATGGGTTTCCTAATTTCTTGGAAGGCAGTATAGTCGAGAGACGAGCTTGTTTCCGAAAGGAGCTATAATTTTGCCAAAGTTTTTGAGGAGACTACAAAACTCTCCAAGTTCCTTCACGATGTAGAAAGGACACAGGAACGAAGTGAAGGTAATGTATGCAAGTGAAACTTGGTGTGCAAATGTCAGAAGAGAATATTACCTGTTACCTCAAGGTGCCTAGCACAGGTCGAATGATGAAGAGGTTTATTGGCGGAAGGAACAGACAGGAGAGTGAAGAAGTGATATGGCATGTTAAAAAAATGCAAAATCTCAAAGCAGAATGTTTCCATGCGTCATTTGTTGCGCTTCGCGTGTTGCCGTAACACTGAGTGATCCCAACTTCAGCGTTTTATGCGGTGCTAACGAGGAATGCGAATGAGTTGTATCGTTAAAATTTACATGCAAATGATATACTCGATGTAGTTGCCCTGGGCTTCTCAGATTCTTATCTGCAGTCGCTTTCTTGAAGTGCACCCATCATGGCCTTCTTTAGAGGTGTGTTAAAATACTTTATCACTCTGTTTCTCCATCCTTACAAACAATGCCTCTCCTTCTTCCCCCTTCTCTGAGAGTCGGATTGAGCAACAAATAACGCCAAGTTTATTAATCGAGTAATGAACTTCGCACCTACACAATCGTTCGCAGTCGTTGAACCAAGGTTAATTGTTGTATATCCATAGGGACAAGAGTCGCATCTTGCACGTCCTGAACGCGTCTGGTAATGACCTCTGCCACAAGGTTCACATACACCCGTCGTTTCGTTATGGAATTTGCCTCGTTCGCATAATACTTGCAAGATAAATCTATCATAATTAGCTATGCAATATCAGAACTGTTTGCCGATCTCTTCGTTAACTTATGAATGCGTTTGTTCCCATATTGCGGCATATCGATTGAGTAGAGATGGATAGGGCGACGTTATTTTCATTATTTGCGCAATTAAATACAGGAAGCACAACCCCACCATGAAACTGAATGTGGTAGTACAACTCCATATTTGTCCCACTAAAATGAAAATTTATCCGATCGAAAAAGGGCAACAAATTGATCTGGAAGGGTTTACAGGTTAACTTGATCAATAATTTGACCAGGATGGAGCATTAAATTAACATGGTCAGTATATAGATATGGTCATAGAAATTGTTATAAACGATGAATGACTGAAAAAAATGAAAATTTTTACAGAGCTAACAAATACTAATATTAGCGGCTCTCTGGTGATAATGTTGCCTACAATTCGACAGTTCTACAGAGATATGAATTTTACTGAAAAAAAGAACTCCAATTTTCCACACAATGAAAACGTTGATTGTACTTTTTCACATGCGCAATCATAGGCAGTATACCCATCCAGCAGTAATCTTCATATGGGAAGATTGAGTATTAAATAGCACGAAAATGAAAGAACAATTCCATATAAATTATTGGCATGGAAAGCGAATTAATCGTCCATCTTTCTGTACTATTGAAGCTTATAATAGCCATGAGGATTTATGAGTTCGTATCGATGCACTGAGTGGGAAGAGATCTTAGAACATTGATTATTCAATGAGACCATTAGTTGTAAGTGTTTGAGCATCACAGAAGGTTACTTCGTTAGTTAATTATAAACATTTATATATCGTCTTACTCGAAAGTTACTATAATATTTTATATAAAGAATGCTTGACATATCTCATAAACGATTTGCCGCTTAATGCTACAGTAGATTTTGTGATATAATTTGCTAGAACTATGATATTTTGAAATGTTTTTGAGGGATTTATAACTTTTTTAAATACAACATAAGCAATTGAATCTAAACGATACTGATGCAGCATGCATATTAATGTGTAGATATTTGTAGATTTGCATAAAAACACATTCCTTTGGATCAGTTGAACAGATAACACAGCGCATCGCTGTTTTACGAGCAACTCTTACGACATTCTAAATGAGGTCAATATGAGGCGAACATCTCGTAAATTCACATATTGATCCCATAAACGTAAATGTGCCTTCCGTGACATGCTGTAAAAAAAACCCATAGAACCCATAGAAAGTCTTGCCAACTTACTAACGATGCTGGTATGAGTTGAAAAATTTGCCAATTTAGTAAAATTCTTCAGCATAATAGCCAAATTTTATTTTAATGCATTGTTCACTATCGTGGATTTTTTGCTCTCATTCAATTCCTAAATTTTGTTTTTCTTGCTATTCACATTAGAGCAAAATCTTCCGCGCTTTCCATGTTCTACAGAGAACTCGAGAACACTACACACATGTCCAGATAAATGCTATGCATTTAAGGTTTGAAAACCTCCCAAAAACCCTGTTAAACGAAGCACGGAGTGAGTAAAATTTGCCACAACAGGTGCTCTTTTTCGAGCACTATTTAAAGCTTCGACCATTAGTATCGGATCGAGCACTCAGTTCTTCGTTAGCCAGTTGAGTAAACTGATGGACACGTTCGATAATGTATCCATGGATTAGCATAGTGACATAGAGTTATGTTTAAGTCTAAATTAGTGGTGGACAATAAGATGGACGAAAAGGTTGTTTCTGTTGGAGATTTCACAACACCGCATATTAGAACTCCCAACGGTTGTTTAATAAATAGACATAATCACACAACATGACGAGCACATACAGTTCGGTTATCGTGAGCAAAAACCAACACCGTATTCATTCCACATTAACATTCCACACCGAATACATACAAATATGAGTACAGTAAAAGTAGGACATGAGTACAGATATTGCGCCACAAAAAAAGAATGGAATATCTTGAAGACAAAGACGAAATTCCGCATTTAATTTGTTCGGTTGCCATGACTAAAATTAGTTAATTACTTGAATTCAAGCAAAAAGTTGCCTGTAATGGGTAAGTCCTTCCTGCAGGAATATTTAATTTGCAACAAATATTCTTCTGCCTCAACCGTTGAATTTTCTAGGTGGGACATGAGGGTATTATTTTTAAGTTTTTAGGCTAATGTGTTTGGAAGGCTGCACGTTTGTTGAGAAAACCTCGCTAAAGAACCTCATGGCTCTTATACCATATAGGTGTCGATTTTCTTATATATCATCGTTCTAATCGTTTAAAAATATCAATAACAAAATTTCCACCTTTATTCATAAATAAATGAATTCATTTGAAAGAAATTCGATCCAGGGCCATTTTTGCATATTGTCCAGTTGATTTTCATCTATACATGCTCTCATGAATAGTATATCGCCACCTTCCCATCCCCCCACCCCCAAAAAAAACTGCTTCTCTAAAGAACAGTGGGAAATCGTAGGTAGTTTGTTTGAAACTTTTAAACGATACACAAAGAAGATTTGTTGGTCAACTTTATCAACAGGTGACCGAAATGCTCACACTCAGTGATCATCATCAGTGAATATCGTAACCGAAAAGCGAAGAATTTGTAGTGATCTAAATGGGTAGTGTATTCATGCAATGTGCATCTACGAGAATAGATGTGCAGATCTGATCACATTATTCAATGAAATAAAGAATAAACGAGGACAATTCGTTTGTGCTCTATTAAACAAAAATTTGTTAGTGATGAAAACAAATGTGAGAGTTCTTTGAGGAAATTAATAGTCCATTGAGATGAATGAAGGAAGATAGCAATTTTATGCGAAACGTGAGAGGGATGGAAACGTAACATTATGTTAGGATTTTTTGTTAGAGGTGAATGCTTGATCACTCAATTGATCCTCCTTACTGCATTTGTCCTGATCGATTAGTGTTGATCCTCGATAACAGAAGAATGCTTCGTCGAAACCAAGAGTTGATGTTGGCTTGCCTAGAATCTTTAAAGCATTCGTGTACTGAAATATACCACCACGAAGACCGATCTGCATAACACCGAAAACCGTTGATGTACCGTCCACTTTAGCGTTACGAATCGGATCCCTAAAATTCAAAGGAAGTCATTACTAACATTTCTTCAGCGCATCAGCTATGTCCTTGAATAAAGATTGTAAGTGAATAAAAACGATGCCTAACGCCTCGGTCACTGCTTTATATTAGCTTATTGTTTTGTGGGCCCTCTGAGATAAGTCCACCACCTACCTCATTATTAGTAATGCACTTTTTTGACAATTTAGTTCACGTAGAGGTTGATGCATTCTCATTGCTGTACTGCACATAAAAGGATACAATTATCGCGACACGAGCGCATGCATATCCTATTTTACAACTCCATGAATGAGTTGGCGATTTGAAAAAAGACAGGTCTTAGCAAAAATCGTTGATGACAACTCTTTTCTTAGTCGAGTGGATATACGATGTTCACAGATGTGCCCACCTTTCAGCAATGAATGTGACATTGATCCGATAATAGTGCTCGTGGATGATTTCACCTGTCACTTGAACTCGACCACAGTCGTTTAGCCTTCTGCAATTTCGTTTTATTCACTCGTCAGTATTCTTCCGTCCAATGCTTCTATCAAAACAAACCCACTAAGCGATTGGTGCATGACGTTATAACACTGCTATTTAATTCTTGTCGTATAAAGCATGTTACCGTTGATTTTAAATAATTCCACATCACATATGTGTGATACAATGTTGAACATTCCGACAATTCGAGCTGAAACGTTATAGCCTTAGCAGTTGCGGCCTCAAAACGACCATGATATCCGCCTTTCGCAAGTCTTCAGAGGTTTTGAATGCGATGCGACGACATTCCTTTGTAGGCCAATATATCTAAATGATTGTACATACTGCCAGCAACGCAGTTTTCAGTTGTACCTTTAGGAGGAATATAGACAAAGTTTGATTAGCATTTACTGCAGTTTTGATCACGGTAAACCAAAATTAGGTTGAAATCAGTCTGATTTCCTGCATGTTGAGTGAATCACTTGTCGCGAATACCTCTTAAAACTATTTTACAAAGTAGTGTCAGTGAGACATTAGCAGAAGATCAAGATTACCACATTGCAGTGTTGTTCCTATGGCAGCAATATAGCATTCCCGCGAAATTCATTTTGGCAACCATGACAAGAAAAATCGCCAACTCGCGCATATGAACCGCAATGGAACAGTCCGATGCTTGCAATCTTATGTGCATGACGAAGGTGATTGACGAACGATAGTGCATTACAACAGAAAAGTAAACTTGCGCATACTGCATGATATGCAAAGACAAGGTAACTTGTTTTTTAAATTGCCTAATGTGAATGATATGTCCCTCAATGAATTCACTCAAAAATTGGCACCAATATTTTTATTGTTGCGGGGTAAAACTGCTATCGCTAAGTCAATGACCAATTAACAAATATGTATCGCTTATCTGGTGTACCAAATGGCACGCTCATCACGAAAATCGAGAGCTAAACGTTGCGCAATAATATGAATTAAACGAATTTTTGCGTAGATTTTAAATATGATAAAGTTGCAGTATGTCTCTCCAATTTATTATGCTGTCGTTTCCAATCACATTTCGGATGTCACTTCTATCAACTCAAGAATTCTTCGATTAGTTTTTCTGTTGTCTTTCCTCGCACCATCAGTGTGAAAATCTTTATGAAACTTGATGACAAATCCTCAGGAAACGTGATGATGTCCGAAGAAAAGTGAAAATCCAGGTATAATAAAAAGTTAAAGAAATAATGAACATGAAAAGTAAACTACTCGTCTATCGCTTTTCATAACAAGATCTAAAAAGCAACAGAACACATAATGAACAATCATAATGCATGTAGTGTTGCATACGTGAATGAAAGTTAGAATAATGCCAACGACGCACGTTCGTCCAGAGGGCATTTCAAACATAACATTAGAGCATCACTACTTCATACAATAATACAAGGAATGCTAAAGTAAATCATTCATTCTCGATAGCTCACACATTTCCGAGACATATTATTAACAATGAAGAGGTAAAGGATGCCCATAATCTTTTTAAAATTCTAAAATGTAATATCTGCTAGAACTCTTGCAAAATGATGAGAAATGAACGAAGAAAAAATCTTTTGTCAATTGAGGTACGAGATTTGCATAGACAGCGACAAGGAATACTACAAGCAAAAGTGATTGGCTGTCGATAACTACAACAGATGATCAATGACTCTACGGAAATGCTGCAATGGGCTATTTAATATGCTCACCTATGGAATGCAGTAAATGTTTGCGGATTTTAAAAAACGTCGATATGTGGAAAAAAGAATTGAAACGAAACGTTGACAACATATAGTAATCGAAATAATCTAATCAGAGTTTTCGTGTTGTAAGCAAAAACTGCAGCGTAATAGCATTAGAGACAATCAGGCTCATAAAAATTCGATTTATTTACATCACTTCATTCTTCATCTCCCTCATCCTCTCCCTCCTCCCGAACTTCTGAATTTGGTAGGTGACTTTTTACTATGCTGCATTCTCTTATCCTTAAGGACTACTCCCAGCACTTGAATGTCCAAGTGAACATGAAAAACTGAAGCAATAAACCGATCAATCAACGTTGGTTTTCAATGGAATACTCGGATGAACTTGTGTGGGCTCTTGCTTTCAGCGGTTCGCAATCCAGCATAAAATTTTATAACATTTCTGAGTCGGGTTGATTCAGCTCAAAATTGCGCAATAAAACTCGAATGATCTAGTTCAAAGTGAATTCATTTAGTAATGCAAACTTCACCCAAAAAGAAATCCACGGAGTGACTAGCAGGTTGCATATAAAATTGGTATGCACACGGTTGATTCATATATGCGCAGAAAAAAAGAGTTCGCAACACATTTACATGTTTTCGTCGTTTGAAATAGTGATTGAACGGTGTTGAAACGGTGTGGAATTTTTACGCTTGATGAAGCTTTTCATATTTTCACGTTGACGACATTTGACGATTGGGGAATAAACGGAACGATGGCAATGAGAAATAAGATCCGACGATCGAATATTACAGAGGAAGCCATTCAAGAACGCTATCAAAAAAAAAAAAAAAAAGACTGGGAAAGACAGCGTGAGAAGAAATTCATAACGGAAAAGATTTAAAGAGAGAATCAATTAAAGATGACTGATCGTTGATAGGTGCGGTTGTGATCGCCGATTGTCTGTGCATGATGTACGCACCACACTGTGGTCTTGGCATCTTGCAAACACTATCTTGCAGGGTGTTAATCATAGAAAGAAACGATTCGAAAGTGAGCAATGCCAGCATAATTAATTTTTCGACTGTTCATTTATAAGAAGAAAACTTTTGAAGATAACCTTTGGGAGTGAATATTCGAAAATAAGAGCAATATGAAGTGACAATTATAGTGAGAAGGTGATATGAAAATGAAGTTCACGAAAAAATACCAACATAGAAGTAGCAAATTATAATAAAGCAGACAAAAACGGAAGAATTTTCTTGAGGTAAAAACTAAGTTCACGTAATGCTGATAGAAGAGAAAGTTTGTGCCACTAAGAACTCACAGTTAATAGTAGGGCTTTTGCATGTCATACGAAAGCATAACTTTTCATATATTCTGTGAGTGGCAATTTTCCGTTTTTAGTCGAGCAATAAAATCGCTTCTAGAGGAACATTTTCACATACTTGAAAATTTCTAATTCAATTTCATACATCTGTAGATGAAAAAAGACAGCGGCTATAAACTTCACCACTTTTAGTCAATTACTTTTATTAATCATTAGTTCTATGCACTCTAAGAAAATCCTTCTTTGAGAAGGAGTCACAATTTCTCATATTTGTTCTAATTTATTCCTCAGGATTTAGTACGCATTGGTTGATAGTGTTTCTTGAGGAGCAACGAAGATGAAAGGATTGCGTTCATTGAATGTATCTCATTTTCAGAAATAATAAAACACATGGGTAATAATGGCGAATAATTAATTAATGCAACGATTTTCTCATAATGAAGAGTATGAATTTCTGTGTTGATTAAAGGTCAAATTTTCGTGAGCAGTAAAATTCTGATCGAGTTTTATCTTTTGCAAATGCCTTTATATAAATCAGCTTCAATGCCTATTTATGCAGTAAAGAAATGCCAAAAACGATTTTTCAAGAATAGAGGCATTCGCTTGTTCATATGTCAGTTGTATATGTTTATCTATTCCTATATGTTAGGGTAATTATTTTACACATTAAAAGATGGAGATAAGTGCAAAAAAAGAAGCCGAAGATGTGGTTTGATGCATATTTGCAAAAGAGAGCGGCGGGAATGTGTTCGATGAGAAATGTGACAATGATTTATTGCTCTCGGCGAACACAATCAAATATTTTATTGCTGATTACTCCACGAAAACATATTGCGGATGTAATTGAATTAATTTTAATTGTTTTGATGCGTTGTTAAGATCAGTAGAAATTGATGTCCTTTTTTCAATTCATCTATTAAAAAATACTCGGAATTCTTGAGCGGAAAATATAAATTTGATTTAATGCTCATATTGAGTACAAAATAAAATTCTCAATTAATATTATCAATGTATTGAAAGAAACTCACCCGTGCAATATAGATATTCTTTACAATTACTAAGTACAATCCAATCTAGTGAATGATTTCCAGGAATAGCTCATTAGTATCTCCAAATGCGATACTGTTTTCGATGAAATGGCTGTCTTGTAACAAATATTTATGAAACGAGTATGACGCATTTCGAATGTCTTCTCTTTCCATCCCAATCACTTCTGAATGGTAAGGGACATTATGAATTTTAATAAGCCCAATCAATACCGATCAGTTTTATTGATTATCAGCTTTATGCCATTTAAAAATCGTTGTTAAAAAGGAATCACACGTCATCAATTCAATTAAATTTTCTCCTCATGAGTTGACTATGTGCGCTCGTTTAATAACGCATTCATGGGAACACTTTCCTGTCTTTATGCTTTATATCAAAAACTTTTGAGCCTAAGATCATCAATGCTTTTACGGATAATAAAGGCAGTGGTACGATTACCTCATTGTGAATTCGAATTTCAGCAGTATAAATGGAGAATACAGATAAAGAAACCGCCCATATTTAGCAGTCCTTTTGTTTTAAACGCTCTTTTCGAGCATTTTCGATGCTCTAGGCACATTTTCAACACCTTCCGAAGAAAACCCAATGTTGCCGGAACTTAGCGCTTGGTTAGACAGCGTGGAATATTTTTTGGATAAGTGTGCAATCGAATCAGGTGTTTACTTTACTACTTCAAATCTGTGCTGTTACACTTCCACTAAAGAGCGTGCAATTCACTGGTTTCCTTCGCTCAGCAGTGACGCTTGTTGGTAAAGACAGCTCAACTACACGGGCAAAAAGGTTGCGCGGAAGTGCAGTAGTTGAAAACACCGTGCTGCGTCTGCATAACGTCAACGATTACCTACTCGTTTTGTTCTTTCCTTCCATTCAAAATTTCTAGCCATGAGAAAGCAGTATTTAAGTCGAATAGGAACATGGTAACAATTACGATCAGCATGGCCAAACGGTTAGAAGGGGCCTCAGGGGTATAAACAACTGACGGGCAATATAAGACGATGCAGCACAGCGGGGGCCCCACTTCTGTCAGTTCTCCACTGTTACATGCCCTTAATTCCCTTTCAGAATGGCTGACGGTAATACGGCTGTAGAGGGCACAAAACGATATTCACGTGCTAGAGAACATGTCATATTCTATAATCGTTCGTCTATCCTAGTACTTGAAAGTAAGCGTTACAGCATAAGAGTATCACCTCACTGACCAGGAATAGACCACTTTTCGATGAACTAGCAAGCAAATTTCCATATACGAGCCATACGTAAATGGATATTAAAAGTTGAAGTACTAAAGCATGACCACTGACACTCATGAATGGTGTAAAAAGGGCATTTTGGGATGCGTGCAACGCTGACAATTAAAGTTTAGCACGACTTTGGGTATCGGCATTATTTTTGGCAGTCTAACAGCAATTACAATTTTAGTGTTGTGATCTCGATTGTTCACCAAAGCTCAACCAACAAACAAAATGATAAAAGCAACATACTTCTCCGATTCGGAGCCACCACAGATTAGCCAGTGCTTATTGACAAATCGCAACGATGCAAGCACACTGTTGCGCATGATCGCGTTCCATTTGGTATATTTGTTGATATTAGCCAACGATGCATTCGGATAATCGACTTGGAACCGCACCACTCTCACTGCCGGTACAGTCTCTCGGACAGCTGTCACGTAGATTTGTGCTGAGACAGCTAACAACAACCATTCGACGAGCATCTTCAAGTCAAGAAATCTTCAAGTCACGCCAAGCTCCGAGATCAGACCCCACCCCCTCTAAGCGACGGCCACTTCAAGTGTGGCCGAAGACGCCCTTTGCTCACTTCTGCACCACCCGATCCGTGTGTCGTTGTGACCCAGTTCGATAGCGCTTTGAAACACAATCCGCCCGCCGCCTTTGTTGACAGGTTTATCGCTGATCTCACTTTCATTTGGAAAGTTGCTTTTTTGAACCCTCTTTTCCTGTTTTCACGCATAGTTGACATTGCGGTCAGTGTGACACCTTCAGGGTCCATTGCGGAAACGAGAAAATGCTAGAAAAAGAAAACAGGACAACAATTGCTCGAACATTTTCTAAATTCTCGAGTCGACTGACTGTGTGATCTTGAACCATCTTGCTTATGGTGCTTCCTTGAAAATATTCTCGATTTCGTCATATCACCGATAGTTGATTAGTTTCGCAGTGGAATTCTGAAATGAATTTATACTTAGTAGATTTCCTTCTTCCTCGTTTATTATATAGTATTGGTTTTAGAAAACAGAAGCGAGAGGCCATTCCGTAATAATATTTAAAAGCTAATGGTGTTGAGAAGCCATAAATGAATAAAAATATAGATGGCGGGTAGATAATATTCGAACTTTGGACATTTGTTCGAAGGCGATGATGAAATGTGACAGCTACTAGTACTCGGTTTCATTAGTGTTACGATCGCGAACTGAGATAGGCACAACATTTGACCCATCTCGATGCCAACTTTGAAACACTTCCACACGATGGCGTCAGCTGCATCGAATGTCCATTTCAATGGAGGTGATTCAGAGAGTTACTGATGAATGACGGCACTTTCGTTGTCAAGCAATCGCCACACCACCGCTGTGCGAACAACAGTCACTTATCTGTTGCCACTAAAGATCATCAAGCGATGATTAAGTCTCGTACATATACTAATGCTTAACGCAAGTTTTGTGACGAAATCCTCGAAGAGATATTTTGTGGATGAAAATATTTTCGCATGGCCACTGATGGCAATACTGGTATCAAAAAGGAGATTTGATTGTAGAAATATTAGTGGATAAAAGAAACTCCCACTCGTTGCGATCTGCCGTCTCGTCGCACCAATATTTCTTAATAACTAATTTGAACCAAACAAAATATGGCTCAAAACCATAACATGATGCTTTTACCTATCAGGTTCGGTCACTCTGTGCTTAATCATGCAGTGGATGGCCTCATTTATGCAGTGAAATCATCTATTGAGAGAAATGGGAAACGATGTTTCGAGGCGTTTTATTCACTTCGTCTGAAATGCTTTGCAATCAATCTTTGGTCGGGCTTTCATAGGAGGGAACAACCGATTCGTGCATATACTATTAGGACAGAAGTTATGTACATAAATGTATGCGTCTTGCTTATTCTGGCACATGGAAATCTTCTGCACGGTTATTATAGCCAGTGAGAAATACAGCAAGCGCTATACATTAAATAAATAAATAAAATTTTTTTTTGATGAGTCACGCAAAGTTCGTAAGTGAATGACGAATTATCATCGAAATTCAGACGAGTAGAAAAATTCTTATCAAGCAAGAGTGTCCTTCGGCTCAGGCTCTCTGCAAACCAAAACCAACATTAGGCTCTCGACAAATGAAAAGTGGCTTCAGATTTTTGACAGACTAAAATGACCTCAGCTTCCGCACAATGTTCTATTGTACGGTACATACACGACATGTACTGCACACATCGAGTAGAACCCGTTTAGTGCTGAACGTTGCTCGTCTCTTAACGAATCAAAAGATGGTGTGTGGGCCAATTAGTGGCTTAAGTGCAAAGAAGCGTGACCGCCTGCGTCGCACCCGGTTCGACAACCCCAAATTGACCTCTCCTCATCATCACACATCGATTCTTTCATAAGACAGAAATTATTGTTGGCAGTGATTGATGATGAATATGAACTGCTCGCTAGGTTTTATTTCAATACGAACTATCGCATTCGAAATTAACCCCGTTACTGCTATATGGTCAAAAATTTATTCTAGCCACAGTCCACAACCTGACATTCCCATCACAGCCTAGGCTCAACTCACACACAACGGCACTCTCCATTTTACTAAAGCTACATAATTACACAGCAAAATCAAAGTGAACGAATAAAAACCGAATGACTATAGAGTGCCTCTAGACAGTAATCGAATTAAACAGCCTTCAGTGCACACAGCTTATCATAACGCAGTGAAGAGACAACAAGAATATCATCATGAATATTATTATAAAGGTTAATTAATGATATTTTCAGCCGCTGTGACATCCGCTGTAATATCGGTATTGCCTGATACTTGACTGCAATTATTGCGCAAAATTTTCGTGAGGAACAATTGCGAACTTTCGGTTAAGACTTCTATAACGCTGACTGCATTTCTTTGGCCGTGATAAACGCTTTAGATGTTGCCAGCCTGCGATGCATGCACAGAAATAAACAGCTCAGTATTATATCTCACAGCTGATGGACAAATTGGTTGTGAGTCCCTGGCCGAGCTAGCAAAGGAGGAAACTCGTGGCTCCAAGCCATGCAAGAGGCAAAGCCGGAGCCCCATTGGTGTTGTTATGAAAGCTTCATTTTGCAAGCAAAATAAGGGATAAGATAAGGAACATTCAACACATAAAACCAAGCAAAATAAGTAAAGCAAGCTGCCATCTTACCAAAAACCGGTGTCAATTAAACAAACACAAACTTTTAGATTTTCCTGAGGTCGAATTATTTGAGATGATCGACGGAGGCAAAAACATTAGGCAGTGAAGCGACAACGAGAAGGAGTTTATTCCACGCTCTGATGGTCCCAAGAGGAAAGGAATTATGAACCAAATTCAACGCTAATACTTGCGAGAACACATGAAGTATTGAGCTCATGATAAATTACATCAGTCGGAGTGACAGAGCGTTGATTCAAATGCAGTATCAGTGTAATCGTTAGCAGCTTCACAGCGCAATATGAGGATTAATTCACGGTGGTTTGTTCAATTGATTTTTGACGGAAAATACGCAAAGCAAAAACCTTTCAAAAAGCTATTCTCGGAGAACTTATTTGCAAAACTTCCAGTCTACCTATTCACCGCCAGACTAGAGAGCCCATCGAAGAACACAGCAACTTTAAGCAAAGAAGGCGATCTTACAATGTTCAATACAACTATGCTGAATTGCCCATAGCGTGCAGCTCGCAACCTCAAGCGTCCCAGCTGTCAGCTAGTCACAATGAGTCTATCAGTACGAAAGTTCTTGAACAAAAACTCGCAAATCATAGATGGAACTAGCAGTAGGAATCAAAACCCAGGTGATTCGTGACCAGCATTCACGCTCTAATTCCGCCGTGAGAGAGCGGAATGAGCGACTTTTTGCTCATGATAGTGGGCGAATCCGTAGCCCTGGCACGAGAGAGCGGAGTCCGTGGCCCCTAACGCAACAGATGGTTGAAGTTATGGCCACGTTAACATGACCCCCAGCCTGGAGCCTCTTTATCTGCACCTTGGCATTATACTTAAAATTTGGCGCACTGACAAATGTGCTTTGGCTTTTAAGCGCATAATAAACACCAGCTAAAAACGCGTATGTTCTAGTACCAAGAAGTGGGTGATGAGCGTTTTGGTTTCGTCGAAGTAATAACTTTGCGCTTCTGGTACTAACAAGTGCACGATGGGCAGCGAACGAGTTCCATAATTCGAATTATGCGAACTTGGAGGGTCTTCCGTAAAAGCGTTAATTTTTCAATTACTCTTTTTTCGATTTAAGAAACGGTGTCGATTGATAAATTTAGAAATTGTCAGCTTGCTGATCACATATACTTTAAAGCATCAGCAGCGATACACTGAGAAAGGATTCGTCCATTTTAGCCCGAAAATTTCGAGGGTCAAGAAAACAGTGAATACAGCTAGGAAGCTTTCTATATACACGATAATAGGACAGCTTAAATGAAAGTTTTTCATGGCCACATTTCTATCGTTTCATTCCCGAACACATGAAACTAAAAATTTCAATTCGTTGACGCCAAAATTGGAGCCATAGGCTGTATAGCTACTATTCGAAAATTATTTCCCACAAGCATCACGTCGAACCGGACACTACTTCAGCTTTTCATCTTCAGAGAATCTGAATGAATTCCTCAGCACTTTGGCATTGCCTTGATCAATATTGCCATGCTTCATCATCGAACAGGGCTGCATATCCAATGTCGGAAATGCGAACCACGCTGAGGAAACGAATATAAATTTGAGAAAGAACGAAAGGGAATGATAAATTCGCCACATAACCACAAGTCGAACACATCCACAAAAGGTTGATTAATGCAGCATTGATACGTTCGCGATGTACCGTCCTGCCGATGAAAACTCATGACGAATTTATTTGAACATGAGAATGTCAACTCAATGCCTACGTAGAGCTGAAACAATGATGGTGGGCTTATTAACAATGACAGCCAGAAAGTAATGCTCTAGTGCTTTTTAATTGCAAAAACCTCATGCGCTCTTGTCACGAGGTTAAATTGTAAAAATAGTGTAATTGTGCAGAAAGAAACCCTTCGGTAGGGGCCGCGCAAATTAGGTCACGAGCTTCAGTTCAACGAGGGCTACAGATTCCTTCACGCTCATGACCAGAGGGTCATCGGTTTCCCTACCAAAATGCCACAGATTTCAAATTTGTGTGGTAAAACCATGTGTCTCAGCGACCGCTAGACCAGGATTTCCCTTATTCTTGTTTGATATGGCGAATGTGTTCATATGTCATTTTTCTATAAAATTTTAGATGCTAAACAGCTCGGTACTGCCGTCCAAGATGTACTCTGAAGAAACGCATCATAACCAGAGTTAGGAAGGAAGGGTGTAGAAAAAAAGAAAGAACAAGAAGGGCATGCTAGAGTGGACTGAGCAGCACAGACGAATCACCAAACGTCTCAAACGAAGTAAAAAGGGATACAGTGAAAAGCGAAACCATTGTGATCGATGGTGACCGCAACGAGAACAAAATTTACACCGTATCGATCGCACTGATATGGTAACGAAACATCCCACTTTCATCTACAATTCAGCGCATTCTGCAGTTTCCATATCAGAAGTTCCGTTATTACACTAATGATGTGATCCATTACTCATTGTTAAAGACCAAGAAAAGATGCAGCAGCTTGTTTCACTCTTGTTCTAAAAGGCTTCAATTTTACAGTTGAATGTTTCATAATTGTCACTATGCATCCTGTTCTATTGTGTAGTCGCACTGCGGCTATTTTGATAGTGCAACGTACGGCTATTAAAAATACACAGGACGGAATGCAATCAGCTGCCTCTAATTCTTGCTACTAGTTCCAAAAGTGAGTACTCCTGGGGTAGGCAGTTATAAGTCACAGTGAGTTAATTGCAAGTGTCAATTACAAGACTAAACGATGTCCAAATGGAACTAAAATTCTGCCGACAATTCTGACAGTAATAACATTAAAATCTTCAACGGTTGTTGCTAGCAACACCACGATAGTGCAGCACAGAGCGTAAGTTCAATACAAGGTCGACTGCGGTTGTCCTGAATTGACATCACCATTCCCGTTCTTCCTGTGTAGACTAATGTTTCCTTCAACTGCAAATCGCCTCTATCTGCAGTGACCCCTAAGAGTTTGAAAGAAAGAAGTCGAACGCCACCCTCTGGCTAGAACATTGAGACTGATGAGGTATGACTTTATCTGGCTAGGCAAAGCTGCGTTTCTTGTGACGTGCGTCTGAAAGAAGTTTATCGGCATCTTTGAATTAATTGACTGCAGCATTGTTTTGATAATATTCACCGTCACTCCTTGAAATATATCATCCACATTTCAGAATCGGTGTAATTCCTGTTCATCGACTGATTCTTCTGGCGGACCATGGGATATGGGCACTAAAAAATAAGAACGATCGGCGAGTACTATTATTAGATAGTACTGGTCGTATTTATATAATGCCAGTACTGCCCATCACTAAGATGTCATGTAGGGGCACTGAGAATCGAAGGGTCACTGGGTAACATTTTCATGCACAATATGCAAATGAGCCGATTATTTCTTTTTACACCTCATACCGCTTTACTTGAAGTCACAGCGTTTTTCACCTCATTACTTCCTACTTGCTAGGTTGACCAGACTGTGCGCAATCACAACCTCATCTACTGTATATAAATTTGTAATCCTTTATGCAAAGAATACCAGCGGAAGTCTCAAACCCGCTATTGTATCGGGTTAGACAAGAAACTAATGAACGTTCGATTAAAAGAAGAGTTCAGGTGGTACATATACGTTCATCATTGAGTTTATGTAATCTATGCAATAAATACTGCTTGGGAAGCATTATAGTTTTCCCTATGAAGTCAAACGAACCGATATGCTGTTGGAATTCATGAAATATGTCAGGTGCAATTTTTTCTTCTCATTCAATATTCATATTGCCCTTAATTAGGCGTATGCTCATTCGAGGATATGTTCCATTAATAAAACATCAATACAATCGTACATCTGAATCGATATAAATTCGGACAACATTTTCAACGTTGTCGCCGATTCACTTCCCCTAATTTGCATTTCTCAGATATTTCTTTGCTGTTCTCTTCAAAAGCACTGATTTTTGCAGTATGTAATCGCCTAATTCCTTCCATCATCTCCTATTATTCACTCTGAAATGTAACCTGCTGAGAGTTGTATCGCTGATTTTATCATTGACTGCCGTCGACAAATACAAATCATTGATCAGTGTTTCTTAGGCATTCAATGATGAGCAATACAACTAGTGCTACTGCTGAAGTGGAACTCTATACTGCGGGAATTAAATTGTGGGTGGTGAATATGATTTCTGTGTGAGAAGCCAGAAGATTCACCCACTTAATTGTTCCACCCGTCTCATATAAATCTAAGGGGTCAAAAACAAAAATTGTAAGGCCAGGTGTCATATTCCTGGGACGCTAGCCGAGAAAGCGCAGAATGTAGCGAACTGTAGGAGTTCTTCGCAATCTATAAGGTGTAAAGGTGTTTCGTAACTTTCGAAATGAAATGTCGCATAAATCGATGATTTTGTTCAGCAGCGGAATTTTACTCTATGAAATCGAAAAAAAAATCTGTTTGTGAAATGATTCATATGCATTCATTGATGCTTCGTCTAGATGCATATTAAGAAATATTTTTATGCAAAATCCTTCTCAATTCTTCACAAGCCTTTAGATGAAAGGAGTTGCAAGTGAACTGTCGCCACTGTTGGCTGTTATGCGAGACCTTAATGTCATTTTGATTACGGCAAACGACATAAATTCGGCTCGAAAAACAACGTTTGTCACCGAGTGCGATCTCATAAATATTTTAAAAAAATGCAATGTCGTTCCCATTATGCAAGAAAGCGTTACTAAAAATGGTCGAATCTCAAGAATAAAAAGCGCTCTCACAATCGATGTCAGTCTTCAACCTGATAAAGAATCAAAAAAAGAATCCCTCTAACACTTCTACCCACGGAATTCAACAATCCCTTCAAACCGCATCCATCTCGATTGAACACAGTTTTTGTGCAAGTGCACTACGACTTTGCTAATCCTCGAATTGTATCCATCTCGATTCGACATTGTCAGATTGCTACAGCTGTATCTTGATGAAAACATGAGCAATCATATACTTCTTTGCAAGCAATAATGTTGAAAAATGTAACATTTGTTCCTTTGCTTAGCCAAAATGGTTGTTTCCCATTAAATGAAGCTGGCTGGGGATCCTATATATCGATGGCCATTCTCGATCGCAGACGTCTCATTTTGGCGAATTTAGCAATGTTGCTATCGAAAGAACGCATGCCTATTCGAATGTATGATGTAAGCTTTAATCGTTTCTCTGCATATCATAATCATGCTCGAAATCCCAATGAAACTCGCAAAAAGTTCAAAAACGATAGCGGTTCATGTTTTCTCTACTTGATAACGAGTTTAGTGCTGAGTGAATATTTCTTGCAAAATCTCTTACTATACTATAGCAGAAAGAAGTCTTTGCAATGCGGTGGAACGCCCGATCGTGGTAGCGCATCAACGTGATGGGACGACACCCTCCCTATTCGACTGCATCTATACGACCTCTATCCTGAAATTCTGAGCTGAAATTTCCGAAGCCAGCAGTACTCGAGCTCCATAATACCTCGTTTTTCTGCTAGCAACTAACTAACGACTTCACAACCACGCATAAGTCCAGGCGGAAGAACTTGTGAGATAGGTGTCTCAAAATGTGATTCTGGTATTTTCATGTACCGGATGCAGCAATTCAGAATAATTCAAGATACCAAACTCTTCCAACTCACCATGCGCCAGTTGTGAAAACCGAATCACCTGACCTTGTTGCGCACAAACACAGCCCTGGCGAAATTTGCATGCAAGATTCGAAGTTATGCGAGGTGGTCAAGCGAAAGATGGAGACCAAAATTCGAAACTGCATGGCATTGCCCAAGTCGGAGGCTTCCGAAATATCTAAGTTATCCAATATGGAGCACATGCGGATCACACGCTAGCAGTTTCTCGTTTTGGTCAACGTTAAGCTGATGCTATAGTGTCCGCTCGTCCAATTTAAGGTAGGAAACGTGAACATAAACTTAATCAAACCAGAGATATTGTTTCGATTTAAAACTCTTTTGTGAATAAAGCAATTAGAGTGCGCAGTTAACGTTAACGCACTTTACTGCATCGCGCTATAACCTGAACTCAAACTCAATATTCATATCATTCTTTAAACTCTCATCGGTTGCTCTCACTATTCGGCTATCTTCCCACAGAATCGGTTTCGAAGAGAATGTGCTAAAGCATGATGTGTAATAACTCCCGTTGAACTGTTGACCTTTGCAGATAAACGCGCTGTTCGATTATTGCATTTTGCTGGATGTGTATTTGAACGAGCGATCATCGCAGCGATTCCAATTAAGAGCAAAAAAACTTGCATTGCCTGGCAACTATTGTTGGCAGTCGGCCTCTGCCCTCTAATCCTTCGTTTCCCTCAACTTCTGGATTCAGTGAACAAAATTACAGCGAACGAATTTTTCTATGCATTGGTCGCGAAGAGAAGACAGTGAATGCTGCGAGGAAACATCCTAGCCGCTTTTAGATGACTTTTTTGTGTTGGTTGCATATTTGGTCACGTAAACGAAGCAGCAAAATATTCCGCATATATCCACCTTTTACACAATTCTTCATTTGGACCGCATTAGATTTTAAATTTGTAATAAAGATATTTTTAGAAGCATGAAACCGAATTCTGAAATTTCAGAGGTTCAGAAACACGCCGCCAGAGTCACTCCCTAAATTCTCCCTAAATTATTCCAACTTGTGACCGCTACAAAATCAAGATTTAGTCGGATTTTTGGGCTTCCATGAAAGTTTTATGACAATATTATAATTTGGATTTTTTCAAGCCTGGTTTGCCTGAATTTCAAACTTTTCAACCTTTATTTAGGTTCTTTTGGAGTTTTTTGAAAAAAAACTACTGCGATTTTCCGAGCAATAGCTGATCTCCTTTTTGTTATTATATATCGAGGAAGAAAGTGGAAATGTCGTTATAGTTAGCCAGAATAGCAATTCTGAAAAAGTAAGACGGCAACATTTTTTCACTTAAATTCACATTTTTATTTGAGGATGCTGAGAAATTTGGATCCAAATCATGTGCGATTTCGAACAGCTGTCTAATTTGCTTTATAAACGTTACTTTTCTGCAAATAACGTTTAAAGTATTCCGTTTCAAATCGACCACAGATATTACTTTCTACAGATAATTTATTGATCATTATAGTATTTTAATGTGTTCAAACTCCATCAATTACACACTGCAACTATGACAAGTTTTGAAATTTTTGAATAAAAAATTGAATTTTTCGAACGATTTTTTCGCCGTGAAAAGCAAAAAAAAAAGTTGGCGCATATTATTTCACCTAAGGCAACCGATGCTGCTGTAGTTGTTTTGCGTTCAATCTCTTTTATGAAACAATGGACATCTTCAAGCAACCATTGGCGCTTTGTGTCTCATTATATCTTTCTTTTTTGCTTTTTTTTCAATTTGTTTCGCGTTCAATTTCCTTCGCGCTCTTAAAACTTAATAAAAATTCTCCCTAGTGAGCAATGGCGAAACTCTTCCTCATAAAATTACTGCTCCTTCTGTTCTAAATTTGCAATTTCTCAACTACCCTCAAGGTTTAATAAGCATCATTCTCCTTTGATTTTAAATAGACCTAAGTTTAACTATTTGGCTTCTAGACAAAAGTGTTAACATATATTGGCATCAAAGGGGCATAGAGGTGGGATCGGAAGTTCGAGCAGTTGCGCAGTGAATTAGGGCCTTCTCTTTGGTAAAGAAATGCCGAATTTGGAGCACCTGCTGTAGTATGCTACTTTTTTCATATATTATTTTTTCACAACAGATGCCTTTGAAAAAGATCATTCAATATGTCACTCTGCAACTGCTTGTCGACCTCACATACGCCACTTATGACTACTATTTAACCATCCTCATGCAGTATTTATTATAAAAAAGCGTGTTTAAAATAACTCGTCGAGCAATTAGTAAATGTTTATGCTGATAATACCGTTGTTAAGTATTTGTCGCGTTATACATATTCACCAAAACTTCTATGAGTATCTCATGAAACGTACAGTCTATGACATAAATAGCTCATATTATCTTCGCATCGAAAAAATAAGGTCCCGATGGACCTGTAACAAGTATGCGATGAGAGATTGTTTTAAACAATCACTGATGTATCACAAAAAAAGATGACGAATCACGCGCAAATAAAAATAAAACTTGGCGCGCCATATTACTGGTCGGTTTTTACCATCAAAAAACTCCTATTCACTGAATCATCACTAACTGTTCTTTTTTCAATAATGAAATGAAATGGATCTGTATTCATATTATGGGAATGCAATCAGAAAAACAGGAATGACCAGATACCCTGTGAGAGCAATCAAATGTTCGGCTATTTGATCGGTGCATAAAATCGAAATTCGGGACGTTTCATTAAAAATCGAAATCAAATTCCATAGTTTGATCATTCTCCGCACGAAGTGAAATCACTTCTAAGCTACAAACTTCATGAACGAAATTCAGAAGTATTGATCATTTTGAACGTAGAAATCGCGATACGGAGAGCAAATACTGCTATCGCCACTCCTCGTAATGTTTTGCCACATGCCACAACAGTTTAGGTTGGTCTTCTCGTCTTCTGTTCCATTGGCATGCAAAAACGGTTGCACATAGCATGGTACTGCGAATTTTGTCGTCGCTAATTCACGTATTGCCGAAAATGTTGCTGATGCACCGCCAAGTACACCGAACACTGAAAAAACTTTGCAATAAACTGGAAGCAATTTCAGAGATCATCAAAGCCCTGGTTCCGTTATCTAGAAATATTTAAAAATTTCCTCGAAGGTTCGAGCGAATTCATTCGTCTAAGAGCTGATTGCTTCTTGTTTTGTTTTCACATCAGCATTTTCAGCTCCAAAATAACGGCATGAATCGACAATACATGCACTGTCTTTTACATATCACACGTTTCATTCTTACGTCGTGCTGTATTACAATATACTCTGCATATTGCAGGATATGTGCATTTAAAGGAGACCTGGTATAGAACGAAAAAGTAGCTGATGGAAAAGTAGTGCACTTGGATAGAACAGTTGATCACTTTTGATGGCACAATGCGGAAGAGTTCATCCGCCTCAAAATGCGCTGTTTTTCTCAAAATGTTTCTCTTGTAGTCACTTGTGAGGTTTAATAAAACGCAACAGACTGTAAGAAATCAGATATAGTAGAGCAGAAGCGACTATTACGGTAGAGTGATCTTTGGGAAACGTAAATTATATTACAACATATCAGCTACTTTTGTGATAGAACACGGAAAAGTGCACCTAGCGCAGAAGTTGGTAACTGCTATTATGCGTTTCATGCAGTATTTTAAAGGCTCCAAGAAGAAAACATTATAAAGCGCAAAACTGAAGAAATTCTGAATAAGTGGGAATGATTTTAAATTTTGCAATAACTCACCAATAACGAATCCACATGCAGCCAATCGAATCTTGGGAGACTGCGTTAGGACTCTAAAAATATGAAGTTAAACTTTTAAATGTTATCACTTTTTACAAACTGTTTTAAATGTTATTGTAATTTTTGTATTTGTTGTCAATACTATCACTGTAATTTTAAAAGATAATATTTCAACAAATTCAAAATTCGCATAGAATTTTGATTCCCTTTTCCCCTTAAAAATTGCGGTAGAACGTCAAATTTCAATTATGCAATTCAGATTCATCCACAATGCAGCAAATAACTTGAATCGGTATTCTGCTTCCAGAAACATGCATGAACACAAAACGCGGTGGTGTAATTGTACCTAACGGTTTGTGACAAGGTTTATCGAATATTCCCAAGCCGTTGAACTCACTGAGGGTTTCGTTGACATAAGAAATCCTGTCTTTTTTGTTTCATAAAAAATGCCAAACGAACTTCATTTTTATATTTCTGCGCGAGATAACAATCGAGCAGAATATCTCAGTAAAGAGATCCGACGAATTAGTATAAAATAAAAGTGTAGCCACTTACTCCATGAATGTGGGTGGCTTATCAGCGTCGACCTGGCTTCCCTTTTGCTGCAGGGATTTCTCTTCACCGAGTGTGAGGTAAAGGTAAAAGAGCGCCGGAAAAACAAGTGAGGTGAGTGTAAGTGTCGATCCGCCAACGATATTAAGAAGGGGACCAAAAGTTGGTAAGCTCTCCGCAACAAATATTACCGCGATCATTACAGCCGTTCGCACAGCAGCTCTTTGCCAGCAGAATCCTGAACAGAATACGTAGTCAAAATCATATATGGTGTAGAACCAATAACTTAAGAAAGTAACGAATAGCCTCTGGTCTTTCTGTGGTGCATACGGTCATCTATAACCAGTAAGCTAAGCTCATTCAGAACATCAAATCAAAAAACAGTTCGTCTGCTAGCAGTACGGTTATTATCAAGGTGGGCTGCACCATCTGAAACTCTAAGGGAAATTGTTGGTGGATCTGAACAATGTATAGGCTTCCCTAAGTTTTAGGAGTGGAAGGCACTATCCAACAACAACCATTTCGCGGTACGGTCTTGTAAAATTTTTTCAATGTTTCAACCAAAGGACTTTCAGCTCTGCGAAATTTCCATGCCCTTCAAAAACACGTATGTCTTCTTCTAGCACATTTCACGGCCCTCTTTCTGGAATGGTTGAGCCCACACCGGAACCTCAACAAAAAGCTTCTTTATCGACTACACTGCCCTGGTCTCTGCAAATCGAATTTCTCATCGCCTTCCCACTCCCTAGCCCATTTCCCTTCTCGTTGCGATTTCCTCGGCAGAAGACAATTCTTTCGATTCAAAAACACTTATTGTGCCAGAAGCTGAATACTTTCCTCCTCGACTTTGCTGCCAGCGTCCCTCCCTATTAATCGCCCATCGACATTTTTGTTGAGGACTCCATCTAATTTCCCGTCAAACTTTTTGTTGCCAATAGAATCTCCGTCTGCGAAACCTCTTTTTTATATCAGAAGAAGAATAGAAGTGGAAGTTTTTTAATTTCTAGCGATTGCATTAATCGGTGGCTGCTAAACAAATGAGCAATAAGAAATATAAAATAATGGCTTTATCCCTCTCAGGAACAGTATTGATCGTCAACTGTAATCTGTTGACTGACCTGTAGCACTGGAAGCATTTGTGACAGCGAAAAATTGCAAAAGTGCTGTCATCTGAGCTGTTTAAAAATAATCGATATTAAAGGAGGTCTTACAATGAATAAGAATACTTACGCTGTGGAACTCGCAGAATTTCCTCGATTTCCTGATTCAGAGGATTGAAAATGATTGTGAGGGCGAGGATGCAATGTAGCGTGATAAGAATATTAACCGCCTGTTGAATGCCTGTTATTTGTAGAGAATTTATAATTGAATCTTGTATTGAGTTGCCATAAGTCATAAAGCCCATAATGGATACTGGGATATACATGCATGCGACAGCTGAAATTGATAGTTGAAAGGTATCGCACTTGTTTATGTCGCTGAATAGAAATGAGCTTTCTATGAGTAGAAAATATCATAGGTAAGTGTTAAGTAATAACGGATCGGTAGGAATGCCGCTAGTTTCATTTACCGACAAATTTTTTAAGAAAGAGTTCGATTTATTACACAATTTCTGCACCGATGAATTATTTTGATTATTTTTCTAAGGCTTGACTGCAAATAAAATGCATTTTTTGAAGTTAAGTAAACTGAATAGGACAGGACAGATAAAATTTGGCTGATGGGGCGGGACTTGAAAATGGCAAATCTGCCGTTATTACTGCTTTATGAATGTACGCTTCAAATTCGCATATATGACTACAATGCGTAATGCACATGGTCTGTTGATTGCTTCAATTTTAGAATAATTCAGCACTAATTTAAGTGCAAATCGTCCCAAAATGTTCAATAATTTTCTGTACTAATGCAATGGTTTATTTCTAATTTATGCGGTTGAAGATTCTGAATTCGATAGAAAATGATATTGTGCACCTGCAAAGGCTAATATTGATGAACGATTGAAGTGATAGGGTTTGCGCATATCGTGCACGATCGTAGGGAACGCTGCATGTCCGCCATATGAGAACAGCAGCGTGCCTAAGCCGAGGAAGTAGTTCGTAATGACAAGTTTGTGATTAACGCCTCTTTCAGGCGCACAAGTACTATAGTCGAGTCCCGCACCAATAATTACCAGAGTCAACGCACCGGTCGTCGTTACCATTGCAGCGACAACTGCCCACCTGGAAACTGCTGATCCTAGTGGCTAAATACTATGTGAAAGATTCTTCGACCTTTTGCATAAATGGCTGAAATTCCCGATTAAGATACCATGGATATACGAGCAATACATCAGCCCTCAAATAAATCGCGGAAGGCTTGATCGCTGACGTTCACCTCGAACACGTATTTCGATGAGCATTTTGTGTGCGCATAAGCAGCTGCTTCCAATTATACGATGAACTCATGGAAATGGCTGCCAATTTGAGGGCATGAAGACCAGTTCTCTTTCGAAATGAATTTTGCAATTGTGCATTGTGCATGTAATATCAGCAACTGCATTCGCCTATTTCGCCGTCTTCTTCAGCTTACAATATTCAGCGGCTCGGTAAACGTTGTAAGTTTCGTTGCTCTTTAACTTTCGTCGTATTCGATATTATTAACTTGATATGGTAATCGAAATTAACTAAAAATTCGAATGACAACTATTATTAACTGTAAATGTTATTCATTAATTAATAGCGGCATTTATCAAATTCGTTGGCATTGAGACTAATTTGCAGTAATGTTCATTTAGTCATTAATAGTGGTTACTGAGCAGAAAAATGGTGAAATGAAAAGAAACTAGCTAATGCTCACAGGTGCAGAAGCAGTGCGTAAGCAAGCTGATAAATCGCAACCACTGCACACGACGTTATTCCCTGTTGTGAGTTGGCACCGACCTCACTCCAACAAACTTTGAAAGGAAATCACACCTTGTTAATTTTACAGGCGAAAGTTGTGAAAAAAGATTATAATAACCTGCAATGTACTTTTTGCAACTGCCATATTCTACAATGTGCTTTTTGAGCTATAACTAAAGCAGTACTTTGGTGCAATGTTTTAGAGTGTGCGTCAAAGAAACATAGCCAGCAATGGTGCTTTAGGTAGCAGTGGTTAGCAGTGTTACGAAGAACTGAAGCAGTAGGTAAGTTATTTCTTGGCACACGCGTGTGTGTGCCAAGAAGCATTTTTTCTATGGAGGGAAAATTTTTTTAGAATCTTTTAAAAATTCAACCAGCAATGAATCACGAGCAGTTGTAACTCATGAAAGGCTGAGTTATGAAAGCAATAATGAAGGTTTCAAACAAATTCAATTAAAACATGGAATGATTTTTCTAAAATTGCACTGCTTTCGAAATCAGTTGAAATTAAAAAGCCTTTTTTCATCCTCTACGATCTAGGCTTTCTTATCCAGCAATCAGGAGATGTAATCATAATATGTTTGCTACAAGTGACCAATTCCTTCAAGGCCGTAAAATATTTCGGCATAAAATCGAAGCTGATTCTCTGAATTTTCCCACCCACCGTATTTCATTATAGCGTTTCTGACTTTGAACTGTCTGCTCGCTCATTCTAAGGAAATGCAGCAAATACTGAAAAAATGAGGAGAAGAAATTCGATTTATGCATTTTGTCTTTTTCTTTAAAACTTCAACAGAGCGGATCGTTGCTATCATTGTTAGCTAAAAACGAAGCAAATAAAATTAACTCAGAAATGAGCAAAAAAATCATAATCGATAAAATAAATGGTTATTACTGTGCGCATTATGGAGTGGAAAAACTATTGGTTTGTCGTTTGTTTGTTTCACGTCACCAATTCAATGAACCTTTGACAAAGCCATCACAGCGAATACTTTTTTTTTGCCTACTTTTTTGAAACTTTTTGAACTGTTCATGAGTACTTTCCGATACAGAGATTAAAATATTTTTAGTTCGGGCGAAGTGCTTTTCGACATAAATATAATTTCATTCATTTCGTGAAAAAATGAATAATTGAAGCTTTCGGGATATTCGATAAAATATTCTTCAAGCTCGTTTTCCAAAATGTGAATATTATAATTGAAGACTTTTCTATGATAGTATTGTAAAGCGAAGTGGAAAATTTTACCAGAAATCCTGTGGAGATTTGAGGAACGTTAATGGCAAAAGGCCAACTCCAACAATGATTATCAAATAGCAATAGGAGAAATTCACACTGAAGAACGCTTTGAGAAAATCGCCGATATTTTTCGCCGATAGCAGCAAAAATACAACTGCCGTACCAAATTGTGTTATAGCGATACATGCGGATACAATATTCCTTCAAATATTTTTTACAATTAATCAACTATATCGATTGCAAAAAGAGATCAGAATTATTGGAATTAAGAGACTAGAAAATTAGCGAAAGCCTTTCTTCTTAAGTGGAAAGACTGAAGCTTTTAAACGAAGTTACAAAACTTAATGAGTCAGTTCAAGCTTACTTCGCTTTATTTTGTGTTGAATTTCATTAGATTTTAGTAAAAGTAAGATTTGTGTGAATGGACTACGCCATCAAACGAAATCTGTATTGTATGGCAAACAGTGCAGTACTGGTTTAATTCAGGCCAGATGTACGTCAGTATACCACTCATTATACTTGGTTTCTTTGGTAAGGATATCGAACAATTCTAGGAAAAATACTCATCAAGAGTTAGTCTAGTGAAAAGGCGAACAGGAAACTTCAGAGAATAGGCACAAGTTTAGATTTTTCGCAATTAAACCTCAGATCGGTCAAATAAGCATATTTACTTGCGCTCTTTGCAGCAATCACTTTTCACTTTGAAAGCTTAACTTCACTAACTTTGCGAATATCTCAAAAATTTAAAAAGTTTGCTCATTTCGTTAGAGAGGAGAATATTACTTTGTAGCATTTCCGCAATGTGCGATTATTGCTGCAGTGCAGAATATGTAAGCAATCTTACTTCACAACGGTACCCATTGCGCGTGCACCCATTTCTGGATATGGCTTTCGGCAATGTTCACGATATTGTGGCCATCGTCTTTGTAAGATCACCCATGAATCTCCAAGTAAGACCGATGTATACATAGTGACAAGGGTCATTATGACAGCCAATACCAGACCAGGATAAAAATCTGAAATTGCATATGCGGAAATATGGTCGATTAATCTTTTAATTTAAAAATTTATATGGTCTTTTTAAGATTTATGAGAGCGATCAGTGCAGAGACATCTGGAACGAGAAACAAAAAGTGAACAGCAAAGAAAGGCAAAAGAAGACAAAAGGATCATGAGCGTCTTAATGCTCCGAATGCTTTATCGTTTTAATGAACATAAGAAATCGGCTTTCAAGGCAATTTGGACCATGTAATCGGCTCATTTTGCATTTCAGTTCTTAGCTGTGCGTTAAAATACTCAACTGAGATGCTTAAGTGATGATATGATCAAGACTGAATTTGTGTTTCTTTTAAGAATAGCAATATTTAAAATCCTGATTTGGTGCCAATAGGGACTGCATCAACTTCCCTCTCAAAATCGAAAAATGAAATCGAATTTCTATCGGTTCTTTGTTAATATTTTTTTGTTCCGCGTGACTATCTTTTCGCACGTAAACGTCTAGCACAAAAGAACTCTACTCCTTATCTATAATTAGCAATAAGAGGGTAGCATCAAATGAGACTCTAGAGATAAATTGCTTTACTCCGCCAGAAAGCTTTTTAGAACGATGCTGTCACTGATTAGAAACGCTGCAGAGCATTTTTTTGCATATACTAGACAGCATTAAACGAACCGCACTATCACTGCCCTTTTCTTGCCCACTACAGTAGTGCGAATACCGTCTATTAGTCACAGGTGAAAAATATATTCCAGGAAGTGGGAGAAATTTTCGAAATGAACTAATCAAGCAGAACACTTCTCCTAATGGTTCTTCAACATTGCCTATTCCATGATGTCAACAAAAACGTGAGGTCATCGACTTATAAATGAATAATTTTGCAAGGTTAAATACTGTGGATTTAATAATTCCATATATTACAGCAATGGTTTCATCACTTAATTATCATATTGGATTAATTTTTATTCACAGGGAAAAGTTGTTGTTTCATACCAGTTGTTGTATCACTGAAAATCCTGCTAGAATTAGCAACTAGAAGCAGAATGCGACTGAGAAATAAAATTCAGCTCCGCGCACATCCATGACTTTATTGCCATTGTCAGCAGTAATTTATTTGGTTCAGTGATTGAATGTCACGGAAACAATAAACTTGTTAAGGATTTTTTGCATCAAAAATTTCTGAGCAATAAAGAGCACAACATGTTGATTTGTTGCACGAGTAGAGACGGCGATAGAAATGATGAGATGTTTCGGAAGGCAGCAGCGTTTCGGTGAAAGAGGAAACACGGCTATAATGCTAGGAACAAAGTAGCAGTCCCATTCCTTCACTTTGAGTTCAGCGGGACGTGAAGGCTCGTTGTTCAAACAAGAAGCAAAAAGCGTTGAGAAAGCTTGTTACCCATTTGTATCATCGCTCCAGGCAATGCGACAATACCGCCACCGGCGATATCTCCCATGACGAAAAGTGCAGTCACAAACCAACCGAGGCCTTTTTCGTTTTGATGCTTCCCTTCCTTTCCATCTCTTGCAACCATTGCAATCGATGAGTTAGTAATGGAATTTTCCGACTTCTCCTTATCCATTTCCTGCAACAAATATCTCCTTGCTAATGTTTTCGAGAATGAGGGAATCTGTCAATATTGCGTGTTTAAGCGATGCATGTCTCATAAATTCTTTAGTGTCAAGAAACATTTTTGCGTTGTCAATCAGCCTTTTTGGAAGATTTTTGCGGATGCAAAGGCAGTCAAAGTGCTAATCTGAAGAAAAAAAGTATCACGAAAGAATCCATCGGAAGGAAGAACATTTATCAAAGGAAAATCCCATTATCGCAAAACGTGTCAAAACTTGATGGAAGCATAAAATTTGCATAATCGAATTCTTGAGCCCAACGTGATCATCATCGCATGATATTACGGAATAATAAGAAATAATATTGTCGCAGGTATGCAATATTCTCCTCATGACTTCATGATAATGATATAAATCAAAAGACCATTGTGTCCATAGATTTTTGTTCGATGACGTAAGTACACGTAATTCAGGGTGTTTTTTATAATTGTATTCACGTCAGTGTCTGTTGGCTCCACATTGATTGCTAGCTAATCAGCGTTTCATTAAAATATTCACTAAAATACAAGCTTGCAGCATTTTCCCAATACTGTTATCTCAGTGAACTTTTTCAGTGCACTTTTTTGCATCTCACCCTCTCACATCTACGCAAAAACCAGCATAGACACTGCCCATACAGTGCGATTAATTCATACAGGCAACCGCAATTGTGCGCCATACAATAACTGCACAGCTGACATGTTCGTGCTATCTAATTTACAGAGTTTTCTGCAAAGTCCACCCAACTGATGCATTGCACTACCCTCCAATTGATCCATTCATGGTTTGTAGGCTGAATATGCGAAAACTACTGATTTCCAACGATTTCTTTTTTTGAACAGGTTGAAGGAAACAGAAAAATTCCTTGCAGAATTTGCGCTGAAATTTGAAACGATATAGGTGTAATGCTAAAGACTTATTGCCTTTACTCAGGATAATGCCCACTTATCTGCCCAGGTGCGAATTTATTGTTACCATAAATTCGAGAAGAAATGTAGCATACTTTTCTCGACTTTTAGATAGCATCCATGGTTTAAGATGTAAGTTATATTTGAGTATGAAAAAGTTATAAGAAACCTATCCATAATATTCCCGGTCAGACCTATAGAACTTCTGGAATCTTTTCATATGAAAGAGAGTGAATTTGTTTTCGATAGCCCGTATAACTGAAGCGTTAACACATATGCAAACATATCAAGCAATAGCCAAAATTGATTAAGCTTAAAAAGTTGTTCTATATTGGCGAAGCGAACTTTCAAAGATTTTTGAAGCAAATTTCGTTTCATCTATTCCACTGACAATCATTGTTATAATCGTGATCGATTGCAATTAAATATCATTTGCGCTTTTCACCTTATGGTCCGCTGTAAGCTTAACGTTTAAGAAATATTTTTGACTAGTTATTTCCACTCTTCTGCTATGTGAACGATCTGATTCATATCATTTCTTTCACCTATTAAGAAGATTATAAAATATTTTAAGAGCGATTTGAAGTATCTGCAAGGCGAAGGAAGACTCTGTGGATAATCAAGCAGAGGATCATATTCTGCGTGATAGTCGTCGTCGCTGCAGGGACTGAAATGGGCGAGGTGGGATGTGGTGGGGGAGGGACTGATTTTTTTGTAGCACCAGTGTTTTCCAATTCCTTTAATTGCAAATAATTGCTTTCATAAACGGAAATAAACATGAGTAACAAAATGGTTGATCTTTGATTTAAAAGGATTGAATGGTAACATATGCAAGATGTTCATAACGTCATCTATTTACCAGTCTATTTAAAATCATTGGTTTGATTTAATCGTCGCATTTCATGTGAGTGCAATATGCCCGATAACGTTGAGAGGTGAATTATGCCAGCTTAGAAAATTAGAAAGGCACGTGAATTGCAATGTTAAATATTAATTAAGTGGGAAAATTATTGCACTTTTTTCACAATTTCACATTGCATTGCTGATAATGAGAATAAAGAACATGAGAGAAAAAAATTGCATGCATTTTGCCATGTTTCGTGTTATTTTAAAAAGCACATATTGTATTTTGTCAATGCAGTGCCTACCTTATTCAATCTATTCTTTCGACGTTATAAAAGTCTCAGCACAAAAATAATTTAGAAGAATTAACAAATAGAAGTTGCGCAAATGCTACTAGTGCACTTGAATTCGATAGCTTGATGCTTCGGAAATTTGGCTCAAGAATCCGGGATCAGGAAAAACGTCACCACATTTGGCATATAGTCCGGAAAGTTCTTTGCATTCACCATTCATTCAATTACCGTCACGTGGCAATGGTATCTGTGTACATAAATGGGTGCGTTTACAATGTTTCACTTTAACAATAGCCACGAGTGTTCATTACAATACATGAAAATTCCTTCGCTCACTATTGCTGATATAGTATATAAGTCAAACATTTGCTGTTGCTTGTTTTCCTCAGACGACTCGAGCATGGCTCTCCTTTCATTTAGTACAGGGACAAAGCCGAATATGTGATACAAAATGAGACTCCACATGTTGAATAGTGAGGATAACAATGCTTGACAAATTCAACAATCGAGATAATAAGCGCAGCTCACAATTTCGGCAACAGCGAAGCGAGCTCATATACGCAACTACGGCCACCGTTTAAGTCTGAGCAGGAGACAGAGCATGGATAGCAAGGTATGCAATTTCATCGACGATTCGACATGGTTTTAATTTTAAATTTTGTGATATAACAACAAAACGACTCCTGTTTTGGTGTTGACCACAACTTCTTTCATTCATCACAAAAGAAAACGCCCAGAAATAACAATGCAATAAAATTCACGCAGTTATTAGTAGACAACAACAAACGAAGCTCTTACCAATGTCTATAGGCAATTGTTTGTATCACATAAATAAAATGCAACGGCAGTAGTGTTGTGATCATCATTAGAAAGAGAAGGGAATACAATCGAAAATTTATTCAAATATGCGAATATTTAGTTCAACCTATTGTATTATTCTACTGCTAATCAACATGAGAAGAAAGGTCATTAAGAAAATGTTTGCATCTATTTCGTAGCCGTTCTTATTCTATGAAACAAATGATAATTCAGTTCGGAGTAGAACTTTTTCTCCACAAAAAACTTTTGACATTCAGGAGGTGCCAAGTGTCACTTTCTATTCACCAATATACATGAAATGCAACCATAAAATAACTAATGGAAGCAATGACCATCGAAAGTTAGCAGTTGTAGCTATGAGTCGCTGGGAACGCTAACAATTTCATCTAAAATGAGGCCGATTCGATGGTTATGAAGGGGGGATCAGTCAAACATTTTATGCCGCAATTAGCCTACCAGTTAGTGCCATCATCGCTCTCTACAAAAGCACACACCAACAACTTCCCATCAGACACATCATATATGGCTCATCCCTACAACGACAGTCTATACAATTGAATGTACCGCCGATATCAAACACTCATTAATCAGTTATTAATGTATAAGCCGAGCACATTTCTCTCTTAGTCTTCAACAATGAATATTATTGTTTTGTAAGAATAAACCACAGAGAATAAAAGATAATTATTTTGCTTATACGACATAAGAAGCTTTGTTATTTTTATGGAACCGCTCACTGAATGCAGCAGATTTGCTTTAAGCAGAAAAACTGAATTCTCTTCAGAAGAGAAGAAAAGAAAACAATTTTTCATTGTCATTTTCGAATAATTCGTCTTTCAGGGAAATGAGACTTACTCACATTTTGCTATACGTACGTCGAAAACAACAAATATTACATAAAGCTGTATAAAACTTCATAAAGCAGCACTTATTATGCAATTTACATTTGATGCATTTGACTTTCTCAAAAAAAAAAAAAAAATTTAAGAAGAATAAATAAAATATCGCGCAAAATTTTCTAAATTTCCAGTTATAAACCAGGAAATGAAGCATATACAGCATTCTATTCATCTTCCACATATATTTGGCAAATACACAGTAACTCAGCAAGTTCTGAGGCTGTAGGAGAGACCTGGTGATCGCCAAGAAGTTGGCTGCCACTTGAGGGAAAGAAAGATTTTGAGAGCGTCAACTTCTTGTGGCTTCTTTTTATAGGACCGTTATAAAAGGTTGGAGATTTGAGTTATTCAGTTGAATGAGGTGGTTGCGATAGGTGAATGGAGATGGATGTTTATACCCTTCACAGTGCACTTCTTCAAACAATCCCACAAATAAAGAAGTATCGCGTTCATGTCGGCATCTCTTATTCATGCATCAACTTTTGCGCTTTTCTTATGTGATGTTCAGAGATCATTGCATAATATGCAATGTGCCACTTATGCAAACGAATAACAATTGAGTAAAGCACGTATAATTCAATGGAGCTAGTAAGGAAGCTTCGGTAATAGTATAGGAAGGTGTATATGAGCTATCAAAAGAAATGCCAAACGCCGTTGCCATCGCAAACAACTGTTATTCAAAAAGAGACCATCAAACGCTCAAATATTTGATTAGCCACTCATTCAGTGCGGAAATTTGCAAACTAAAGTCGTTAATTCCATAATCTTTTATACACCAACTCCAAATAAAAGTGCAATTAACAATACGAAGCACAAGGGTGATTTTTGATGAGTTGTTATTTCAGATACACTTCTTCCCGAATTTTGGTCATTCCTCTAATTGTTCGAAGAAGAAGGTTGATTTATGAAATAGTAACGACTAGCTTACAAAAAGGAATCAAAAGCATCGAAAATCTGCTCAGATACAGCACCGTTTAACTCAAAAGAAGAGAAAATAAATGCAGATTGAGAGCTTCAAGCCAAAACATAGGTGGAGCAGTTAAACAGGCCAGCAGAAAATGAACTCAATGAGATAGTATAGAAAATGCTTCGTAAGCACTAAATCCTCTTCTGGCTTTGTGTGAATAACCGTTTAGGCGCACATAGTGGATCAAGAGAAACAAAGTTGGATGAAGAACGATTAAATGACGTGCCACATCTGAATAATTGCTAGCGCCCATTCCGTGCGTGAAAGTTTGCATTATATTTTGCTTTGGAGAGACTAATTGCCTAGAATATTTTCGCAAAAAAAAATGATTTTTTTTCAACTTTGTAGTTAGGAACCTCCGAAATAATCATATATTATTAAAGTGACGATGCTTCAAAGAGATAACATTACGTCGTTGCCATATTAATTCGTCTGTGAACGCGAGCAATTACTTCGATAATTAATAGCACTTTGATCATAGCTTGAAAGCTCTAACTTCACCTTTGCCATTATGGAATGCTTAGCGGAAAAAGAACAGTCTCGAAAGGTAATTTTTAATAAAATGTTCATTAAATGGTCGCATGAAGTGGTTTTGGTCATCCAGCCTTGAGAGGTTTGTTAGGAAACTGAAGAGACATTCAAATTAGCTAGCCACAGTATGCAGTTGTACAAAATTTGCCCACTGCACGAAGTAGTTTCTTAGATATGGTCACCGAAACGGGCACAGTAATGCTTTCATATTGTTGACTAATCCGATGTCTCAATATATCTACAGAAAGACTATATAAAGAGGCGCTGCTTTGTAGCAAGTTGACTGAGTGCTCAGTGATGACCCTAATCGATGTGCTACTGCAATGACGACTGCTCAGTGGGACATCCTTCTTGTATGGGAAATGCAATGAATTTTTTGATATATGCCGGGAACAGTTGGATTTATTGCGTGTGCCAAATTGTAAAGACCCGTACGCTACGGCGAATTATATTTTATTATAACCTCAACACTTTACAGCAAATATTTACAGCATTGTTAATTGATTACTAATCAGTTGCGAGAGTCACATCGCACTTTTTCAAACTCACTTGCATATTTTTTCGTGTCCATATTTTATATGAACTGAAAAAGTGCAAAGAAGTTTGGCGAAAAAAGAATATTGCCACCTTCTTTCGTTCAATGAAAGGTTTAAGCTTCTTGATAAAAAGAGTAAGCATCGTTACAAAAATTTCTTGAATGGACTGCGATAAAGATGGAGATTCAAAAAATAAAGAATTCTATAGGATTTCTGAGTTTTGTCGAAGGATGCACAGTATAGCGTTGGCAAGTAAAAAATGTAGGCGTGCGATGCGACAGCAAATATACAGCTCGAAACCGATCCATAATGCACATAATTTTTGTTGATATTTTACTAGTGTGGTGACTTAGTTGTACTGATTATAAAAGTCTGTGTAAGGACTGCACACTGATATGTCGTCGTATCTGGAGATGTTCTGCCATCTGCCACAGCAATTTGTGCTCTTTTCGAGTGCAACCTCTGACGTAGTAGTTACGAATGGTTGTACATAGCATGGCATCGCGAACTTTGTCGTAGCCAGCTCTCCAATTGCTGAGTAAATTGCTGCCGCACCACCAATGGTTCCTAGCACTGAAACCGCATATGCAATGAATTACTTATAGAAGTTTAACTCGTTCTTCATGAATAAATTGAAGAAAATTTCGTACCTAAAAGGTAGTCGCTATAAAAATTAGCACACGTAAAGATTATTGCCTAAACTATACTCTGGTTTTCTTACTTCAGTGATAAGAGGGAGGAATGTACGCACTATGGGCTATAAAAAGATGTGTGATAATGCATATTGCCATAAAATTTCTCATCAGGATAAGTGCAAATATTTCAGCACATCTTCAACACCACATCTCCGCTCCAGAATAAATCTTTAAACGATCGAATGCGAAAGTATTTTAGTCCATTAGGATCGCAGCATTCCGTTCTGTCGTACAGATGAATGCAATGTTGCAAACTGGAGTACACTCAACCAATGGATCCACTGCTATTAACTTCTAAAAACTTTGCGATAAAGTACAGTACGCAACACGAACCAAGAGCATAAAAGGATTTTGGTTTCCTTCAGCGATCCTCAAAATCCCTATTAGACAACATTCGCTAGTCCACATCGACATTGCACATTGCAAAGGTGTTGCAACTGGATGGATGTATCAAGCAAGGGTGACCTTTATACATGGAAGGAGAATACGATATGGAGGAGGGAAAGCGGTACACGGCAAGAAAAGGAAACCAACCAGAATTTCATTAAATCTTATGGTTATGCAACCCTGCTTTTCTAACAAGTCCAAATGTGCTGTGTAAGTTAACTATTCCCTCGAAACTCCTGTTCATTTTAGCATTTGCGAAGAAATCAACCTTCAGTTTGACAGTAAAATTGACCACCGTATCAGAAGATATATTTAAAATGTTAAAAAGTTACATCGATGAGTTTTCTGCCTTATCACTGTTGGTTAGGTAGTGATCATTATCACTTAATTTCGAGTATGTTTTATTGAAAGATGAATAACAAAATAAATCGAAAGCTTATTCATGTAAACAATGATGTCATAAAGATGCGGCGTTGCTCTTTAAGCGTATTTTAAATCAAAAACATTTGAAAACTTACAAATTACGAAAGTGCAACAGAAGAGTCGAATCTTTGGTGATCGCCTCAAAACTCTGCAATATTATTTGCTTTCATTCAAGATTTCTTTAGCTTCCGTGCATGAAAGAATGAATATCGCTATACGTCGTTTATAAAATTGAAAATAAATGTGGGAGAACCGCTGTAAAAACATTTTTATTGCTCAGCGACGATGCAGTTGTGTTTACTTTCGTTTTTTTTTGCTTATAATTCCATCTCATCGGAGTTGGTAATAAATCACTGCAAAAAAAGGACAAATTGCAGAGACATGTTGGCAGAATATAGATAGCGATAAGAATGAGTGAAAAAAGTTGTCTTTATTGGTGCTTGGCAATCCTTTTTAATAGTACACATGATGTGCACCTTTTAACGGTTTCTGAATTAGATTAGATGTCAAAGACATACTCCATAAAGGTAGGTCGCTCATCGTCACATGCGTCGACACCTTTCTCGATTGATTTTTCCTCGGCGACTGCCAAATAAAGATAGAAGAGTGCAGGCAAGACGAGTGAAGTTAACGACACAGTAGAACCACCAACAAGATCTAACAGTGGACCAAACGTTGGAATGCTCTCGGCAACGAATACCACAGCAACAAGGACACTAGTTCGTATTACTACCCGTTGCCAGCAGAAATCTGAAAATCATACAAACGGTTTTTCATATTTACTACTTAGTCGTTTGATTCATTAGTGTGAATCAATCGGCTATGGAAGTTATCTCACTTGCGAGTGTTTGCAACAGAATCGTAAATTTGCTAAAATTTAATTTTTATGGATAAAACTATAGGCAGAATTACGAAAATGAACGATATTCCAAAGTTTTCATGGTTACAGCGGTCATGGATTTATATTGGCGAGAAGATCTATTCATGCATAATTAAAGATGTCTTAATTAATCACTGCTATCGATAGACCACATTAATTGAAAAACAGTTCTCAGTTTTTGGGTAAATTGCGAGCAGATACATACGCTGTGGAATGCGGAAGAGTTCCTCAATATCCTGGTTGAGGGGATTGAAGACGATCGTAAGGGTGAGAATACAATGGACCGTGATGAAAATATTGACGGCTTGTTGAATTCCCGTTATTTGAAGAGAGTTGATAATTGACGAACGTAACGAATTGCCATATGTAATGTAACCCATAATGCAAACTGGTGTATACAATATGAAGATTACTGAAAGAATGAACATTTTGAAGCATAGAGCACCATGAGTATGCAAAAGGTCAACCGTCTTTAAAATTTTGGACAAATAATATCATATTGCAAGTTGGTGGGCATAATGTAATTTCGAGTGCTATAAAGCCGGTGCACACGCTGTATGATGCATGTATGCGATATGTGTTAATATGCTCTCCTGATGACGTTATAGCCTCATAGTTAAGGATGTGATGGGAGTGCTGAAGTGCAAAGCCAGGTCTGAGAGCCAGAAGAGGTGAGATCTTAGAATCCTTTTCAAAATGCCACTAACGTACGCTGGAAAAGTGCGGGTAATAAGTATCAAATAGTGTAGGATCAATGTCATGGGCAGAAGGGGTTTTTATATACCACACCGTGCAAGCAGAGCTACGGGTGTCGTTAACGAACTCGATGAATTTAATTGCGTTGAATGGGTGCACCGTTGGTTGAGGGAAGATGTAGTCGCTCATTGCCTTTACGCAATTTCGCTCATTAAAAAGATGAAGATTAGCTGTTTTTAGTTTTGTAGCGAAGTAAAGCATCGAATTAAAGATAAGGAAGATTGCAACAAAATAGTAAACTTATATGAGAGCTTAGTGCTAAGCCGTCTAATCCACTTATCACACTTTTTTTCTAGCAAATGAACCAGTGAAATTTGAAAGCACTACAGCGATCGATTACGCTTACTTTTGCTTATCGTGATTTCTATTTTTGCTTTATACTTAGGTCAGCTACCAGAAGATGGACATTTCATTCAATCGGGCTTTCATTTTTTTCAACGCATTGCATCTTCAGGAAAAAAAAACAATTGTTTTCATTTTGCACAAGCTCGAAGAAAACCTATTTTATCTGATAAGTGCTCTTCGACCTCCTAAATCATGGGAAAGGAATATCCCTGTAATGCAATCTTCCATCTAAATAAACTTTTATTCAAAAGAATGCAATAAACACTTTCGATAACTACCATCGCGATTAACCACCAACATTCACTAGCATCGTGACTTTTTTTTTTTGGCACTGCATTGTGGCAAGTTCATGAGCAAAACACCTATCGACCTTTTTTTTCTTTTTTTTTAAATGAAATATTTAGATTTCACGAAAATTGAGAACGCACCGAATTAGTTCATAATTATTTGAGCTAATTTCATGTTTCTTAAAGATAATTTCAAATTATGACTATAAGTTTATCTTCAGCTTAGACACTATTGCAGAGTTGGCATATCTATTACGTCCCATGTGATCACTACTTTTTTTTACAGGCGTCAATTTTTCATAACAACAATGAGCTACATAATTAAAGAACATACATTTAATATAAACAAAAAAGGCAATGCTAGTGTAAAGTGTGGAGAAGTAAGAGTCGAATAATGAAAAAAAAAAGAAAAGAAAAACTAACTGCTGAAAGCGAGAATTACTGATCGCGTGAAGTGATAGGGCTTTTGCATATCGTGTTGGATTGTTGGGAAAGTTGAATGCCCTCCGTAGGCGAACAGCATGGTACCAAGCGCGAGGAAATAGTTTGTAGCTACGAACTTGTGATTAACACCTTTATGCGCTGCACAGGTGCTATAATCGAGCGCTGATCCGATGAGAATCAAAATTACGGCACATGTCGTTGTGACCATTGCCAAAATTACTGCCACCCTGAATATTTTCATCTTCAACAGCTTGCAGTTGAGCTTAGTTCCGAAAGTGCTCTCTATTCAGAAGCTTTTATTTACCGACTATCAATTGATGCTTCATGATGAACACTTCTATACGTACTATAAAAATTAATGGATTTTTCAACTCCACGGAAAAAGAAAACGGAAGAATAAGAGAAAATCGATTGAAAATTTTGATAGAAGCGTCTTCCTCTTACCACTGCTAATTTAGAGGGAAAAGGAAGGAATAGAGGGTGGGAAATATGTTTTTTCCCTATACTCGCTAACTGTGTGATTGCACTTCTCAGTATTTTTCCAATGCTAAGAAAATTCCTCCATTTTAGCAGCTCACTACTGATCGAATGGCGAGAAAACGAACCAGAAGTCCTGTGGTGATTTAAGGAACGTTACTGGTAGCAGACAGAGGGCCACAATAAGAACTACAAAGCAGTATGAGAAATCAATATCGAAGAACGCCTGTAAAAAGTCGTGAATGTTCTTCGAAGAGAGCAGCAAATAAACAACTGCCACACCGAACTGCGTTATATCGATGACAACCGCCACCATCTTCCTGCAAATTCGATCATTTTGGGAATCATAAGGTGGATTCTTTTTTGTTCAGTTTATTCACCATCAATCGCTGTCCACCCTCTATATTTTTCAGCAGTCATTTTTCGCTCTAAAATCTTCACCTTTGATACTACTCATCCTCTTTTTACCACAACGTATTCTTCTTATTTCTACAAGCTTTTCTCGCTGTTTCAATTTTTATGCGCTTTTCAAATTGCGCAAGACGCAGAGTGCACCTGTGAATATGGATATTTGCGTTTGTTCATTTTCCCAAAAGTTTGAACAGGAGAATCACTTATGTTAAACTTAGGAAATTGGACGGGTGATTTGATAGGCGTAATTCACACCATAGGTTGGCCATATTTCACTTTGTTTCATACACATTCGGAGGGAGTGTAGATATCCCGTGGTTGAAAAAATTTTTTGCATATATTCCACACCGCTTTTCTGTTATTCTATATCCCCTTACTCATAAAAAATGAAATTTTCGTAGAAATTTCGAACAACTGACTGAAATAAAAAATAGAAAATAAATTGAGCAAACATAATTGCTGCACTTATTAGCTTTTACTGATGAACGTTTAGCCAGATGAGTGGGACACAAACGCGCATTTCACGCCGGCTTCTGTATTTCTTCTCTCCAAGTGTTTATTGTACTTTATTTCCCCACCCATTTCAACACGATAGTAGCTAATCTACTGTTTTTTCGTTAAAGGTCCTAGATATTTGACATATTATTTTTCGACTCATTTTTCTCGCTTTTGTAATTTTTTCCATTTTCAACATCGCCACATTGTAGTTTTTCTACAAATTTCACAGAATCACGTTAGCATATTGGTTTATTATTTGAAAATCTTTTCACATGAAATCTCATCTGTCTGTAGTATTTTCGAATCACCACTTCTATTCCTCTAATCAAACGTCATTATCAGCATTCACTTTTCTTTACGGTATATTTTTCTTCTTTGTACTTTAATAGAGTTTGCTCACTTTACAAATGGTCCCATAGCGCGTCTTCCCATCTCAGCATACGGTTTGCGACAATGATAACGATATTGAGGCCAATGCCTTTGAAGTATCACCCAACCCAAACCGAGAACATAAGCAGTATAGGCAACTGAGAAGGTCATGATGACCGAGATCACGAGACCCGGATAAAAATCTGAAAACAAATGAGAGGAGATAAATAGTGGAAAAAGTTTTTTATAACAGTACTTAGTACTCTTCATTGTTGAATATGGACTCTTTTATTATTAATTATGCAAATTTTGACCAATCCGTGGTATTTTGGAAACACTTATAGTATCGTTGTGTCTTAAATAGAATCCCCTTTTTATTAGTTATAAAAAATTGCTATGAAAATTGGTTGCTTTTTTTGTGATAACTGTAAGAGTTCGACATGCATCATAGTTGCAGAACAGTTCAAGAATGATGGAATAGGTAACAGAAATTTGCTTTCCTCATATACCTTTGTATCCGATGATCGCAGAATAAAAATTTGATAATTGCTGTACGGCTAGTGAGAAAACGTTTTATTCCCTTCAAGAGAGTTTGTTTTTTCCGAGAGATATCTCTAAAACGGGTGAGGGATATCCTTAAATCAGCTTTGATAAGAAGACCGTTTGTAATGATTGATTCTTTAATTGATGTTACGAGAACAGATGCTACGTAACTAGATTTGTGCTGAGAGAATGAAATATAAGAAAAGGATGGGGTCATATTTTTCTTCAGATATTTTCACATCTCCATTTAAACTCAACCTTTAGAGGTGATCTGTGCATTTGATAGCACTAACTCAATGAAACGCATTAAAAGAAACTGAACAAGATCTAGAGATAGTAATTGAAAGTAATAGTTGAATCTGTGCGCAAATCAGAAAGCCGCTTTCTGTTTCACATTCTACGTTGTAGTTACATCAGTATATGATTAAGTTGAGTTCATTTTAAAATTATTCAGTAAATAAGTTAAAATCCGAATCGTTTTGATAATTGAACAGTTCAAACCTGTTGAGTTTCTATTATTCATAGCGTCACAAATATCGGCATCAATTTTGTGTATGAGTATGAGTATGAGATTTGTGTATGAGTACCCACCTAATCCTATAAAAAAAGTATTTTTTCGAGAACGAATTTACTTGAGCTCTTGTTACATTGAATTCGACTCCTATTGACTCGACTAAATACCTGTTTGCATTAGCGCAGTTGGAAGGGCGACAAGTCCACCACCAGCTAGATCACCGACCACGAAAAGCCCTGTGGTAAACCAATTCAATCCTCGTTCGTTGCGATGGTTGGTCAACGTTGTTGCATGTGATGCTACCGTCGCTACAGATACAACTGACGTACGCACCTTCTCGTCAGCCATTTTCTGTAATGAAAAAAAAACTCTTTTCGTCAAGCATTGCCCCATTCACAAACCTATGCGCATTTGCTGGTTCAAAAATAACGACACGGCAGGAACTGTACTGTTTCGTTGTAATGACATGAGTGCATAGGAAAAGGGATAAATTCAGTGCCTTCAGCACAAGGAATATTTCGAAATGCTTAGATTGCATTAGTTCGTTTTGAAAGGTTTTGAATTGAAGGAAATTTCCTGAGAGCAGCAAATTTATAATTTTAAAAGATTTTTCCATATGAAAAACTCTTTAACCGTATTCCTCCGAATGCTTTCATTTCGTTTCCTTTTCTACGATTTTTATTATCAGGTAAAGTAGCATGTAAGAATTTATTGCACGAGAAGTGAATAGAACAAAAAAACTTTGATTAAAATTTCAGGCTATCTTTCAACATACTCTTGTAGGAAATTTTAGCTTATGGGAATTAAAATATCAAATTAGGTTTGACAGAGGTGACTATCGAATCGCATAGATTGCAATGAGCGCAAACTCACATGAGGAATTTAAAAAATGTTCCACTATTAATTTCGGAATCTCCATATTGTGCAAAAACAAGAGCTAGAGCAATTAATTCAGGAAAAAAAGTTTTATCAGCACACATCGTTCCCTAAAATTTTTCCTTCCTCATGCCGAAAATAAACAATTCATTTGTGTCACAGTGGCGACAACATGGTAAAACGGTCTGTGAAGAGGCGTATAAGGGGCACAAACATATCGAGGCATGATGGATGCAGCAAGATAGTAGGTGATCGTCTAGTCAAGCGAATGCTTGCTGGAATGACACAATTGGCAAGTTGCTCGGCTTTAAACGCTCATTTGTGTTTGAACTGATAACGCTAAGTTCCTTCATTCATTACCCAATTTTATCGACAACGATTTTGCCTTCACGTGGATGATGCACAGTAACACTTGAAAAATGCATGTCTTGTGGTTTGGAATCGAAGCACAATGTCCAAAGGTATGACTGTATAATGCTGGTCGACGTTGCTTCTTATAACAAAACGATAAGTGGAAAATGCAAACAATAAGCTAAGCTGAGTGGTTATGAAAAATTCGCTAAGAGAAGCAACAATAAACAAAAGGTCAAAAAGATTAGGCGAAATTTTCAGGTTTTCAATGTTCTTTACAACTACAAGAATAATGAAAGTAAAGCGCGCTAAAAAGTTGAATTCATTATTAACATGTGGAACGATTTGCTTCGCATTTCAACCGCACAGTATTCACATCGTTCACAAGAGAGTATATAAATGAATAGCAAAACATGATAGGGTGGCTAGGGGGGAGGGGGGGGGGGGGGGGGGGGGGGGGAGGAGGGATTGGGTATGATATTGATTTCGCTATTCTGAAAATATGAAACGACCACTCGGAAAATGCATGCAAATCTATAGCCATTTTTAAAATATTTATAATTCTTTTATATGTGATAACCCATCCTGAAATTTAGCAACGTAGTCGATTCTGTCGATTACATCATCAAATTTCGTAGCTCTAATTTCGTTGGTTCGCAATTTGCAGTTGCTGAATATGTCAGAACATCTTTCCCTCTATCCTATCGATTTATTGGCTTATTTAATTGACGTTCGCATAATCGACCAGTCCCTTAATTAGTGCAGTTGAGCTAAATTCGCATACCATCAAAATCTTACTTTTCCAAAAGAATTTTCTATTATTTTCTGGCAGTCTTCTTCAAGAATAATTGCGCACTTTTTTTTCAGTGACATTCATAAATTAATAGCATTTCCATAATGTTGCTTTCCACTGATCGCATTTTATTTCTATTTAATATTGACCGTATGGGAATACGGATATCAAAAGAATCTATGATAAAAATGATAAATTCATTGATTGTGATTACCTAGCTTCCTTTAAATGCAAGATTGATAAAATGTGCATGCCATATAATATCGAGCCTAATAAATTGCTCATTACAGAGATTGAACTTGTATAATTTAGTCGAAGAAGATAAGATTGCATGAGCAGATCCCTAAGATTGCAAGAACAGATCCTATAAAGGAATAAATCCTTTCGAAATTTTCCTATCACCTCACTGATGAGATCGATGAGATAAAGTTGTGAGTAAACATAGTGATAAGTTACAAACGAAAAATGGTAGAGAGGAAGAGAGGGATAGAGCCTGTTTAAAGTTTACCAAAAGGTATAAAAACCTAATGTATCGTAAAAGTATTGAGTTCGTTAGTCTCTACTATAATCATTGCCGTATCCAAATATTACCATTGAATGACTCTTTGTTGATCATGAACATCGAATGCTTTCTGAAATACATGTAAAAACACTTCGAAACTATAAATGTTTATTAACGATATAGCATAATATAAGTGTATTTACAGCGTTCAGCACTATCCGTATATATAACAGCGAGTGAATGCACCAAACAAAAGCATTGTATCAATATTTGAGACTGGCTTTAACATAGAATGAAATCGACTCCATGGGAGCAGCTTTTAATTATTTTGCTTATAGAAATCGATATAATCATTGCAAATGGAATTGTCTCCAATCCTTGTGATGTTCTGCCAATTACCACAACAATTCGTATGCCGTTGCCGATCAGATGGATGCACAGTGTTCAAGAAGGGCTGAATGTAGCATGGTGCAGTGAACTGTGTTGTTGCCAGCTCATTTATTGCCGAATAGGTAGCTGCTGCGCCACCGATTAAACCGAATACTGAAATGCAGCTTTACAGTCGAAAAGCATGACGGGCTCACTGTTGTATGCGGAGGTAAAACTGACATGACAATCGCATGGTACATCACTCTAATTTAATTAACCTTATTACACTGGTTGTGAATTTAAGCTAAAATTTATGAGACAACATGCTCATCCAACTTGAGCATGCCATGATTTTATAAGCAAAAAGTCACACAATTTTATTACCTTTGCATGGACAGCCAAATAATTAATTCGATAACGAATAAGTCCAGCAGTTGCAATGTCTATTGTATTATCTAAGAATCTCGCGTGCATTACAGTTCAACAAACGTATAGCATTCAATTCTGTCAAAAAATCACGCAAAAGTCAGATGAGTTTAGCGATACATCGTTATATGAGTTTCTATCGTGAAATCTTAGTGCAATCGTCTTTCAGATCATATATTGAGATTTCTGTATTCATCGGAAGAATTACAATGGAGTAATAAAAAAAAAAAAGAAAACTTACAGATCACGAAAGCGCACACGACCAATCGAAGTTTTGGAGTTCTTTCGATTACCCTAAAGCAAATTCCTCAGAAAATTTTCATTCGTAAAAACGATGAAATTCATTTTAATCCTTTGATTAATGGCGAATGGTCCTAATGCATTATCACATTTTGAACATTCTAAGAACCGGTTGCTGAATCATTCGATTATGCTATTTTTAATAATGAGATCACCGTTTAAATAATAACGATCCATCGTTCTGTGATGAAAAGCCAACAATTTTGTTGAAAACTGCAAAGAAACCAACAAATTCTATGAGGGGGGACGAAATTCCACTTCATTTTTCTTCGAATATTTCATATTTGCTTGCGAGCGTTAAATATCCGATTAAGCATTTCTTAGTCAGTGACAATCTTAAGTTCTATAATCTTAGTTCTATACTTCTGATCTACTTTCCAACATTATTTTTGCGCATTTTAGGGCATGTTCTAAAAAAAATTAAGAAAACTCTGCTACAGTGGAGTCAAACAATCTCTGCTTATGCGATTTCTACTCTGTACAGGTTTTGATGCAAAAGATCTTCAGAACCTACTCCATGAACGTGGGTGGATCCTCTTCGAGCACATCGCCTCCTTTTTCGAGTGTTTTTTGTTCGGCTGCTGAGAGATAAAGGTAGAAGAAGCATGGGAACACAAGTGAGGTAAGTGTCAACGTCGAACCACCAACTAGATCCAATAATGGTCCGAAAGTGGGCAAACTCTCTGCGGTGAACACTACCGCTACCATAACACCGCTACGAACGGCAACGCGTTGCCAGCAGAAATCTTAAATTCACCTTATCCAACAATACGTTGTTAGCTATTTCAATTCTCTAAAAGATCTTCAATTCTATTACAATTCGATATAAAATCCTTGTGGAAATTTTCAGCACATATTCAATTGGCCTATGGATGTTGTTATGCACTACCATGCTACATAATGAATTATTGTCTGCAAGTATACATCTTTCTTCCTATAGATCGTATTTCTGGCCATAAATATGAAACCTTCCAGCGCAAAATACGCACTAATGAGTAAAAATTATGAGTTCATTGCGCCTTATTCATTCAGTGAGAAACGTAAGGTGCTAACGGTAATATTGTTGCTGACACTTCTTTTATAATTATTGGGCGGAAGTGCAATTTGTTTTCAAGGATGGAAGGGATAAGAATTCTCCGTGAATTCGCACCATTCGATGCCAAAAATCCGTTGTTTCGCAATCGAAATTTGTTTATTCTTAGCCCTTTGCAAATTTGCTGCTCCAAAGCATATTACGATGACGTCATATCCGTGCAAGTGCTAAATATAATTCATGTGTGCGTGCTGAATGTCTATCTATCCATCTATGCGGTAGTTTCAACATTGTCAGCAATCACCTAAAATTAAGGAAGTTATTAGGCATGGTGTATTTCTAATATCCTCATAATTTACATTGATTCATCGAATTAAAAGAATGTGGATAGTCGGAGATTTCTATGCATTCGATACAATTCTGATTTTCGTTTCGTATCGGCCCGCTTTCAAAAAAAGATTTACGCCGCTGGTTGGCTTAATTAAAATATGAAGATATCAAATCGCAAATTCATTACTTCTTTGTAACTTATAGAACCGATTGGTCAGCAGAAGCAAAGATGCATATCGTATCTGCATCGCCGACATGCCCTTCCATCTGCATTAAATCGACATTTTTTCCTTACTTAATTCAGACAAGCATTCAGATGAAACGTACGGTGTGCAACGTTGAAGAGCTCCTCAATATCCTGATTCAGGGGATTAAAAACAATAGTTAGAGTGAGGATACAGTGGGCTGTGATGAGAATGTTGACCGCTTGTTGTATGCCAGTTATTTGAAGCGAATTTATGATTGACGCTTGTATCGAGTTACCGTAAGTCAAATAGCCCATTATGCAAACTGGAGTATACATGAGCGCGATTACTGAAAAAAAATTAATCAGCTGGCAATTGTCATCTAAGATTTAAAAAACGCATCAATTTTCGTGATAATGCACCTTTCTAAGTTTAAATTCTCAATGCGCATTACAACGCAATCGTGCTGGTACGTATGTATCTGACTGCCTATCTTCCCGAAAGTTTCAATTTGAGAAGTGAAGCTTGAATAGCAGAGCTTCGGGAGCATGGGGAATATCACGATCCAACACTTCTATTCTTCACCCGCCCACTTCGAATGCAGTTGCAAATAATGATAAAGTTTGCATTTCACATGATCTAATTTTTCTCTTGATACAGAATGACCATTTTTTGTGAAAATTTATATGGGAAGTGGGAGCAATCAAAATATTATAGTGTTATTTCGCACATATTTCTGCTTTATGAGCGTTGCTGGTCACATGAGCCGAATGCAAAAGCACATTTTACATGTATGCTTACGCTCGCCTTTTCGCTAATTTTTGCTATGAATGACAAGCGGACGTTGTGTGAACGTTGATTTTTTCACGTGAGAATTTGCTGAACGATCGAACTTAAAGAACCTAGTGTAAACTTACGTGGAAGGTGGCACACCCACTGTCCTATCATTATATGCCTAAATTATTCTAAAACTCTAATAATTTTCCCCCCTTATCTCGAGAAACAAGTTCATGCTGAAATATATCGAAACATCTACCGCTGCAATAATTCAACAACTAAATATATAACTTACTGCCAAATGCGAGAAGTATGGAGCGTGTAAAATGATAGGGTTTACGCATGTCATGCTGAATTGTTGGAAATGCAGCATGACCTCCATAAGCGAATAGTAGGGTGCCGAGAGCGAGAAAATAGTTAGTAGGCACGAACTTCACGTTTTCGCCCCTTTCAGGTGCACAAGTACCATAGTCGAGTGCTGAACCAATGAGGATAAGTAATACAGCACAAGATGTCGTTACCATGCCAATCACAACCGCCACCCTGTAAACTAATGATTTGTCGCTACTGTTTTCCATTACCGTAAAACTTAAGCATGCTTTCTCGAAGGTTTCATCCGCTGATATATGCTGCACCTTTTGTGCTTTTATGCTCATAAAAAGGATTCTTGCGGTGTATAGTCAGAATGAAATCAAAATTGCAGCTTCAGTCTTGAAATCTGACTTATAATGCAAAGAAAAACGAAGATGATGTTAAGAGTTATAATCTTTAGAAATTCTTTATGTTTTCCTTTCGTAGTATCATCTAGAACTACATGACCCTTCCTATCCACCAGCTTTTTTTCATACAGTAAAACTAGAAACGCTTAATTTACGTCTCTCTGCGATTATTACGACGCACCAGAAATCTTGAGGTGATTTTAAGAATGTGACAGGAAGAAGGCATGCGCCCACAATTAGTATGACATAGCAGAAGGAGAAATCGGCTTCGAAGAACGCTCCGAGAAAGTCGTGTATATTCTTTGCCGACAACAGAACGTAAACAATAGCAATACCGAATTGTGTTATATCGATACAAATTGTTACTATCAACCTGAAATGATTTTAAAAAAATATTTATTCGTAGCACAGAGAATTTAGTCTACTGATATGTGCAGGTTTCGCACTCTCAAATGTAAATGTAGGGACGGAAGGAGAAGTGGGAAGAAGGAAGGTGGTGGGAGAGGCTAGAAATATCTGTTTTTCATCTGATCCTCGGAAAATGCAATAGCCGCTAAAAAGATGCTTCAAATTAACCCACTAATTCACCATTCAAGCATTGTTAGAATCGTTACAACCTCATAAGCTCTTTCTCCTGATTAAAACTTCTATGATAAACTAATTTCGCAGATATATTTGAAAACTCGTTTAATGAATTCTACTGATAAATTAAGTCGCCTTTACTTCCATTTCGTTCTCTCCTCGGAGTATGCAATAACTTCAAAAGCACTACTGCGTATAACATCTTACACTTTTCGAAGCTGCTAATGTCGCTCTTATGGTCCAGCCTAATGTCCAGTGACAAATATTCATATCCTTTTTGACTGGTAATTTCACTATTGCCATCAACTTTGTTTTAGACAGTTAGGTCTAGAAAGGCATAAGAACGCAGAACAGCTCTAACAACTGCAGCACAATTTTTGTACTTTCTAGTGATATATGCTTGCAATTATTTCATCTAGTATCACAGACATTTTTCGTGAATTAATTGAATTTCATCGATCATCCCTTTTGCAGCTCTATAGCACCCTTTAACTCTGCAACAGTGTAGAGTTTCAGCTCTGTAATAAAGTTGTGTAAATGAGAAATGAGAAATTCTAACTTAATGAATGGTCCCATTGCACGTTCCCCCATTTCTGGATACGGTTTACGGCAGTGGTCACGATATTTCGGCCAACGTCTTTGCAACATTACCCAACTTTTACCAAGAATATAAGCCGTATAGGTGACGATTGCAGTCATAAGCGCGGTAAGGCCAAGCCCGGAATAGATACCTACAATGGATGTTTGGTGTGAAAAGTGGCTCTTTCACTTCTTTGATTCTTCTCAAACACCAGCCGCTTATTGTCAAACAGTCAACCAACGGAAATGGCATTGTACTCCCGTCTTTTCTAATGAGCTGAATTTATGGAAAGCAAGAATACAATGCCTAATTGCATCTCAGTAGGTACATGGCTTCGCACTTTTCAAAGAAACACGTATGGTGTTAAAATATATTATTCGCGTTTCAACTTCATAGTCGATGTGACATCTAGGTTTAGACGGATAACAACTCCTTTATACTTCGGATGCCTAAATCATTCTATAAAGCTTAGCGAATCTATTCTACGGGTTGAGGAGGCATTTATGAGCGCCTCTGATTTATTGTATATCTTTGATTTCGTTGTTTGCCGCAATCGACTGAAATGGTTATTGACAGAAATATTGGTGAATTTGCCAACTTTGACGGATTGGTTTAGGCTACAGTCAGGACCTATTGGACGGTAATGTTGCAAATTTAAATACTCTTTTACATTTTTATTCCCTTTCATACCTGTTTGCATAATGGCAGTTGGCAAAGCAACGAGGCCTCCGCCAGCAAGATCGCCAACAAGGAATAGTGCCGTCACAATCCAATGAAGGCCACGATCGTTCCGATGGTTTGTTAGGGTAGTAGTAGAGGATTCGGCGGTCATTATCGACGCCAATGACATACGTATCTTCTGCGAAGTCATCTCTGAAATAAGAACTCGTAAAACAGAGCTGTATTCACCGCTTCGCTTCGATTAATTATCTGCAATGCTAATAAACCCGATAGACGAACAGATTCTTACGTCGAGGCATATATAAATCGAAGGGCACAATACCGACAGAACATTAACAATATCACGTATTAGCAGTCGTGAAAGAGGAATACAAACGCTGAATGATATATCATATTTCATATTTTTCATTATTCATCGAATACATTACTCATTACGGGGTATTGTAGGTTTCACAAGCCCTCGCCTTCTATAAGTTCCACACAAATTTATGATACAGCAGTAAATTTAGATGGGAAAAAATGACAGTAAAACGAATTGATTAAGCATATATGATTTTTTTAGGCCTTATAATGTGCTCTCGAAAATATAATGCTTTTTAGGCAGGAGGCAATTTAAAATCCCTCACTCCCTACCCCTTGAATGTAAACATCTCTAAAATACACTTCCGCTATAGAACAGCCATTATAAACGGGAGGATAGGGCAGCCTCTGCATCAGCCACTACATCAATACGTATTGCATCGTTCCCTTTCTTTTCAGTTCTTTGACCTTAGCCAAACCTTATGAGCAGATGTTAGGAATAACAAAGGAATAGAGCAACTGCAGCACCACACGAATGGCTCTCGCGTCGTCCTGTACAGCGCTTTTATATGTGGTGCTTTTTCGTCTGGTATATTATGCACCTGCAGTTATAGAGTATTCTAACCGAACACTCTCATACCATTCAGAGAAGCGTAATTGTGAGAGACAGACCTGTTTGGGAGCATTACTGATAGCGGCATGCTCATGAGTACACGGATTACGATTGCAGTCGACGTGGTCTTTGCACATAAATTCGTCAATCACTGCTATTTTCAAAGGTGAGGATTAGTGTCTCATGCTACCTGCAGAACAAGCTTTCTACTGACGACGATTTCCGGAAATAATGATCTATGGTGATCGTTTCGAAAATAGGCATTCATCGAAAATGTATTGCATCGATCCTGGTTTCGAAAAGACCACTTCGTTCACTCTGGTAATCCCAGGCTGTCTTCAATTAAGGACGGCCAGAAAAAGCTATTAGGCGCAAATATAGATGAGTGGAGATTTTTTTGGATGTTCCAGGTTCTATCGTGGAAAGAAGAGTTTGAAAGATTAGCCTTTTGATAACTCTGGGATTTTGATATGATAGTTTGAATCATCAAATTGTTACATTTTTGATAATCAAGGAAAATCAAATTTTTTGAATCTCAAAAAAGATTCGCCTTGATAATCGTTACGCAAACATCGAGTTTACTGCAAACAAGGATGAAAGTCAAGAGTTTTAAATAGCAGGTTGTTTACGTTTACGAAGCTCAAATATTTAAATTCATAAGCGCCAATTGAACTTTATTTGTCACTCGAGGGTGTGTCATCTTGAACACGAAAAATTTATGACGAGCGTGTATGGTGGGGAGGGGGAGGATGTAACTGAATGAGAGCTGATGGAGGAAAGACTCCCTTTCTTCACTCTCTGCAACCCTCCTATCGATAGTGAATGCGGTCGCTCTCACTCGCGCTCCAAATTTTCCACCTGAAGGCCAGGCGGAAATTTTGGCCCTCACAATCGGAATTTCATATATATATTTTTTGTGTGCTAAGAATTCAGCTGTTACGTATGTGCTTTGAACGAGTGAAATAACTGACATTTTTAACGACAAATTTTCTTCATTTGACGCATTTTCAGTGACGTGTTGACATGATAGGAGAGAGAAGAAATGGGAAGGTGCAGAGGAGCTGTTTTGACTTTAGAAAATGGCAGTTTCCCTCTTTGCACCGCTAGGATCAGGATGAAGGGCGAAGATGTCTTTGGATTATCGTCGAATAAGATTGCACAATTATGCCTGAAAAACACCATAATTATGAATCGCTTTTGTGAACATATGCCTCGAGCAAGATTTGATTATTCTATGTGTATTCATTCAAATGGCATTGCTATCTGCCTCATTTCGACCCGTTAAATCTGCAAAACCATTCTTTCAGTAAGCATGTGCAAAATAGTGGCAAGCGCTGGGAAGGAAAAATCGTTTGAATCAGTCGTTCATTCATGGAAAGGCATATCCAAAAGTCAGTCAAAACATGCCTTGCCGAAGTTGCTGTATTAGAGGTTATGTATTTTGGGATGAGGATATGAAATCTTGAAGCGTTATTTGACATGTGAGCAATAATTTTGTTGATATTCGACGATCAAGTTTTTATGCAAATTGCTAGCAAATGTCAAAAGCACAGGGTTATTATTGTTCGCTTTTTTTTCTCTCCGTGAGCATGCAATAACTCAATATTTATTATGGAATTTAATGATAGCAAAAATCTTGTTGAGAAATTTACATGAAAAATTTTTCTGGAGGATGACATCTCTGGAAAAAATGTTGCAATGGATGCCGAGCAGCAAGACAGCCTTTTATTTGTCACTCCTTGGAACAACTTAAAATTCGATGAAACAGCAAGCTGCACGTTGTGTGCACAAGATGAGATGTTCTTCCGTCGGCCGTTTTCTGCATCTCCGCTTTATTTGATCTGTTGGTGAATTCCAATCGACCGGCTCACTTCCTATACCTTTTGCGTGGAAATGCAATTATTTTTGGATTGTTACTACGACACAACTGATTATTAATGATTTATGAAATAACTCAGCCGTTTATTTCTCAAAATTTTCAAATATATCTTGAATATCCCAAAATAAATAATTGTTAGAAATTATTCCATCTTCCTACGATTTTGCAAAAATTTGATTCATTTGAAATTCGGCAATCTCACCAATGAGGAGCATATTTATCAGCCACTGAGGATACTACGTCTGGATCCTTGACTAATAGTCAGTCCATTAGAAGACCCGAACTTCTGCAGCTCCTGAAATTCCAGTGCCTTAAATATGGGTGGTCTTCGAAGTCCAAGGCCTTCAACGAGATGCGGTTTCTCCAGAATTCCGCTGCCACTGAAGAAGTTCTGTGGCTACAGCCGCCTCCTATAAATGTTAAGGATAATAAAAAAGTGTTATTTTAATACAGCTGCCTGCTGTCTGCGACCTAACAGTAGCTGGCAAACAATACGTGCACCAGAGCAACCTAATTCTGCGCATTGCATTACTCTTCCTGGACAGAATGCACCGCAACAACTCATCTCCTACTGCAAAAGGCTACTTCTGACAAAGTAAACGAAAGACTTATTATCTCGACAAAGTATTGCATTCACTCATTACAATAATCTGTGCTCCCAAAATTGCAATGTCTACCAGAAAAGTTTCATTATTCTCCCTCCTTATCTTTCTTTTCTGTGTGAGCCATTGAGAAAAACGAGCGCAAAAAAAAGATCTAACATGGATACCACCTTATGATCGGAATATCTACACTCAATTTCGTTGGCGCAGCCTTTGTACGTCATCGTTAAATCTACCTGGAAGGAAATGAACAGTCCACGCAAATATGGGCTTGACGATACATTAATGCATTTTGGCAAAAAGTTTGCAACACATGCAGCTGTGTTGCACTTCGTGCTGAGCTTTTGTTGAACTAGAGCTTAATGCAGAGAAAACCTAATAACAGCCTGACTTCTCACCAACAGAACCAACTATTTTGAGCAATTAAAATGTAGATGCAGCAAAATTTATCGTTTTCCTAGTGGAAAGATTTAACTGTTTTTCGGACATTAAATTTGCGGATAGAGCATCTGACCATCTCTCACATTTTTTGACTATCATTTAGTGCCTTACATTCCCTCTTCATCACAGTTTCACCCTCCACCATATCCTGGAAACAGTGAGATGGCAATTGAGCAGCAGACTAATTTCAAGCACTGGCATCCGTCACTAACGCTTTACTAGACGTCTGATAGACTCAATGACGCTCCCATTTACACCTATTATGAATACAGAGTGAAAATACTGTTTTCTTCGTTCACGAGCCGAAAAACTCATTCCACCTAAACTTCCCAACACTGACTTGTATTCGAGGGCAGAGTGTAGGTGGAGAGGGCTCTGCATTGGAAGGAACACGATACGCGTTGATTGCTGCAGATGCGAAACTAATGCACTGACAAATTAGAGGGCTATAAATCATGGTCGAATGTAGATGTTTAGCGCTGATATTTCGAACAGCTCGAGTGAACTATTTCTGTTGCATGCTTCACCAAACACATGCAAATGAATTCGCAAACGTTATTAGTATATGCACCTTAAACAATGAAATAACAAATGTTGTACAAACATAAAAAATATTGGATCGACATCAGTGCTGTGAATGTAATGTAGCATAATCAGTTCAAGCATTATGGAGAAAATAGTAAAAAGTGCACATCGATAATAGGAGCTGATGTTATGCGCCAACCAATAAAATTGATGCTAAAAATAGGAAGAAGACAAAGAATCAAAGATCACAGATTTGTTCACACTTACAACAGCATGCATATTTATCTTAACCTTTAGTTAACCAATATACCATGTAAAACATTTAGAAATGCAATCGGTGATTCAAAAAGATATTCAGATACGGCCTCAACCGTATGAATAATGCTTCAGTAGTTTGTTGCAAACTTTGTATTCGAATTTAATGCTGCGTACGTTGTTTAATGAGAAGAGAAAATAGTGATGAATATAGGCAATTATTTGAGTAATTTTTGTTTGCAACAAGCGACTTGCCTAATAGAGATCTTCCTAATAGAAATTTTTCAAATGACGCTCATTTTTGATTCATTTTCGTCAATGGCGGTCACTGCTTATGAACATGGAAGTATTAGCCGTAATATATTCTAAGCAAAAGTAGTGTGATAATCGGGAATTCACACCTCAATTGCCTGAACTAAGGAATTTATCTCTTAAAAAGGGAATGGATATAGAAATTTTATAAACGTGGGTTGAAAGAAGTGCAAAAGTTTCCTAAAATTTGAAGATTTATTTATCGAATGGTAGAATGTAACGTTTACCATGTTTCTATAGAAATGATATTTCTGCTGCATTGCAGTGATCTGGTGACTTTTGTTACCGACTAATTGATAGAAACTGATAAGAGGAATGTTTCTTGCCCTATAAACGTCGTAAAATAGACAATTTCTTATTAGGAATTCGTTACAATGTTCAAGAAATGCGCTAAAGATTAGGTTTTTTAGCGCCATTGCTATATCAGAGATATCTTTGTGCCTTTTACGACTCCCTTAGATTTAAGGTTATCGAATTCGTTGCCATTTTTAGATGATACTAATTTGCAGTGTTTTTGTGCAAAACTTAAAATATTTTACACTTCAGCGGCCCTCTGTGCATGCATATGACAAGGAAAATAAATGTTTTGCGATTAGATCTCTAAACCATGCAGCACTTCGGTATCTATTCTTTTCATGAATCATTTTTTCGTTCTTTTTGGAACGCATTTAAATACCACTGGCAAATAACTGCTGAACCAAAATTTTTCGCTCTTTTTCATTCGTTATTTCTATTTTTGGGCTTAAACAACAAGGTAAGCTCAACAAATGAGACTAGATGGACGCGACCACTTCGAATGCATTTTTCCAAGGTCGTTATGTGAAATTTTTACATTTTTTCTGTTCGAACAAAAGTGTTCGCAAGTTTAGACGAAGTGTTGAAAATCGGGGAATTATCAGAGATCGGATCTTGTAGCGTTTATTGAGGTTTGAATTAGGATTACAAATGCTATAGATTGTGAGAAAATTGTGAATGGATCGTTGCATTTTTAAAAATCACAGTGCCGAGTAAATATCCATTTAATCCGGTGATGTATGTTGTGAGCGGTTCATTTAAATGCGCGTCGACGTCACATTATGAAACTGCAAAAATTTTGTGTACGATACGCTATTTGCACGCACGAACGGGCCCCCTAATTGGTCCAGGGGACGAGACTGCGCCAATTAGCGTTGGAGTGATTCATGGCTTTGTACTTCTAACAATTAAACACCCTCAATAAACAGTAAAGATAGATGAGTTAACACTTTGTAAGCTTTCAAGTATGATGCTCCACTCCCTTTCCACCTTCTCACCCCCTCCCCCTCTTTAAAACCGTCTCATTCAAACTTTTCTTCTGCTGAGGTGATTCTCGCAGAAGCCTTCTCTACTATTGAAATTCGGCTTACTGGTGCAATTTAGCTGCTTGTCATGTTGAATTGAAGTGTCACAACCCATAGGAACTGGCTTCAAGATATCATGGTATATTAAAGGATTCGGGAGAGTTTCAGCAGTGATAGTAATTTAATGGAATTATTTCATAAATAACTCGCGATGAGGTGCGACGTGAAAGCATCGCGCCGTGATTTCGTTACAAACGATGACCGTTATTCAGCAAAAATTCATTTGCATACAACACAGTTTTCATCGGCGAATTCACCATCGAATGATGCAAGTAATGATATTGACTTTGCATATCTGATTATGCACACTTCATTCGATCGGTGCCTCGCTCAATTGTCATGGCAACTATTTATACATAGAAACGAAAGATAGAGCTAACGTTCGCAGATAGAAAAACAAGTGGAGAAACGTGCTAAAAAAGCTAGCCACGACATATACTTTTTTGCCTTCGATCCATCACACCAGCTAGTTTGATGAGCTGCCACTAAATAAGCATTAAATTAAAAAAATGCATTCCAAACTTCAATCAACAAATTGCTTTTTAAAATTTTCCGCAAATGAATAACGAATATATATCAATGTAGAAAAACACAGCACTTTTTTGAAACGTTTGAATCTTTGTAACCGCATTCGAATTGAATGGATCAATGTGAAAAATAGTAAAAGAGACCTTAAATTGTGAACATTATGCCTATCGGATTTTACATGCTTAACTTCATAGTTGAAACTATAAAACAGACATGCAGACTTACATTCACACTGGTACAAACACAAATGAATTAATCTATGAGCTAAACTCAAACCGTCTTTCTAAATATTCAGTGTGCTTTGATAAGCAAATGCAACGTAGTCAATGAAACCAAAATGGCAAGGTTGGCAAATTGGCAAATGCGGTTGGCAAATGTTTGGTTGGCAAATGCGACGATTATCATTATAGCCTAGTGAAAATTATAAAACAAAGGTCTCACTATGCAAGATATTCTAATTATGTGTGGAAATATTGATACGTAAACAACTCATACCACAACACTTAACATTGTTGATCCTCATAAAGGTTGATTATGTGAACGATTGCTGTTATTAACCATCATGAATGCTTTCGACAATCTTTCATCACAAACGTTGTTTTTCATTAGCGCTGTTTACCTTTATTAACGACGAGGAATTTGTTCGCGAATTATCATTTTATTATTGGAAAAAAAAGAGGAAAATCATTGAGTTGTTTATGTGAGGTGTTTATATATTCTATAAACTGGTTATTGTTGGATAGTTGTTTTTAAATAACGGTGGGAATGTTTTTGGTTTCCTACCCAGAAACTTGTTCCAACCCAAATTTCTATTATCAGACAATCGATGAAATCATCATGAATTAGATTTTGGGGCGACCGAATGCTGCAATGGAACAATTGCAGAAATATTCTGACAAATCGGAGATCTCTGATCTATGACAATTCAACAATTGACACCACAATCACTCATTCATAAATTCTGTATCCAACAAGAACCTCAATTCTGTAAAATAACTCTGAAAAAAATTTGTGCACCGATCAACAAAATAATTCTCAGCTTCGTTCGTTCAAAGTTGAAAGGGGTTTCACTAGGCAAAAAATATTTAAATTCAACGAATGTTTTATTAGAAACTGTCGGAAAAATGGGAAGAAAATGGTCTCATGTGGGATGAGCGAATTATTGCTGCGCCAATGTGATTAGACTCTCTCTTCAAATATAGCCTAAAATATAGATGCTTGTGATGATGGCGGCGGATGCACATATGGACATAATAAACCATCCAATATTCCACGACAAATATTCTATTGAACAAATTTGCTCTTGTCGCCCCTATTTGCGAATGTTCGCCGCCTAACAGATCGATTTCAACCAGAAAAAAGCTCACATAAATTCTGCTCACAAATTTTCCTCTCCAATCAACCAATGCCCGTTCCACGTATGCAGGTAAATACACGAACTAATATAATGGCCAGGTGTGATTTAATAAAGTCTTCCCTGGCTAGATGTAGACACCATATCCATATGATTTCGTTGGGATAGTTACTGAAGATCGATGAAGATGTCATTTAAAATTTATTGAAGGGAACCATTCACCTCTCGTTTCCTGCCCTCTGTGCCTCAAAAAAGAGAATTAGAAAGTAGAGTGAGGAAGATTTGCTCAACAATATGACCTACCTTCTAAAATTAGCGATCGGATTCGAAAGCGATTTTAACTAAACATTGTTATTTCTCATTGGTGTAGTCTTCATGAATTGGGCATTTCAATAAGAACCAAAATTTGGCCACCCCATCAGGGTTTCCTTTGTGTAAGAGGGTTTAGTCACTACTACAAAATTTCAAATTTGCAGCGGTGCATAATTAATCGACCCTCAAGTAAATTATTGAGAATTACTAAACGAATTTTCATTGTAAAAAATAAAGATGCCACTTTTAAAGCAAATTCTGCGATTACTTGTTGTGTGCACTTCTTCGAGAAGTAATGAAATTTAAGAGGAAAGCTTGCTTCTATTGTTTACATCCTCGATAAGTGCTATTGCCACATATGTTCGATGCGCCGCTCATTATGCCTATTGTCACCAATTCACTATTTCATATTCATTCAGAATTGCCTCTCGTTTATCATATCGAATCGATGCGAATAGCCATTAAACAACACTATAAATAGTGTTTTGCATCAAATATTGCTTTATTTCTATTAAACAATTTCAGGTTCAAACGAGTTTTTGCATTTTAAAAGCGAATTATGAATGGCTAAATAATAAATATACCCACTGCATTGAGTTCTTTCAGTGGACACCGCCCGTCAGCAGGAGTGTGGCAACAATAATCTCAATCTTTTTTTACCAGTTAATTGCAAAAAACGCGGTTATTCTGCTTTGTTACATTGCCCTAATCAACGAAATTTTGTGTTAACGGGGACAACTGCAGAACATTGAAATATTCATGATCACGCAAATTATATTTCACCCTTACTTATGAACTGAAATCAAGCAGACAGACGTACACTTTTCCCATCCTCGTCCTTGCTTCCGTAGCCCACCTCTGTCCTCGACCTTTCCCCCTTTACCATCCTTACGGAAATATTCGTCACGTAACCCTGTGAACCAGATTCGACAATGCTTTTCGCTGAGTTGCTTTGTTTGTAGTGAACTCGTTTCATCCACAACAAACTGTCCTCCTGTCGGCTCTAATGGAGTAGGATTTCGAAATATGCGCATTGAACACGACAGTGCGGTAACAAATTGAGTCGATTAGGGTCATCACATATTGTCACAGCTTTCGGAGGTTCCCCGGAGGATTGAATGCGACCCATTATTGAAGTCGATGGTACTCTCATCGTACATTACAACGGACGAGCGTCTTTTGCATTGATTTTTTTCATGTTCCCTCGAGGAACGAGTGATTTTCATTTGTATTGCTCCTGGCCTTTACTTTTTCAATCGAATCTTCTCAAGAGAACAATTTTAAATTTTGCAATACCCACTGTACAGTTTTTCCTGTGGCTGTGTAAATGCTTAATTGCAGTTTCTGTGGCTGGATCTCTCAAGTGTACCATTGAAATGTGTATTGAAATGTGTAATCATCACGCATCCTCTACAAGTGCCTGTACACGTTTCCTGCCGACTATTAAGCAGGAAGGTAGCAATTCAACATTCCATTCGTGCTAAATTCTTTCATTAATCAGCAACCTTAGAAGTTCCATTAAACGAGCAACGAATGAATTTTCATGCTTGTTTAGGCTGAATCGAACGTCACACTGAAAGGAAGTAGAAATTTAAACAAACATTTTAGAATATAAACAAACATTTTAGAATATGCTGAAAATTGATTTGCTTGGATTTACCTATTATCTTCAAAACAGAACCGATTTGTGGTGCCTCGCTTTGTTGTACTGTTGGCTATAACGATTGCATTTCGTTTCTTCGATGATGCAAAATTTCAATGCTAAAAGAGTCACTTCGATGATGCAAACCAAATAAAAATTAAGGGTATCAAATTCGATGAAATTCAATTCTATGATGTGCAGTAGAATAATGCTTTAACAGAATATTGCACATGCGCAGAAACATCGCATTAGCACGCATCTAATTGTTGTTGTAGCCTATCTCCCTATGTAGACGAGCTGAAGAACACAAATTTTCATGGGAATTCATTTGTATTTTCAAATGGAATCCAGGTTGCTCATTCGGCTTCCACTCTAACGGTGGATATTAGAATAGGTATTCCGATGTTGGACTCGAATCCCCATTAATATCTATGAAAGCCTCTATTCCGACGCCGCCTGATCGTGGTCTATGAAACATGGAGAGTGAACTGATTCCCTCAGAAAACTGAGCGGAATTTTCGAGCGAAAAAGATCCTGTTGACTTGATTTGAACGTATGAGATGTTTTTCTCAGTTTTGCAAGTGTGTTCACCCAGTGCATTTTCTTTTCTTGAGTAAACTGCTCTATCGTGCTTTATGGGTGGCCGGTTAAGCAAACACCAGCCGAATGATCAACGAAATAATTTTGGAAAGTGCTTCAAAAGAATCGCTTTATGCGCATTGTGTCATGGGATCTGCATGAGGCTATTTATCTACGTGAACTGAACTCACTATAGACAGCTGCCAACTCTCAAACAAACAGAATAAAGCGTTGTGTTTGGTGTGTGCTCATCGAATCTAATGACATTTGTCTTATTGTCGGGATTTATGAGCATTCACCGAAATAACCTCAAAATACCGAAATTGCCGAGGTTTACTTAGGCATCCTTGAGCTTCACCGTGCACCAACCAGACAAACCGATGACTTCAATTTGAAATATAAAACTGAGTGATGTGCATAAACTTTTTGTTTCAATTTTCTAATGATTCGTTGTTGTGAGGATAAGAGAGATGAGCCTCTTTCTTGCGATCCATGGAATAATATTTGCTTGAATATCCGCACTCAATAATTCGATGTTATAAAGCAATTTATTTATTGTCTAGAGTGATTCTATATAAAGTGTTGTTAACGTGCAACATTCTCTCATGAAACTTTGGTGAATCCTTAGAATTCTGAAGATAAAAAACGTCGTATTTGAGCTCGTAATGAGATGTAATTTACGATGGTACCAATAATGAATAAAATATACTTTTTAAATTGTGTCTCATTTCTGGGTAATTAAACTCCTATGAATGATGCCCTCGAAGAATAGAGCATGATGGACATCTGAGCAGTTTTTTAATCTTAGACTGCTTTTGAGTGCCTTCAAAAATACTATTTGCTATTTCCACCAAACTGTATGTACCTCATCCACCTTCGGATATTATTAGCATAATGTTTGATTGTTTAGTTGTATTGCTAATGCGAATGAATAAGTGAACGTTTTTTGGATAGCAATTTGCAAAGGACACGCCTCACACGCATTGCACATAGCGCATAGCGTTTCGATTATGAAAGATGTGTGCAAGATACGTCCTCGAGGGAGGACAACTCTTTTCCCCTCAGTCGCCCTTCCGTCAGGTCTTTCCTCTTGTCCCATTGAGTGTCGCTGTAATGTCCCATGACTTGTCTTTTTTTTTTTTGAAATTCCGTTGATCACTATTCTTATTTCGCATCACAATACCACATTTTCAATGCGTTTCGATATTGGAAGGCGCATGGATGAATGGCTTAAAGCGTCGCGGACGTCGCATATGTTTTGAGTTCGATCTCGTTATGTCTCTATTGTCGGACACAAGTAGTTGATTTTTATTCCAGCATTTCGGGGTTGGTGGAAGGAGGATAGGAGTGGCCCTCTTTGCGTTGAGCTTTGATCATCATTTTGTCTGGTGCACAGTAAATAGCCACAGAAATTGAACCGAGTAATGCGAAATCATGCAATTTGTGGTAGTGATTTTTCTTCTGTGCAGTTCTTTGCACTTTTTGTTTTGCTTCATTTCGTTTTACTCACTTCAATCATTGAACAGATTTTTGTTTCCTTGTCCCACTTTTAATTTTATAAATTTGTACTATCATCCAATAACATTTATAATCATGTGTTATAATAATAATGAGAAGCATTACACCCAGCCAATTGTACTGTGTTTTGTAACGGTGAGAGCATCATAGCAGACAGCCCATTTAGGGGATTCTTATAAACGTGTCAAAATGTCATGACCTCATCGACTCTTACACTGCACCGATCCGAAGTTAATACCGTACTGCTTGGTGATTGCAGGGTACTTTAAATGAAATTTTGCATATAAGCTTATTACATTTATATGCGTCAGGAAAGCACATTGTCCCGAATAATCATTGTTTCGCGTTCAGTTACAAGGCACAATACGGTCCAATGAGTTGCAATTACAAACCTTCTTAGATGGCGATTTGCGTGAATTTTTGTAGCTCTTATAGTTTGAAGTCGGGGGATAACTGAAACTGGAAACACTTAATTCACCCCTCTTAAAGTACGTTGTGTTACCTCTCTTCGAATTTAGCCGGTCCTCAACCTCATATATATATATATATATATATATATATATAACCATTGCAGTTGTTATCGATCCTTTCTGTTAGCTCAAAAATGGATGCAATATGCCTGTATGTTAATATATCGCTGGTTAGCTATTTACGTATTGAATTAATATTTCATGGATCAAGTTGCCGATCACCCACTTACTCATTGGGTTAGCCAACTAATTGGCATAATTGCAAGAGCGCCTGCCGAGATGCTGTCCCGTTGAATCATTTTCTTGCGATACTTCCACATGATGGTTGCTAAATATTTATTATTGTTGGAAACTAACTATTGTTGTTCACAAGTTAATTGCTATTGTATTGATAAATTCTGATTCGTTTATAAAATGCTATCTGTTCGTTTATAAATTCAATGGTTTTAAAATTGAATTCCGCGTCTTTTTAACCTTCAGGTTGCAATTCATTCAAATATTCACTTAGAAAGTGACCGAAACCATTTAATTTATTTGAGCAATGTAAAACGAGCTCATATTCATTAACTTATTCTTTTTATACTGTAATTTTAGGCGATTTTGAAAATTTTATAGAAAGTCACAATTGCTGACGAAGTTTTTTTGATGTCATTGTTGTACGGCGTGGATGTGCCTAACATCAGCATAAAGCCACTTTTGTAACGACGATTTTGGATTTTTTTTTTTTGAATCAAAGGTAAAGGAGAATTTGCCAAAACACACACAATTCTCTAAAGTAAATCGGTTGGCATCACAGAATTACTGGGTTTTCCGTCGCTTTCCTTCGTTCTTTGTTCGTTTCCTTCCTTTTTTTCTTCAGAAAATTGTCTCCAGGTAGCTCTTGGTAATCTGTCAACTGCAGTGGAACAAATGCTAAAAAGATCGATTAACTATTAACAAAAAATTAATTCATTAACTAAAAACTTATAGCACACATGTTATTTTCTGAAATCGGAATTAAAAAATGGAGTTGTTTGCACAGTAGTGAGATGCTGAATCATCGAGATATGCTATGCTGTCGTCATATCAAAATGTGCGATCCATTCATGCGAGGTATCTGTAATGATATAACAACTTTTGAAGCGATTAGTAATAGGTGCATAAATAGGTGCTGTTTCCGCTGTTGGCATTACGTTGGAAAGCAGTGCTTGGAATTCTTGAGCATGTTGCATGCTTTCAGTTGTCTCTTTACTGCATTCCGCTTTTCCATTTCCAACTGAGCCTTCAATTTATGAGATCACTTGTGCGTCAGTGTAGCATAAAAACGCTAACATGTTGAGCTGCACATAATGTTGGCATTCGAAGCTAGCTTCTTATATTTTCGCCCATATAGTTTTCTCACTTTGAAATTTGGGTCTTCTAATGTCCATACTAGCTCTAGCCCAATATCCGAACGAAAATTTTTCGGCTACAGCTAAAAGCTTGGCAATATCGAAAACGAAAACGAAAGGCTGTCGCTCACAGTCACCAACAAAATTGGCCGTCATTAGATCGTAATGTGGAGCAACCGCAAATCTGTTGGACGATATTGAGAATGTCTTCAATTCTGCGAGCATCCGCAGAATCCGCAGAACGTCTTCAATTGATAGCTATTATGAACGATGGCACTGCTTCTTTCTAACGGTATCCTCCAAACTTTAGAAAACCGAGCTTCGATAAGTTTCACCAAAGTGTGACCGATGAATTACGTGCTCATATATGATGACTATTGCGCAGTGTTTTTATATCTTGATTGAGTTTTTTTTTTTTTCTAAATCGACAATCGCAGAATCCAGTCAATAAAAGTGCTGAGAGCAACTGTCAACATTTATTTTTGAAACCGTTGAAATCCTGATTGGTTGTCTAGGCGAACAACGCCGTCGACATCGTGAAGGATAATTTTTAGTTGTACTCACTGAATAGTTCCATACAAATCTCTCTACACAGTCGATGAACAAAGAAACGAATCACTTAACTTATTCATCGAGGATTTTTCTATTGCTAATTCCGACTTTCAAAGCAAAAAATACTTTTTTAATGGGTCGATAAGGTCGCTAGCCTTGAATAGCGTTAATGATCATCATTTCAATAGTCAAACTTTAGCATACAGAAATGCCATAAAAGATATCATTCCTGCCCCATTTCCTTCTATTGAATATCATTTTTTTCCGTCACTACTGCATACATTCAGAATCATATTGAAATGTTTCTCAATGTCATCAGACTGCCACCCATATGTATTCCTTGTAGGATCAATTTGAAGTGGGTGATTACATGTTAGCAAATTAGCAAAATTGAATTGACTAATTTGAAATGATTCTAAACAACCTCACTTGAGTTCATTTTCTCCGAATACACGATATTCGTATACAGAGGGTCTCCTAGATTTTACATTTGAACACTACTAACTGTATAATATTATATTATAGGCCACATGCCGAATGCATCTTGGTGTATCAGCAAGATGACGAGTTTTATCAACAGCCTTTCAGATAAATTGCTCATATTTTAGGAACGGATTCACTATACGAGTAGAAATTTAACTGAAATTTTTCTCGAAGCTTATGCATTGCACAACGGTATTTACTGAATGTGTTTAATGATATAGAGGTGACAGTCATTGAAAAAAATTTATTCGTGAGCAGTGCAATTCGATATATTTGGCGCATCATCTAGAGTTCTATAACATTTTTGATTGATGAAATTTCCGTCACTTTTCACATCTTCGATTTAACGCAGTTCTGATCAGTGACACTTTTCAATTTACGATGCACATTCTTTTTGAATATTTAATAAAATTTCATTCTCCCAGAATAATTGCATTAGATCAATGAGTGCACAGCTAGGTGACAAACTGCATTTTTCATAAAATTTTGATCGATCCTTATATTTAATCGTCCTCACCCCTACTCCCCCCCCCCCCCCCCTCCCTCGCTGTTATTGTTTTCTCAACTAAGGCAGTTATAGAGATACAGGTGCGGACATATCCGTGAAGAAAGAGCCATTGTCCTGTCATACTAGAATCCTAACTGCTTCCATTTTTCAGCTCTCCACTTCAGAGGATACGGTCATCTCTCGAAAAATGACATAAAAGAATCAGTGAAAGTGGTAATTGATGAAGAAAGAATAAATAGAATAAACGAAATGATTAACACAAACGATATGATGCATTTTCATTCATAGCAACTCTATTCATATACTATATCTTGTTCTGACTCTTTCTGCCATGCGTCACTTGCGTTGCTTACTGATTTGATTAAACAGAGTTTTATATAGGGAATATTCGAATTTTTTTCACACGAGTAGCGTTTTTTGGTTCTCATCGTTTAATATTAATGAACTTCATCACAAGTAAGCAATGAACTTATTAATCAATGTCACGTGACAGAAAATTTTTAAATAAAATGTGCCTAGTGACATTTCCTAGGCACGTGGCTTTAACAAATTTTCTGTCAAGAATAATCCAGCATTTTTGCAAATAATCCGTCGTTCATTTGCTTAGTTTGTTTAGGTTTGGTTCTTCTGCAGTTGCCTATATCCCTATTTCGCGGCGAAGTAGTCCACTATTTTTGGTTTCATTCTTGAGTGCGATTATGCGACAAAATCTCCGCTGCACTGAATGAACCTTAGCTTATCTGATCACTGCAATAGCAAAAGTATATGCTTATCAATGCTATTAGAGGTTTCGCAAAACGTAGTGAGAATAAATAATCCAATTTTTATGAGTGTCTTTTTTCATCGATTTGCAAGTTTTGAAGTGACGAGATCCGCTTGAACATTGCCCTATATTCATGGAAGTTTTCATCTGCTTAAAGAATTGATCACAGACTGAGTGGCAAACATAGGTTATGCTAGACTACATTACGCGTGCTTTAAACCGTTATTAATGAAGCATTCCCAGGGCACCAACATTTGCTCACATATTGTGCGACATTCGAACTAGCGAGCATCTCGATTATCCTTCTCAAAATATCCTGTGATTTGTTGATCTCAATCAAGAGCAGCTCAATGAAGCATCCAACAATTTTCCGATGGAAAGAATGCCGAAAATGGATTCGAGACTAGCATCATTGAATAGAGTCTTGAAATCGAACAGATTTTTTTCACCCATTTCCAGTTGGCATGTTCCCCAATAACCTGCATTAAATGGCGCTCAACCGTGTAAGTGTCAAAAGGTCTTTGAAAGTGTAGGCAGTGCTGCATAGAGATCCCCAAAATTCATCAATACAGCTCTTCACTTCTATGTGAGTGGGCATTGGAGGCGCATCAACAGCGCTCTATCAAGAACGTACTCGAAACAACAGAGAATTCTGGAATAGTGACTCGGAAATCCTGTGTAATTCTAATGCCTTCATCTGGAAGCTTGAAACCACAGTGACTCCGGGACTAGGCGATTGGAATTCAGGTATGCCTCAAAGAGATATATTAGTCCAATTTTGCGCGAATACAATAATCTCCTTTCACTTTCAGCATCAAAGAAGTAAACGAGCAAAAATACCAAGTAGTTAATCGATATCTCAAGTCACATTGTTTACTCGGAAGTAACATGGTTGGAGAATTGGAACTTGGAGTTTGGTTCATCCTTTGTTACACATCGTTATATAGAAATTGCCTGCAAACAAACTGATGCACAAAGAACAACTTTCTGTTCACTATTCATATCAATTTCATATATTCTTTTAGCAAGTTTTGATCGAACTTTGCAGATATATTCTACTTTGTGGCAATGTTCAAAACATATCGTTAATTCAAGCACGGTGTCTTACAATACTCATCCCTTGCTTAATCATCAAAATTTAAAATTAATGTTGCGAATTTCCAATAATTTCTGCTGGTTTCCTTATCGACTGAATTCCTTTACATAAAGAGCTAAGCAGTTTTCGGAGTTAGAAGAGACATGCTGGGAAGAGCTGCGGAAGACGTATGAGATTAGCCGATCGAATATGTTGCTCGGAAATGCGCTAATTGCAAATTGCGAACATCGGCTTGTTGCTTGCCGTCGGGCTGTGCTGATCGGCTCACCTGTGTATGTACCTCGACATTTCCCTCTGCTCCAATCTTCTTCATTAGTGTTTAGTGCGCATATTCCCATATATTGAACTTTTTCAGCTTCTTAAGCTTCTTTCCATCCATTTCGCTGTCATCAGCAATTCTCTGCTGTTTCGTTAGAGAATTTTTTTACTCATCATTGGAAGGCAATGTAGTGGAATGTTTCCGTTCGATTTATATTATTATTCATAAGTGTACGACTTTTCCACACCTCGTATCCTCCCCCTCCTCACTTGGTGTGTTCAGAGGAAACCGTTTCACAGTTGTTAATAGGAACCTACTGCAATGTAGATTGTAGAAGGAACCAACATCTGCTCTCGGTGCGAAACAACTGAAGTGGAGATTTTCTTTGAGATCGTAAAAATAGTCAATGGGTTCTTGAAATTGCTGCAAGCTAAAATTTATTTTTCTGAGGTAACTATTAGATGATATTGAAATGTTAATGGTGTGTTGCATTCATCGATCGACAACAGTTTTAACAGTGAAAATTCCTCATTGAACTTTCGATAGAACAAAAAATTCCAATCTTCAGCTTCTATGCATGTCAAGTTCACTACCGATAAGCAATCTACATCCCAATGATCCGAATAAATCACATCATATTTAAGGCATATAAGCGTGATATATTCTATTAATGGGCGCGGTGGGGCGGAGGGGTGGTGAGGAGTAAATAACTTCAAATTTTCACACTCCGATAACTAAATTATTTCACACGCAGAAACCACTGTGGTAAGAAGTGAGGCTATGCAATCTTTTTTCAACGTTCAAAAAATGTTTGCGCCATGCACTAAGGAGAGTTTTCTTTAGAATTGCCTTTCTTGTGTTTTTTAGCTGCAAATTAGAGACACACGACTTAGACATGGATCGATCGATATCAGTGTTGTCTATGAAGTTTCTCCATTGGCATTTGCATTTTTTAAACCTTAAGAGTGTTCTCTGATTACTCCATAGGTAACAGAATTTTCTAACATTAAGTTTACAATAAGTATGGGATATAACAGCGATTTAAGCCAATATCTATTATTACATGTTTGATCTATGACTAAGTGATAATTATTTCCGAAAAATTTTGTTTGATCTGTTTTAATGGTCATATAATTATTAGAAAAATTCGGTTTGCAAAATTCTTCTTTTTTACTCATTTTTAAGCCGAATGGGAGCAAAGAATTTCATCATCTGATCTCTGCATAATTTCTCATCTACTTATGAATATAAACCAAGTTTTCTATATGTCTCTCACATTATGCCGAACAGCAATATTGTTAGATCTTTCAAACTTGCGTTTAGCACTTCCAAAATGGTTTTTACTGTCAAATGTGTTTTTGAATGAAGGTACTCAGTGGAACAGTGGTTAAGGCATCGAGCATGGTATCGTCGGTACTCTTTGCACTTTTCTTATAAATTTCACTTTCTATAGCTAATAGTAACTTACCAATGCTGTTGATTACTGATATGACGTTTTCGTTGCTGAGGAAATGCTGAAGCACGCATATTCAATGAAGGCACACCTGCCCATCACCTATGTTAGTGGTTTGGTCACTTCAAATGCGTAATAATGTGATGAGCGCATTATGGCGTTCTATTGTACTTGGCTTCAACCAAAATACGTTATCACTCTATGCATATGAAATGCACTCATCGAAAAAGTTGGCAAATTGCGGTGATTTTGTTGGATGAGTCTATTTCGAGTGTATTTCATGCTGAATTCAACAATAAGGGGTGCCGAAAATTTGAACGCTGTGAACTTGCAACCCTTTGTGCACTTTTAATCGTTTAGGATGCTTTCGTCGGGCAACGGCAGCCGGACTTCCATTCTTTCTTTTTCGCACTGTCTCGTTCTTTCTTTTTATGATGCATTATTCCAATTATGGTAAAATCGAAGGATACGTTTCTTTTGATTTTATCTATGAGAGAATTCAGAGAGTTCAATCCCACTAAGGCTGCCCTAAGCAGTATATAAACGACGGAACGATACGTCAGTTGTTTTGACAACACTTGTTGCCACCCGCCGCACAGCTGACATGTAGACAATACTACATAGTATAATCAAAATGTGTTCTCTGGCTATCAGGCATCGCCATCGTCAAAACTTTATCTTCTCAAGGGTCAGGCAGACTTTTAGAAACAGCATGTGCACCGTATTCCGTCGATTTATAAGCCTTTATCTTCATTATCTCACAATTCCTTCCGAATTTACGTCGACCTCAGAAATTTGCCAGAGACAACATCGCTTATGAATGAGGAGGCACAATATGAAAAATTGAAACTGAATATAATTTAGCATCGCGTCATGAATCATTTTAGACCGATTTGCACGGGGCATTTACATCAGCTAAAATATGAGGGCATTATTTTGCATGTTTTATTATTCGTTAATAATTTATGAAAGCGGTTAGTTAGACGGGCGGAACGCAGAATCGAATGGCGTACCAACCTCTCTAGGGTGCGTTCCTCCGTTTATTTTCATTCCACAGAAATATGCTCCAAATACAAAAATTCGTGGAACAAAAAGTTCTTCCGTTCATTGACGCTCCACTGAATGACAAGGTGACCATCCAAAATGCAATCTTCGAGAAACACCAAGAACTCATATCCATAGAAGTTGCACCGTACGATTCGGGATGAAATTCTATGTCCCGAACGTTGTAGACTACGCATACTAAATTCTATCACAAGAGCTTTCCTGAATTTTGAATACAAATCTTCGGATATGAAGACAAATCCACTTGGCGAGACCTAAAACACAAACCGTAAGCGATCGACACGATCAAAGATGCGCGAAGGAACTAGCTAAACTTCAGCTGTATAGGATGAAGATGCCGTCAAGGTGGAGAATATGGGTATTGTATGCTTTGTAGGAATCACAATAAGCGAGAAACTATAAGCGTGCTGAGGCATGATTTGAAAAAATTTACAACAGCTACGTAACACCGAAATCAACTCGAATGTAGCATTTTTCATTACTGCATCGGCACAGATACAAATTGGTTTATGTGTATAGAAATTGAGAGTTTCGACAACGTTATCAGTTGTTGATGGTTTACTTCTTACACAATATTTTTGAAATTTATCCGAATACATTTGCGAAACAACATAAACAAATCACTTTCAAAAATCTATCGGTCATTTTTCCGTTTGCTCTAATGAGCCGCCCTTTTCGCTTTGTGCGCACATATGGGCTGCAGCTATACTCATCTGTTGGTGTCGTTTTTCGCATAACGACGGATCATTTTTGATGATCCGCCCTGCCGACCACATTCCTCCTCTATCACTTTTTCACCTTCATTGCCGATAATTCATCCTTTTATCCTGGCCGCTGTCATCGGTCACTAGCTTTCTGCCTCTTTATAGTCTCATTCTGTTTCAATTCCTTCTCGTTTCTGCTAAATTTGCGCTCTTTTTAAAGCAAACCTGTGCATGAGTTTGATTCTTTTTCCGCGACTTGCATTTCTCAAGACTGCTGCAGAATGTTTTGAGCACTTACATTGGAAAATAAGTCTTTTTCGTGGCTTAAACAAGGAAGCAATTTCCGTCTGATCCCTCATAGAGATACTTCCTCAATGGTCGCAATTATTTTTCAAATTGTGCTCGGTATGCAAAGAAACAAGCACAATATGCTTATCTCTTCCGCCTCCTGTCCAGGACAACACTTACTGTTGAACTAACAAATATTGAGTATATTGCCGCTTGATTATCCTAAATCTAAGATTCATATACCGTTCTGCTAAATAATCGGTGAATGCTTGAGTCTGTTAGCCACGAATATGATGCATTTGGACAAAGCAATTTCCTGATGGGAAAGCAGTTTCTACCTCATCCGCTCCTAATATCTTCCCTCCTCATACTACAGTAAATGATAGAGTACTTATGGCTAGCTATGTAGAGGGGGCACTAGACAGGAGAGTTGAGAGGAGGCGCAGGAGGGAATGCCCCTGGAAGCGATGTTTTATTCAAGCGATGCATTTATACTTGATGTGCATTCAGAACCTATTCAATTATGTAATTTTCCTCTAAAAATTGTCGTTTGAATAACCATAAATTGAAGATCGGTTTGCACCTTCGTTGTTTATCTTTTACGGGTGCGTTGATGCAAGCTGACGAGGCAATTGAATGAATTGCTTACACATGCAGTCAGTGTGCCACACGTCTGCCAAACAATTCGTCGCAAAAATAAAAACATCTCTCTTTGCTTTCTCCCAGTCAACTGCTTATTAGCTTGTATAAACAACAAGCAGCGCCTTTCGAAAGTTTTTAATCAGCTTCTTATTAAAGTTTTCTCACATATCGCCTACCTGCTTCAGCGTTGAAACTATAAGTAGTTCTGACCCCATAACAAACCCTTGACCCGATAAACAACTGTGTTGCTTCATTTTTTTCTCGTTTCCGTGATCTCGATCATTAGAAACAAAAAAATGGGTTACTTTAATGCACCTGCCTTTTACCACAAGGAGAACTACATTTGCAGATCATAATTGTGTGTTCGCTTGGACATTTTTTGAACATATATTGCAGTCTTACAATGGGAGAACTTTTCGAAAGCACTCTCTTCTTTTCAATACAAATCCTTAGATCCCTTAAAGGAGAGCTGGCTGTCGGCTTTCTTCGAACAGCCAAATAAGTTGAAAATGTGCCGAAAAAGCTGAAATGGCACAAGATGAGCTCCTGCATCCTGCTCACATGACCAACTGATTTCATAAGTTGCCAACAAATAAATGATACATACAGAATAATGTATTGATACTTAAACTGATCCAACCGCTCATATAGAAAGTCTGCATTCTTATTGTCCAAATAGCGTTAAAAAAAAGAAGCCCCACCATTGTCAAATATATGCAAATTTTTTGGCCCCTTCAAATGTCTACGGCTGCTTTCGAAGTTGATGATTCAAGTCGTTCTATGGCCCTACCCGCTTCCTAACGATAGCTTCAGTGCCCTCCTGACTGAAGCCACTAAATAAATAGATGGATGCATGCGCTTCGACACAACGTTGCTGCAACATAGTGCGTGTCACAAAAGCAAATTATGCAAAAGCATATAATAAAAGCAAATGATTTGAAGCTTGCATTTCCATAGCATTCTTGGTGCAAGACTTTTAATAACATTTTCAGCGAATATTTCCTCGAAGTTTTCTTCTGTTTGATGAGAAAAGAAAACTTTGTCCGCAGAGAGAGGCAAACCGGTGTGGTTATCATGTTATTCTGAGTCAAACGAAAATAATTGGCTGTAACATATGACGTTAGCCATGTACGCATGACAACTACTGCTCTCTTCTTTCTGTTATAAAAATTGCTCGCTTGTTCGATAGTGCAATACGATAGTTCTGATTTAATTGGATGTTGTTTAACCATTATTATTTATTTATAAATTAATGCGACAATGATAGCTTCTGCGACAAATGCAAAATCAATCGCCATCATAATCGCCTTAACAAGTCTGATACCTACTGAAATTTAATATCCTTTATGATTGAAATGAAAATATTTACAGATGAATTCGTCCGGCCGATGTTTTTTTATTGCAATACGAAAATTTCTCTCTCAATCAGATAATTCTAGCTAAACCGAAAGCATTCTTGAAATAAAGTTTAGTTAATCGAAAAATTTCCAATTCAATTTACTGGTATTAACGCCAATCTTGCTTGATTTTTAGTCGTATGAGTCAAGCATGAAGGCAATAACACCAAATAATTCTACCTAATCTTGGATCGTTTTTTTGTATTAATTCATGATCTTGAAGTATGAACAGAGATTATTGTACGATTTTTTAGGGAAAGTATACAAATTCTTGCAATTGCCCTTAAAACTTTGATTAGTTATCTGTGGTATAGTGGACGATTGTGGATAAAGATTTTGATTTACTGGATTGAAAGTAATTTTGCGTTCACCAATGTTGTGCTGTAATTTTCGTAACGATAATACGGATCGTGCCGAATTTATCGTTATTGTGAAATAGAATTTGCAAAAGAAAACAACTTTCAGATGGAGTTGGTTGAATTTATGGCTTTTATTTTCATTGCCGCTTCACTTTGGATCTCAGTCTGTATCTTGCTCGTTATTCAAAGGATACGAAGGGAAGCGCATTATGCTTATGTATCAGGAAAACAAGAAAAGTGTATTGAGTAGGTTATTTCATCTCTATAGGATGAGTGCTTGTTGAAGTGGTGATAAAATCTTGAATTTCAGTGATTCCTAGTCATTCCGAAAGGCATAATCGGATTACCGAGATAGTTGGCGTATAAAAGGATGCAGTGAGATACTTGGCTCATCCACTTTTCATTGGCAATGGCATCTTTAAACAAATCTTTGGAAACAAAAACTTTGTAAGGCGTATTTTGGTTTATCATTCCTTATTCTTGTTAACTGTAATTTTTGACGATCTACTTCTTCCACATAACGCTTAACCCACGAATAAAGCAAATGGGATATTCGAATCTTTTGCCAGCGCATGTCTCGAAGGCAGAATGGGATCTGACCGGAAACACATTTTGCGCAATGCGATCAGATACTTTATTATGCGATTATACCGTTTCAGGGAATGTGAGGAAAAAGTTCACTTTGCATACGATATCTGAGTTCATGATTCGTGAAATATTTTAAGAACAAAACGACGTCGGATTCTGTCGGCCTGAATACGGTATTTGCCATTTGTATCGACTAGCGAACGTTTATATTGGTTTACATGTACACTTTGGAGTTACTCCTCGAAAACTGATGTGATCTCATTTGTGCCTTATATATGCCATACTACATATTGTATTTTTTGACATAAATATTTTTTATTCACTCATTGGTACAGATTGTTCCACAGGCACCTTTAAATGTAAATTTACCCAGCGCATTGTACCTTTGCTTACTTATGTTTGCTGGCATGCGTCTATCTGCTTATTTGTTTTCAACTGAAGAACAGCTGAAGTTAGAGCTGTAGAATTTAGTGGGTGCGTCATTTATTTATTGAATTATTCAGTTCAGCGCTATTAGGTGGAAAATATATAAAAAGCGTGTTACATTTCTTAAAATCTATCGCAGGTTGATCTTCTACAACAATATCCAGGCTAATCAATTGGTCTTGAAAGGTGTTATATATACTTGAAACTGCTAAGAAAAGTGCCTACATTTTTCAAGCGGTCGAGGTTTATTTCACACAATTCAGTCATCACAATGCGAATTCATTTGCTGACACAAATATGCACAAATACACACACGGCAACAAACAAAAAGGCATTTCGTGTCATCTCCTCCAAAATTTTTACCCATTTACAGTTGTTCCAATATACCGACGGTTACAAGTGATCATCCGTTTCAGTGCTTATACCGTTCCTGAGGTAAGGATCTTAGATACTAACAAAACAACGCTGACGTTGAACCATACCGCAGTGCTTATGCGATGAAAAGCTATGAAATGAGAGGGGTAAGTTCAAAATTCAGGATATCAAAGTTGCATCTCATGCGCCAATGAACAGCTCTGATATCACATTGAGGCGGGAGAGAACCATCATCACTGTATAGGGCAACGCACTATATAGTGAAGGTGTATAAATGGCTTTTGTTTGTAAATAAGCATTGGTGCTGACCGAAGGGCTAATCTCTGAACGCTATCAGTATTGCTTCGCGTGTGACAGATTCCTGCGAAGGCAGCCAGTTTCTCCAGTTGGGAGTATACGTCTCATTTCGCGACATAATTCTCCTCTCTAGAGACATTTTGTCACTTCTTCAATCAGCGTATTCGTGAGCTAAGTTTAACGGCTCAAAAAAAAAGAACGATTTCTACGAGAATAACAAATGTTTTTTTTCCAAATCTCTCGATGAGAATTTTAAATTACAAAGGAAAGAACAATTCATAAGCAATCAACAGAGCCCAGAAAGAATATTGAAAAAGCAAAAAAAAAAAGGAAAAAGAAAGTTTAAAAAGAATAGTGCATTGAAATCAAAATTTTGCATTCATTTTTTTCAATGTATATTTCTGACGATAAAAATTTATAGGAGATCAAAACTGCGTTACGTGTTATCTGGCTTTCGAATACAGCACCCGTTTACGTTATTTTCATCTTTTAGGCAACTATATTTTTACGATATCATGTGAAGTTCTGCCTCTTCGAGCGGTTGAATTTCTGGAAACAATTTTTCCACCCTAAAATAGACTGTCGGCCATGCCTAGGAAGCTTTACAGACTAGATCTTGAGTTTAGGTAAACTGGGTGTTGAAGCCTCGCCGGATGAGTTCAATCGCCCAGTTGTTGTTGTTGTCTAAAAATTTCAACTGGTATATGATGTAGTGTCGCAAGTAATGAGGTGTTGCTGCTTTGTTGGTTGGGCTGTGAAGTGCGGATATTTAGTTAATCGAAAAATTTCCAATTCAATTTACTGGTATTAACGCCAATCTTGCTTGATTTTTAGTCGTATGAGTCAAGCATGAAGGCAATAACACCAAATAATTCTACCTAATCTTGGATCGTTTTGTTGTATTAATTCATGATCTTGAAGTATGAACAGAGATTATTGTACGATTTTTTAGGGAAAGTATACAAATTCTTGCAATTGCCCTTAAAACTTTGATTAGTTATCTGTGGTATAGTGGACGATTGTGGATAAAGATTTTGATTTACTGGATTGAAAGTAATTTTGCGTTCACCAATGTTGTGCTGTAATTTTCGTAACGATAATACGGATCGTGCCGAATTTATCGTTATTGTGAAATAGAATTTGCAAAAGAAAACAACTTTCAGATGGAGTTGGTTGAATTTATGGCTTTTATTTTCATTGCCGCTTCACTTTGGATCTCAGTCTGTATCTTGCTCGTTATTCAAAGGATACGAAGGGAAGCGCATTATGCTTATGTATCAGGAAAACAAGAAAAGTGTATTGAGTAGGTTATTTCATCTCTATAAAATGAGTGCTTGTTGAAGTGGTGATAAAATCTTGAATTTCAGTGACTCCTAGTCATTCCGAAAGGCATAATCGGATTACCGAGATAGTTGGCGTATAAAAGGATGCAGTGAGATACTTGGCTCATCCACTTTTCATTGGCAATGGCATCTTTAAACAAATCTTTGGAAACAAAAACTTTGTAAGGCGTATTTTGGTTTATCATTCCTCATTCTTGTTAACTGTAATTTTTGACGATCTACTTCTTCCACATAATGCTTAACCCACGAATAAAGCAAATGGGATATTCGAATCTTTTGCCAGCGCATGTCTCGAAGGCAGAATGGGATCTGACCGGAAACACATTTTGCGCAATGCGATCAGATACTTTATTATGCGATTATACCGTTTCAGGGAATGTGAGGAAAAAGTTCACTTTGCATACGATATCTGAGTTCATGATTCGTGAAATATTTTAAGAAACAATTGGTCTTGAAAGGTGTTATATATACTTGAAACTGCTAAGAAAAGTGCCTACATTTTTCAAGCGGTCGAGGTTTATTTCACACAATTCAGTCATCACAATGCGAATTCATTTGCTGACACAAATATGCACAAATACACACACGGCAACAAACAAAAAGGCATTTCGTGTCATCTCCTCCAACATGTTTACCCATTTACAGTTGTTACAGTATACCGACGGTTACAAGTGATCATCCGTTTCAGTGCTTATACCGTTCCTGAGGTAAGGACCTTAGATACTAACAGTGCTTCTGCGATGAAAAGCTATGAAATGAGAGGGGTGCGTTCAAAATTCAGGATATCAAAGTTGCCTCTCATGCGCCAATGAACAGCTCTGATATCACATCGAGGTTGGAGAGAACCATCATCACTGTATAGGGCAACGCACTTTCGTACTTAACCTGCTTATGAGAAAACGATTGAATACAACAGCTGAAACATTGTTTCCACAATATCCTAATACGAAAACTATTCGATTCAAGCCATTATATAAATTTGCAACGCCATGTTATAAGCAGTGAACTGTTTTTTTTTTTTAATTTTAGTGGGAAATAATTTCAAAATTATCCATAATTAACTCCAACGGATCAACTGTTTTGAGTGTTCACATAGAATTTATTTAATAGCTGAAAAGTGGAAATAAATTTGCCAGCCAAAATTTCAACGTTGCTATGAATGCGTCCATAATAAGAAGGACCGATAGATAATGTGCTGGATGCAATGCCCCTCATTACATTTTATATATATATATATATATATATATATA